>OZ038314.1:25518138-25548346 GCA_964035775.1 Osedax frankpressi
GGTTTTGGGTTTGGTTTTGGGTTTGGTTTTGGGTTTGGTTTTGGGTTTGGTTTTGGGTTTGGTTTTGGGTTTGGTTTTGGGTTTGGTTTTGGGTTTGGTTTTGGGTTTGGTTTTGGGTTTGGTTTTGGGTTTGGTTTTGGGTTTGGTTTTGGGTTTGGTTTTGGGTTTGGTTTTGGGTTTGGTTTTGGGTTTGGTTTTGGGTTTGGTTTTGGGTTTGGTTTTGGGTTTGGTTTTGGGTTTGGTTTTGGGTTTGGTTTTGGGTTTGGTTTTGGGTTTGGTTTTGGGTTTGGTTTTGGGTTTGGTTTTGGGTTTGGTTTTGGGTTTGGTTTTGGGTTTGGTTTTGGGTTTGGTTTTGGGTTTGGTTTTGGGTTTGGTTTTGGGTTTGGTTTTGGGTTTGGTTTTGGGTTTGGTTTTGGGTTTGGTTTTGGGTTTGGTTTTGGGTTTGGTTTTGGGTTTGGTTTTGGGTTTGGTTTTGGGTTTGGTTTTGGGTTTGGTTTTGGGTTTGGTTTTGGGTTTGGTTTTGGGTTTGGTTTTGGGTTTGGTTTTGGGTTTGGTTTTGGGTTTGGTTTTGGGTTTGGTTTTGGGTTTGGTTTTGGGTTTGGTTTTGGGTTTGGTTTTGGGTTTGGTTTTGGGTTTGGTTTTGGGTTTGGTTTTGGGTTTGGTTTTGGGTTTGGTTTTGGGTTTGGTTTTGGGTTTGGTTTTGGGTTTGGTTTTGGTTTTGGGTTTGGTTTTGGGTTTGGTTTTGGGTTTGGTTTTGGGTTTGGTTTTGGGTTTGGTTTTGGGTTTGGTTTTGGGTTTGGTTTTGGGTTTGGTTTTGGGTTTGGTTTTGGGTTTGGTTTTGGGTTTGGTTTTGGGTTTGGTTTTGGGTTTGGTTTTGGGTTTGGTTTTGGGTTTGGTTTTGGTTTGGTTTTGGGTTTGGTTTTGGGTTTGGTTTTGGGTTTGGTTTTGGGTTTGGTTTTGGGTTTGGTTTTGGGTTTGGTTTTGGGTTTGGTTTTGGGTTTGGTTTTGGGTTTGGTTTTGGGTTTGGTTTTGGGTTTGGTTTTGGGTTTGGTTTTGGGTTTGGTTTTGGGTTTGGTTTTGGGTTTGGTTTTGGGTTTGGTTTTGGGTTTGGTTTTGGGTTTGGTTTTGGGTTTGGTTTTGGGTTTGGTTTTGGGTTTGGTTTTGGGTTTGGTTTTGGGTTTGGTTTTGGGTTTGGTTTTGGGTTTGGTTTTGGGTTTGGTTTTGGGTTTGGTTTTGGGTTTGGTTTTGGGTTTGGTTTTGGGTTTGGTTTTGGGTTTGGTTTTGGGTTTGGTTTTGGGTTTGGTTTTGGGTTTGGTTTTGGGTTTGGTTTTGGGTTTGGTTTTGGGTTTGGTTTTGGGTTTGGTTTTGGGTTTGGTTTTGGGTTTGGTTTTGGGTTTGGTTTTGGGTTTGGTTTTGGGTTTGGTTTTGGGTTTGGTTTTGGGTTTGGTTTTGGGTTTGGTTTTGGGTTTGGTTTTGGGTTTGGTTTTGGGTTTGGTTTTGGGTTTGGTTTTGGGTTTGGTTTTGGGTTTGGTTTTGGGTTTGGTTTTGGGTTTGGTTTTGGGTTTGGTTTTGGGTTTGGTTTTGGGTTTGGTTTTGGGTTTGGTTTTGGGTTTGGTTTTGGGTTTGGTTTTGGGTTTGGTTTTGGGTTTGGTTTTGGGTTTGGTTTTGGGTTTGGTTTTGGGTTTGGTTTTGGGTTTGGTTTTGGGTTTGGTTTTGGGTTTGGTTTTGGGTTTGGTTTTGGGTTTGGTTTTGGGTTTGGTTTTGGGTTTGGTTTTGGGTTTGGTTTTGGGTTTGGTTTTGGGTTTGGTTTTGGGTTTGGTTTTGGGTTTGGTTTTGGGTTTGGTTTTGGGTTTGGTTTTGGGTTTGGTTTTGGGTTTGGTTTTGGTTTGGTTTTGGGTTTGGTTTTGGGTTTGGTTTTGGGTTTGGTTTTGGGTTTGGTTTTGGGTTTGGTTTTGGGTTTGGTTTTGGGTTTGGTTTTGGGTTTGGTTTTGGGTTTGGTTTTGGGTTTGGTTTTGGGTTTGGTTTTGGGTTTGGTTTTGGGTTTGGTTTTGGGTTTGGTTTTGGGTTTGGTTTTGGGTTTGGTTTTGGGTTTGGTTTTGGGTTTGGTTTTGGGTTTGGTTTTGGGTTTGGTTTTGGGTTTGGTTTTGGGTTTGGTTTTGGGTTTGGTTTTGGGTTTGGTTTTGGGTTTGGTTTTGGGTTTGGTTTTGGGTTTGGTTTTGGGTTTGGTTTTGGGTTTGGTTTTGGGTTTGGTTTTGGGTTTGGTTTTGGGTTTGGTTTTGGGTTTGGTTTTGGGTTTGGTTTTGGGTTTGGTTTTGGGTTTGGTTTTGGGTTTGGTTTTGGGTTTGGTTTTGGGTTTGGTTTTGGGTTTGGTTTTGGGTTTGGTTTTGGGTTTGGTTTTGGGTTTGGTTTTGGGTTTGGTTTTGGGTTTGGTTTTGGGTTTGGTTTTGGGTTTGGTTTTGGGTTTGGTTTTGGGTTTGGTTTTGGGTTTGGTTTTGGGTTTGGTTTTGGGTTTGGTTTTGGGTTTGGTTTTGGGTTTGGTTTTGGGTTTGGTTTTGGGTTTGGTTTTGGTTTTGGGTTTGGTTTTGGTTTTGGGTTTGGTTTTGGGTTTGGTTTTGGGTTTGGTTTTGGGTTTGGTTTTGGGTTTGGTTTTGGGTTTGGTTTTGGGTTTGGTTTTGGGTTTGGTTTTGGGTTTGGTTTTGGGTTTGGTTTTGGGTTTGGTTTTGGGTTTGGTTTTGGGTTTGGTTTTGGGTTTGGTTTTGGGTTTGGTTTTGGGTTTGGTTTTGGGTTTGGTTTTGGGTTTGGTTTTGGGTTTGGTTTTGGGTTTGGTTTTGGGTTTGGTTTTGGGTTTGGTTTTGGGTTTGGTTTTGGGTTTGGTTTTGGGTTTGGTTTTGGGTTTGGTTTTGGGTTTGGTTTTGGGTTTGGTTTTGGGTTTGGTTTTGGGTTTGGTTTTGGGTTTGGTTTTGGGTTTGGTTTTGGGTTTGGTTTTGGGTTTGGTTTTGGGTTTGGTTTTGGGTTTGGTTTTGGGTTTGGTTTTGGGTTTGGTTTTGGGTTTGGTTTTGGGTTTGGTTTTGGGTTTGGTTTTGGGTTTGGTTTTGGGTTTGGTTTTGGGTTTGGTTTTGGGTTTGGTTTTGGGTTTGGTTTTGGGTTTGGTTTTGGGTTTGGTTTTGGGTTTGGTTTTGGGTTTGGTTTTGGGTTTGGTTTTGGGTTTGGTTTTGGGTTTGGTTTTGGGTTTGGTTTTGGGTTTGGTTTTGGGTTTGGTTTTGGGTTTGGTTTTGGGTTTGGTTTTGGGTTTGGTTTTGGGTTTGGTTTTGGGTTTGGTTTTGGGTTTGGTTTGGGTTTGGTTTTGGGTTTGGTTTTGGGTTTGGTTTTGGGTTTGGTTTTGGGTTTGGTTTTGGGTTTGGTTTTGGGTTTGGTTTTGGGTTTGGTTTTGGGTTTGGTTTTGGGTTTGGTTTTGGGTTTGGTTTTGGGTTTGGTTTTGGGTTTGGTTTTGGGTTTGGTTTTGGGTTTGGTTTTGGGTTTGGTTTTGGGTTTGGTTTTGGGTTTGGTTTTGGGTTTGGTTTTGGGTTTGGTTTTGGGTTTGGTTTTGGGTTTGGTTTTGGGTTTGGTTTTGGGTTTGGTTTTGGGTTTGGTTTTGGGTTTGGTTTTGGGTTTGGTTTTGGGTTTGGTTTTGGGTTTGGTTTTGGGTTTGGTTTGGGTTTGGTTTTGGGTTTGGTTTTGGGTTTGGTTTTGGGTTTGGTTTTGGGTTTGGTTTTGGGTTTGGTTTTGGGTTTGGTTTTGGGTTTGGTTTTGGGTTTGGTTTTGGGTTTGGTTTTGGGTTTGGTTTTGGGTTTGGTTTTGGGTTTGGTTTTGGGTTTGGTTTTGGGTTTGGTTTTGGGTTTGGTTTTGGGTTTGGTTTTGGGTTTGGTTTTGGGTTTGGTTTTGGGTTTGGTTTTGGGTTTGGTTTTGGGTTTGGTTTTGGGTTTGGTTTTGGGTTTGGTTTTGGGTTTGGTTTTGGGTTTGGTTTTGGGTTTGGTTTTGGGTTTGGTTTTGGGTTTGGTTTTGGGTTTGGTTTTGGGTTTGGTTTTGGGTTTGGTTTTGGGTTTGGTTTTGGGTTTGGTTTTGGGTTTGGTTTTGGGTTTGGTTTTGGGTTTGGTTTTGGGTTTGGTTTTGGGTTTGGTTTTGGGTTTGGTTTTGGGTTTGGTTTTGGGTTTGGTTTTGGGTTTGGTTTTGGGTTTGGTTTTGGGTTTGGTTTTGGGTTTGGTTTTGGGTTTGGTTTTGGGTTTGGTTTTGGGTTTGGTTTTGGGTTTGGTTTTGGGTTTGGTTTTGGGTTTGGTTTTGGGTTTGGTTTTGGGTTTGGTTTTGGGTTTGGTTTTGGGTTTGGTTTTGGGTTTGGTTTTGGGTTTGGTTTTGGGTTTGGTTTTGGGTTTGGTTTTGGGTTTGGTTTTGGGTTTGGTTTTGGGTTTGGTTTTGGGTTTGGTTTTGGGTTTGGTTTTGGGTTTGGTTTTGGGTTTGGTTTTGGGTTTGGTTTTGGGTTTGGTTTTGGGTTTGGTTTTGGGTTTGGTTTTGGGTTTGGTTTTGGGTTTGGTTTTGGGTTTGGTTTTGGGTTTGGTTTTGGGTTTGGTTTTGGGTTTGGTTTTGGGTTTGGTTTTGGGTTTGGTTTTGGGTTTGGTTTGGGTTTGGTTTTGGGTTTGGTTTTGGGTTTGGTTTTGGTTTTGGGTTTGGTTTTGGGTTTGGTTTTGGGTTTGGTTTTGGGTTTGGTTTTGGGTTTGGTTTTGGGTTTGGTTTTGGGTTTGGTTTTGGGTTTGGTTTTGGGTTTGGTTTTGGGTTTGGTTTTGGGTTTGGTTTTGGGTTTGGTTTTGGGTTTGGTTTTGGGTTTGGTTTTGGGTTTGGTTTTGGGTTTGGTTTTGGGTTTGGTTTTGGGTTTGGTTTTGGGTTTGGTTTTGGGTTTGGTTTTGGGTTTGGTTTTGGGTTTGGTTTTGGGTTTGGTTTTGGGTTTGGTTTTGGGTTTGGTTTTGGGTTTGGTTTTGGTTTTGGGTTTGGTTTTGGGTTTGGTTTTGGGTTTGGTTTTGGGTTTGGTTTTGGGTTTGGTTTTGGGTTTGGTTTTGGGTTTGGTTTTGGGTTTGGTTTTGGGTTTGGTTTTGGGTTTGGTTTTGGGTTTGGTTTTGGGTTTGGTTTTGGGTTTGGTTTTGGGTTTGGTTTTGGGTTTGGTTTTGGGTTTGGTTTTGGGTTTGGTTTTGGGTTTGGTTTTGGGTTTGGTTTTGGGTTTGGTTTTGGGTTTGGTTTTGGGTTTGGTTTTGGGTTTGGTTTTGGGTTTGGTTTTGGGTTTGGTTTTGGGTTTGGTTTTGGGTTTGGTTTTGGGTTTGGTTTTGGGTTTGGTTTTGGGTTTGGTTTTGGGTTTGGTTTTGGGTTTGGTTTTGGGTTTGGTTTTGGGTTTGGTTTTGGGTTTGGTTTTGGGTTTGGTTTTGGGTTTGGTTTTGGGTTTGGTTTTGGGTTTGGTTTTGGGTTTGGTTTTGGGTTTGGTTTTGGGTTTGGTTTTGGGTTTGGTTTTGGGTTTGGTTTTGGGTTTGGTTTTGGGTTTGGTTTTGGGTTTGGTTTTGGGTTTGGTTTTGGGTTTGGTTTTGGGTTTGGTTTTGGGTTTGGTTTTGGGTTTGGTTTTGGGTTTGGTTTTGGGTTTGGTTTTGGGTTTGGTTTTGGGTTTGGTTTTGGGTTTGGTTTTGGGTTTGGTTTTGGGTTTGGTTTTGGGTTTGGTTTTGGGTTTGGTTTTGGGTTTGGTTTTGGGTTTGGTTTTGGGTTTGGTTTTGGGTTTGGTTTTGGGTTTGGTTTTGGGTTTGGTTTTGGGTTTGGTTTTGGGTTTGGTTTTGGGTTTGGTTTTGGGTTTGGTTTTGGGTTTGGTTTTGGGTTTGGTTTTGGGTTTGGTTTTGGGTTTGGTTTTGGGTTTGGTTTTGGGTTTGGTTTTGGGTTTGGTTTTGGGTTTGGTTTTGGGTTTGGTTTTGGGTTTGGTTTTGGGTTTGGTTTTGGGTTTGGTTTTGGGTTTGGTTTTGGGTTTGGTTTTGGGTTTGGTTTTGGGTTTGGTTTTGGGTTTGGTTTTGGGTTTGGTTTTGGGTTTGGTTTTGGGTTTGGTTTTGGGTTTGGTTTTGGGTTTGGGTTTGGGTTTGGGTTTGGTTTTGGGTTTGGTTTTGGGTTTGGTTTTGGGTTTGGTTTTGGGTTTGGTTTTGGGTTTGGTTTTGGGTTTGGTTTTGGGTTTGGTTTTGGGTTTGGTTTTGGGTTTGGTTTTGGGTTTGGGTTTGGGTTTGGGTTTGGTTTTGGGTTTGGTTTTGGGTTTGGTTTTGGGTTTGGTTTTGGGTTTGGTTTTGGGTTTGGTTTTGGGTTTGGTTTTGGGTTTGGTTTTGGGTTTGGTTTTGGGTTTGGTTTTGGGTTTGGTTTTGGGTTTGGTTTTGGGTTTGGTTTTGGGTTTGGTTTTGGGTTTGGTTTTGGGTTTGGTTTTGGGTTTGGTTTTGGGTTTGGTTTTGGGTTTGGTTTTGGTTTTGGGTTTGGTTTTGGGTTTGGTTTTGGGTTTGGTTTTGGGTTTGGTTTTGGGTTTGGTTTTGGGTTTGGTTTTGGGTTTGGTTTTGGGTTTGGTTTTGGGTTTGGTTTTGGGTTTGGTTTTGGGTTTGGTTTTGGGTTTGGTTTTGGGTTTGGTTTTGGGTTTGGTTTTGGGTTTGGTTTTGGGTTTGGTTTTGGGTTTGGTTTTGGGTTTGGTTTTGGGTTTGGTTTTGGGTTTGGTTTTGGGTTTGGTTTTGGGTTTGGTTTTGGGTTTGGTTTTGGGTTTGGTTTTGGGTTTGGTTTTGGGTTTGGTTTTGGGTTTGGTTTTGGGTTTGGTTTTGGGTTTGGTTTTGGTTTTGGGTTTGGTTTTGGGTTTGGTTTTGGGTTTGGTTTTGGGTTTGGTTTTGGGTTTGGTTTTGGGTTTGGTTTTGGGTTTGGTTTTGGGTTTGGTTTTGGGTTTGGTTTTGGGTTTGGTTTTGGGTTTGGTTTTGGGTTTGGTTTTGGGTTTGGTTTTGGGTTTGGTTTTGGGTTTGGTTTTGGGTTTGGTTTTGGTTTTGGGTTTGGTTTTGGGTTTGGTTTTGGGTTTGGTTTTGGGTTTGGTTTTGGGTTTGGTTTTGGTTTTGGGTTTGGTTTTGGGTTTGGTTTTGGGTTTGGTTTTGGTTTTGGGTTTGGTTTTGGGTTTGGTTTTGGGTTTGGTTTTGGGTTTGGTTTTGGGTTTGGTTTTGGGTTTGGTTTTGGGTTTGGTTTTGGGTTTGGTTTTGGGTTTGGTTTTGGGTTTGGTTTTGGGTTTGGTTTTGGGTTTGGTTTTGGGTTTGGTATTTAAATGAAATTGAAGATAGAAAATAGAACAGGGTATAAAAGTAATTCGATGCGAAATTAAATAATATCATAGAGCTGTTTGGTAATTGGCATAGTAAATATATGAATTTATCTTACAATGTAAAATTTTCAGAATTTGAATTATTTCATTTAATTTATATATATGAATTCAATATTTAAGGGAAAAATCCATATATATTGATTATCATTTTTAATTCGTGTCACCGATTAATATGTCGTACTAATACTAGTCTAAACTACCTATTTATGTTACAGAGTATGACACATAGTACATATTACATAGTATATACAACAAGAGCGATCTTTTAATATTACTAGATATAACATTTTCCATTGATAATAACAAACATTACAATAATTGAGCCATATTAGAATATATTGAGTTTTCAAAACCTGTTCTTAATGCATTTAGATATTATATATGTAATCGGACTTTTAGTAATATATATATATATATATATATATATAGTAATATAATATATACCTATTGTATTAAAAGTATTATATACCGATGATGTACGAATTTAAAATAACGTAATCTCAGTCAGTGTGAACGTAGTCAGGCAAACCTAACTAAGGCAACCCGGCAATTTATATCCCGATGAATGTACAATTTTTAATTTGTTTAATTTGTTTAAAGGATATTTACAATAAATAGTGATCTAACTATATTCGTTTATATATTTCCAATAAGTAGGTCAAATAATATTGGCACCGTTTCCTTCCCATGTTTACCGCGAAGGCTGCGGTTTCATTTGTTTAAAGGATATTTACAAATGACAAATTATATATATAAATCATAGATCAACAGACTAACTTTATATCATAATGATTAACTCCATAGTACAGGTATTAATATTGGCGTATAGATAGTTGTTAATAACTTATACTTAATTCATTAAAATATTCATATTTATATTTATTTTATTAAAAGTCGTATCAATTGTTCATCAAAAAACTTGATATGTATATTAGATTATTATGTTCATGTGACTAATTATATAGGTATAGGATGGGTTCACTATTGTTTGAATTACCCGCATAATCTCTGATAGGGCTATGTATATAAGCTTGGGGTATATGTATATAAGCTATGTATATAAGCTTTTTTTAACTGTTTCATAGTTCGATATATATATTACATATGCGAAATACAATGTAAATAATAAATATTATTTCATCCTATTTGTTTTTTGAACTCATGGGTGAATTAATTGAAGATTTGGTCGATGAATTGGAAGATAAATTAGTTTTAATTCATGATGCAAGTTTTATTAAATACAATGCAGACTTACACTGGCAGAATATTATTAATTACAGTGATCTTGAGTGGAAACAACATTTTAGGTATGCATTATCAATTGTAGTTCAATTACCAAACTTATTTATCAATTATAATTATATATTCCAACAAATAAATTTCTGATGTATATTATAAGTGTACATAATTATTAGTTGTATATAAATATTAATAATATATTTAGTTTTAATAAGTAATATATCTGTTTAATAATTTCGTAAATTTTTTCATATATTTTATATTTAAAGTTTATAAAAATAATACTAAATTTCAGATTGAATAAAACTACATTCAATTATTTATGTAATAAAATTGGATATAGATTACATTCTGATGCTAATTCTAACATCCCTTCCATCCAATTAAAGATCTCAATTACAATATGGAGGTTAACTTTATAATAAAATATTTATATACTAATTTCAATTATTTTACTATAAAAATTATATACAGATTATCTACAAATTGCGACTATCGCTCAATCGCAGATAAATTTCGTGTTTGTAAATCGTCTGCTATTAAATGGACAAACCAGGTTAATATATTATAAATAAAAACAATTATAAATTTTAATACATTATATTTCAAATAAATCATTTATTATAATTTAATTAATTATGTAGGTTATTCGAGCTATACATGATATTCTTTTGGATACGGTAATAAATTTCCCGCCCGATGAAAGAAGACTCAATATTCTCTGCCTTGGGTTTGAAAATCGTGGATTTCCTCAATGTGTCGGAGCTATTGATGGAACTCATATCCCAATAATAGCCCCAAAAGAAAATCCAGAAGATTATTTTAATCGAAAACATTTTTATTCAATTAATGTTCAAGCCATATGTGATAGTAAGCGGAGGTTATTTGAAATTCTTTATATTGTCTTATATATTAAATAGATAAAATTAATTAAATATTTATTTATAATTTCTTTTACGAATTTAGGTTTACGGATATATTGATTGGATATCCAGGGAAAGCTCACGACGCAAGAGTTTGTGCAAATTCACCCTTTGCTAGATTTTATAATAATCATTTTAGGAGATTTAACTCAGTAAGTAAATTACAATTTATTAAATAATATATATTAATTAGTGTCAAAATACTATAAACTTATATATATTAAATTTTATTTCTCAGAATAACGAAAGATTGGTTATTATTGGAGATGCAGCTTATCCGAATTATCCCTGGCTTATAAAACCGTTTCCTGGAAGAAATTTAAATGCACGAGAAACAAATTTTAATTTTGTACATTCGAGTACAAGAATGATAATAGAGCAGGCATTTGGACTTCTGAAAGCACGATGGAGAATCTTGTTAAAAAGACATGATACACAATTTGAAAATATGCATTATGTAATATCGGCATGTTTTATTTTACATAATATTTGCTTAAATAATAAAGATGATTTTCTTTTTGAATCATTAGAAAATGAAACATTAGATATAGAAATTAATAATACCAATAATCCTAATAATGGAAATTTGATGCGAGATTATTTATCTCATTTACTATAATTACTTAATAATAAAAGCAATATTATTTATACATTTTATGCAAGATTAATAGGGATAATTTTTCTTCAATGGAAGTTAACCTATCGATAACATGATTAATTTTTAGATCTATGGGTGTTATCATTTCAATCCTATTAAAATTTTCTTCTGCTTGATGTCCTACTATATTATTATAATCTATATTAATTTGTTTTAAACTTTCAATATTTTTTTCTATGCGTCTCCTTTTTCCTACATCTGTTTTCCTAATTGTTCTTTGTGGCGATGGGGACATTGATGGTGAAGGATCACTTGATTGTGTTGAGTATTGAGTAGATAGTTTATGTCGTTTTAACGGATTTGAGTTACTAGTGGTCGGTCGTGAATGGCTTGAATGTAGAGCAGTCGCCGCGCGGAAAGGGGGAGGTAGAGTAGTAGATGGGCGGGTAGTATTAATTCTAATCGGTAAAGGAAGAGTAGTGGTCGGTCGTGAATGGCTTGGTAGTACAGTCCTCGCGCGGAAAGGGTGAGGTAGAGTACTTGACGGTCGTATTGAAGAATTTGGCGGATTATGCATTGATGAGGGTGACTGATGCATAGCTTTAGAAGTATGAATTAATAAATTAGTTATTTTAAAAAATATTTTATATTTAATTAATATGTATTATGTATTAATTAATATTTAAAAAAATGATATTATGTAAATCCAAAAATTCATTATAAGTTATATAAATATTAAATTTACATTTAATAAGAAATTTTATTTAAATTATATTTTATTAGATTAGATGAACAAGTATGTGTAATTTCTAACCATTTCCCTTTATGCGTGGGCCAATCAATATTTTAGGTGCAAAAAGTGGTTTTACACCTAAAAATTCATCTATAACATCATAATATGGTGAATGTGGAGCATCTTCAACTGATACTCCACTTGTATTTAAATATGTCTTTCGCTGTAAAATAATTAAAAAATTAATACATTAGAATAAAAAAAACTACTTTTATCTATTAATAATAATTTTGTTATATGTGTATAAATTTAATTGTATAGGTATTGTAGTGAGAATATTTAGTCAGATTCAATGTAAGATAAAGGAAAAAATTCTGATTCATTTATTTGTTTATTTTTAAAATAGTCTATATTATAGTAGGATTTCTATTACTATAAGTCACCTTATGTGTGAAATATAAGTAGCAGGCCAACTGTATACAAATAAAGAATCGCAAGAAGACGGTATCAGCTCACATATATGTGCGAGATTTATAGGCAGGCATAATTTTAACTAAGCATGCATTCATATTAGTGAAGTACTAATATGTACTGCTATATATTTATATTGTATTTAATGTAATCTACATTGAATAGTATTACATATACAGATAATCATCAATATATTAATAGATATTCATTCGTGTTACTTTGTAGTTATTCATATTCATCGCAACTAATTTTACTATATAGTTATTAACTATATACTCATTGTTATATTATATACTATTATAGAATTAATATATTAACTTAAAGTAATGTATGTAAACTGATAGTGATGCAAATTTAAAATATATTGAATAGTGTATATGCTGTCTAATCAACTATTATTGTGTAATTATACCATTATATTGAGATCAGTTAATCTCTATATTTTTTGAAAAATTAAAGGTACTGAAATACTTATTAAATTTAGGTTCATTTATAATGCAACATAAATAAATCTACAGTAGTAGTGTGTTTAAAATAAAAGGCTAAGAATAAATGATACCTTTGATAAATGTAAATTTCATAAATTGTTTAGGTTTAATAATTATATACAATTTAATGTTATGGTTATTTATATATACTTAATGTTTGGAAATACAATTTTATTGTATTACTATAGTATTATTTACTATTCATACTACTTGATATATATTAGATAATAGTATTTATAATCATATATCTAATAATTTCAAATTTACATATATCTGATATGTATGATATATACTATTATGTAACTGTAATATATCATAACTTGTGTTAAACTAATGATATTTTATTATACAAACCTTACTGTATTTTGTTTTCCAATTTTTTATAGCATATCGTATATTATCAGAATTTTTCTGAGTGCCATACAATTCATTTATATTTTTTGCAATCGAATCATATTTCTCTTTATTTGTTGTCATTTTTTTACTCTTATTTTCTTCATTTAATATGTTATCTCTCCATAGAGATATTATAGATAAATGTATTTCGTGGTTCATCGCAAGGTAAGTAAATAATAAATGAAACATTTAAAAATATATTTAGAATTTTAAAAATTGTTTATTTACATTTTTTATAGTATAATCTTTGGAAAATCTATTAAAATTATTGTGAACAAACTCAGGAGAAAATATTAACCAATCAGATATAGGTTCACGATGTCACCTCTGAACTTACCCAAAATACCCGAACATTATACCCGAATTAATTTTCGGGTACGTATCTCTCAATGTTGAAACGCACGCCACATTTTTGATAAAAACCGCACCCCAAGGGTGGATATAGATCTATTGTTGGATATAGATCTATTCTTTCGATTATATTCGTTCATAGCATATACAGATATTAATATAAATATAGAATGTCATTAATCCAAACGATTACTGGATTTTGTATCAAATTTATTTCACTAACTGTAGAATTAATTATATTGCAAATTAATGTAATACTTGCGATAGTTAACCATTTCTTTAACTCGATAACATACTTTAGAAAGTATAAGAATATTGAAAATGATATCGTATTAATAACTGGCGGTGGACGTGGGTTGGGGAGAAGTTTGGCTGTTTATTTTGCAAAGTATTCTCCAAAAAAGGTTAATAAATTTTATAATAAAATGAATTATTTATATATATATATAATTATTATATATTAGAATATTTATCATATTATAAATATATCCAGTATTATAGTATATACTATCTGAATGTGAATACAATTATAACTTAAGAAAGTTACTATATCCATGTATTATATATACCGAATACAACGTATGCATTATGTGTAAAAGTCACCATATAAGTATCGTTTACCAATGATAATTGTTCATTTCATCAACTAAATACTCATTTTATATTAGAAATAGTTCGTTTCGCACATATGATACATTCGCTAATGTTGTCCAATTTACTCATATTTTCTATAATTTAAAATAGAAATATATTTACTCTATTATTTAGTTTATTTTTGAAAAGTAAACTGCTTACATTTTAATAAAAGAGTTAAAATAAAGCATATATATATATATATTTATATATATTATAAATAACATTAATATATAATAAAATTGTACATTACTTGCATAATACTATAATGAATAAAGTACGATAAGTAAGTTTTATGTATTGTTAATGTATTTACATTTGTTTAATAGACTATTCAAATAATACAATAATATAATCGATTTAATCGATTTACAATAGCTATGAATAGAAATGTTTGTTTTATATTTTGTAATTTATTAACTCAACTTATACCATTTTAAGATAATGCTCTGGGATTTAAATAAAGAAGGTCTAATTGAGACTTGCGATATCGTCAAACAAAAATATAATGTCGATATCGATTATCAAATATGTGATATAACAGATTACAAACTTGTGGAAAAACTGGTTTATTCACAAATAATATATTATTTATAAATCGGAAACTTTTTAATAATTATTAATAAATCACGATGCGACTAGATATATAAGATACTGTTTATATGTATCGTTATAATAAATTATTTAATAACATGAATATATTATGAATATTTTTTTTTATCATTAGATAAAATAATGTTAATGTTAATAAATACAGATTTGCGAATTAAGAAGCAATTGTGGACATGTTGATATTTTAGTAAATAATGCTGGTATTTTAGCCTCGGTGGGAAAAGAACAATTAACAGGTGGTGATTTCATAAAACAGTCACTCGAGGTGAACACAATAGCACAAATAAAAGTTAGACTCGCTATCTTGTTATATACTTAATTTAAACTTAATACAGTTTATTAAATATAAATCTTTTTTATTATAAATAGATTATAGCATATATATATAAAATATTAATTCTACACGATAATATAAAGCCCAAACTCAGGCTATACTATAAGTATATATTATATATAAGTATATTAAGTATGTATATAAATGTAATTTAAATCTGAAATTTTAAATAATATCTTATATTATCCCAATATAATGCAATATAACATTTATTAAAATATATTAATGATGGTTGTAATATTTCTAATTAATATAATGTACGCTATATATATTGTAACAAAATAATATACTATTAGTAACATATAATTCTGCAATATGTTTATATTTGGTATGTATTTCATTGTCAAATCTAAATATTAATACTAATCAACATTTGTAGCTGATTCGCCAAGTAATACCAGCAATGCTAACGAGGTCAAAGGGTCATATAGTTCAAGTGAGCTCTGGAGCTTCAAAACTGCCTATACCCTATGCCGCTTCATACAATTGTTCGAAGTTTGCTATTACAGGTTTCATAATCAGTTTATTAATTAATTAGTTTATTTGTCTATTAAACCGATACTTTTATTTATATTGATATTGTAAAATTAAATTCTCATTAATTGACAATTACATATATTATATATATTATTTGTACATTATTGTATTACATCGTACAGTGTGCAATAGGGTGGATCACTTTTTTCAGAATTAACTGGCTCACTCAGCATATAAACTTTAAGGCATATAAAAATTAATCATATAATTAAAAAAAAATTATTTGCAATATTAAGTTAACGCCAGAAGTCTGAATTTGTCGACTTTTTCAAAATTATAAGTATTATTAAGAAAAATTTCCCATTCAAAATAAATAAATACTTATTTACCCTATTATTTCCGCCATTTTATTATTCTTTGTTTATGCTATATATTTAAAATATTTTTATTTTTCGCAATGAATTTACGCAATAAATCTCCATTTTATACTTTATTTACACCAAGAATGATGAGTAATCGTCATCTTCCAACATATTTAGACATTTTACAACATTATACATATATATCTGACAATTTAGTACAACAAAGAGACGCAAAAATGCAGACGATTGAAAAAATAATAGAAATCTGGATTTCAGCATCGATCCCAGTGATATCATTGAAATCAATATCTAACAAACTAGATAAACACATTATGATAATTTCAAAATTAAAGAAGTCAGAGCACAAATTATATTTTTCAAAATCTGTAAATGAACATATTAAAAAGTATAAAATATTATTTGAAATATGTACATGTAAATGCAAACATGATTGCCTTTGTTCTTGAGAACGACAGGTACCTCGATGTGAAAGAATTTTTTTAATAGATAAGATAAATAATAGACAGATGTTTATTAGCATATTTTTTAATATACAATATTATATTTGGTAGATTTGTTTACTTCATATGAATGAGCTGCCTCGCAATTCTGGATGGAGAAACAAAAGGCCCTGATTTACATAATGGTCCAATCGGTTTAAATCTTTCTAAATGTGAAGAAGTAGGTGTTGCTGGATTTATTCCAATTGAAATTGATCAAATATTCAAAAGATATCTAGAGAATTGTCAAGATTTAAGATCTGATCAGCAATATCTTCGAGATATAGTCTTATCAATCAATTATGGTGTTATTAATAATTCTCTTATAAGACATTCACCAGGAAAACTCGGGAATGCACGCTGGTTAACGACAGCAAATAGGATTCTTCGGTATTATACGAGTCAAAATAATCCTACACTTAATCTTGTTTATTTAGTAAGATTTGTTATAAAAGTTTATGCTCGAAATTGGTTCGCGATTAAATATCAACCAAGATTTACCAATTCGCCAAAGCATATATTTAATTTTATAGAAAATATACACGAGTTAGATTGCGAATTAATTAGAGATGAATGTTTTCGGACGATATCTCGCAATTCATTTTTATTACATACAGAATCGATTTTAATTGGAATGTTTCTGATACCAATCAGATTGAAGCTGTAAAACGTATTTTACAAGCTAGAGTAAATGGTGAAAAAGATGGAATACGATATTTCCGTTTACCAAAAATAGATTTTAATGCGACACATAATAATCTCGTTTTATATGTTGATGATTGGCTCGAACCAATTCTAACTTGTAGCTATTCAACAGAAGACCCGAGAACATACACAGTTGAAAATATTGATATATTTGATTTTCCAGATATACCGTGTCATTCCCAACATGTCGAAAGAACGATAAGACTGGTTTCTGAAACAGCTACCAAATTAGCAGACCCCAAAGAACGTGACCAGAGAATACGAATGACAATACATTTCAGAAAATGTATGCCACATTTTAATTCTAAACAAGATTTTACAATGTAATTATAATAAAATTATTTAAAGATTCAAAATCCTCTTACATTTTAACTATGCAGTAATATTCTTTTTATATATTTTCTATCTAAATTAAATTGTATGTAATTGTCAATTAGATTGCCTTATAGTTAAGTTATTTCATAGCTACAAATACAAATTATAATTTTACAATTTTTATTGTAAAAAGTGTAATATATGTTTATGTATACATCTTACTTAATAATTACTCATTAATAATAACTACTGATTTACTATTATTTCTAGGTTTAATATTAATTATTAACGTTTATAATTTTTTAAATTCTAGAATTTCTTGGAATATTTTTAATATTCTAATATTAATAAATTATCAATAATACTACTATAAGATATTAAAATTAACTTATATTTACTATTAACTATATTCAATGATAGCTAATATTACATAGTTATAACTATTAAACAATAAATCATATTTCGTAAAAATTTACATTGTCGTACATTTCTGCATATAATTTAATAAGTTTTGCTTTTTTTTATTTCAACGATGAATATAGCATTACATATAGTTTATTTTATCGCATAGTAAGTATATATTTAAAAAAAAATTATTTCTAAATAAAATATTTGGATTATTTGAAATTTCAATTTTTTTCCTGAAAAACACTTATAAATCCAAATTAAATTTAAATTTTTAATATTTTTTTATCATTACCCGTTTCATAGGGAACAAATTTAACTAATGTTGAATTGCTTATAAATTTAACAATATTATAAGAAAAAAATATACAAAAAATTATAAAATTTTTATTTTCCTGGAATTTCTTGGTAACAATTTTTTAAAAAATTATTTAAATATGTTTTTATTTAATAATATATCATATAAAGCTCATAGTCATTTTTCATTATTAAAAAATCATTATTACCATTCAATTTTATAATTTTAATATTGCTCCTATGCTTTGCATGTTAAATATTGTATCTCTCCCATGTTAAATTTGAATGGGGTGGCGCTCAGCCATAATTTAAAAAAAAAATTAAAATTTATATATATTCATTATAACTCATATATTTGCTATATATATTAGATGAGCCAATAAATAATATTGAAAAAAGTATCAAAGTGATCCACCCTAGTGTGCAATATGGAGTATACAATGTACATACTATAATATGTACAATAGTCACAAACCCCATAGAAATGATACCGAGTACGTGTGTTAACACACTCCCTACACATTAATGGACTACACTGAATGTAGAGAGTACAATGTACCCGTAATTGTTTGTCATTTAGGTTAAAAGTATCTAAAGGAGATCCTTTAGGAGTTACCGAGTTGTGTAGAAATACTATTTGAACAATTAATTCTATTTATATTTTGTATTAAAATAAAATAATATATATTTGTACAAGTTATTTTAGTGAATTGTAAATTATCCAGGTACGACAAGATAAATGTAACAATAAAGTGCCGGGAGATTCTAATACGTATTATTTTTAATTTGTACAAAATAAATGTCATATGCGAAATTATCAATCCCAAACTATGTTTGCAAAAATAGCTTCTTTACCCCGATGAATATATTCGTTTTATTAATATTATACAATATATCTCATATATATACATATATATATATATATATATATATATATTTGTGTATGTGTATATATTCTGACCAATTTTTTAATGAAAATTATATATTATTAGATCAGTATTGTATTTTCATTCACAATAAATATTAGATAAACATGAAACAACAATTGGTTTTCAACTAAGCTAGAAAATAAAATTTTTGTTAAATATAAACTCTATATATATTTTTTTTTACAAAATTCACATTGTTTCATGTTGCTTAATAAATATTACAAAATTAAAATTTTAAAAACATAAAATTAAAAAAAAATATTATTCATTCATATTTTGTAACTCTTTTCAAAATAATAATTGGAAAATTATTACAAAAGCTAAATATATTATAAAAGATACTCTACATACAAAAATATCGATATAGTTGAAGAATTAGAGTAATCTTATATATTTTTTCAAATATTGGTAAATCTATTAATATTTCACTCAGAAACAATATAATTAATAATTTAAAAATATATACAAAATAGCATGGAAGCTATTAATTAATACTTGTAATTACTAACAACATTAGTAATACTACCAATACTACCAACACAATGAAATTCAAAAGATCTTAAATTTAAATAACTGAGTATCTAATAAATTAAATTATCAATAGTCTGGCTATACATTTATGTTATTTATTTAATTTAGTTAATAGTCATTATGTTTTTCCAGATGAAATTAAAATAGCAGCTAAATTAATAAGCCATTATAAAGATATGATGATAAACATGAAATTGCAAATATAGACCAATTTCTACTATACTCCAACATTTTTTAATATTTTAATAAATAATTTGTAATGATTTAAATATTTTATTTTAGCAAAATAATAAATAATATGGATTAAATATTATTAAAGATATGGATTTATTAAAAAATCAAATACCTTACTTTCTCATTTGAATAATTAATATTTTATATTATCTAGCCTAGATTATAATCTTAAAAAAAGCAATATCATTTTTAGACTTAATAAAGAATTTTATAGTCGACCATGATATTTTACTCTAGAAACTTTAGAATTATGGATTATGGGAATAAATATATTTATTCATAGCTATATATATAAATATATATATATAAATATATATATAGCTATTTATATATATATATATAGTCTAATAGAAAAATGAACACAATAATAGAAATCACAGTATTAAATCGTAAATCTTATTATACCATGAATACCACAACACAATTATTACATTAATGAGTATTATGTATATATAATATTTTGCATTACAAAAAACATATATTGTAAATATAATTACTATCCCTGTTTGAAAATAGTTGCTCGATATTCGATGTAAGTTTAGATTTACTGAATAATATAATAATTTAATATATACATAAATCAATATATATAAATATTTACATATTAACTATTATAGTATTGAACCAAATAATAATAAGAAAATAACCTACATAATCTAAATATTCCAATATTATCTATGCTTTTGTCTAATTGTATTCTTTTTATGATTTTCTTTACAGGGTATATGCAATCTTTGATCCCAGAGCTGCTTAACACTGGAGTTCATACAACCACTGTTTATCCTGGAGTAATTAAAACTCCTCTGATTAATGGTTTCAAATCCAGGTCAGCCTTAAATCAATACTATCATAATTACGTGATATATATGTACATTACAATCACATTATGATATGAATAATTTATTAAATTATACAAATTTTTAATTCATTTATTTTATATAAAAATAATGTATAAATTATTCATATTTGATTAACGAATATCTTTAGATTTGAATGTCTAGTTCCATTTACGCACCCCGATGAAATCGCCAAAGGCATAGTTAATGCAACTTTATTAAACATAAGAGAAGCTTTTATTCCATACTCTGGAAAGATCATCTATTTGATATATTTGTTAGTTATCAAAGATAACTCATCATATATTATTTTGTTTTATATTAATTTATTACGAATTTATATTAATTTGGTATTTTATAAATAATAATAATTATATTAACTTCATATTTAAATACTTTTAACTTTATATGATATAATTATTTAATTTATTTATTGAAAAAATAAGAAATGTTCAATAATTAATATTTATTTTACATCAATTTGTAGATTAATTCCAGAAGATGCTTACCAACTGATCATGGAAACAGCTGGTATGAATTCTGCAATGGATAAAGTAAATAGCGCAAAGCCTTAAATTACTTATATTGTATTATGTATATATAATAATTCATACTATTATATTTTCTATTGATGTATAAATTGTAATCAATAAAATATTGTTATTATTATTGTGTTATTATTTAACTTTTGGGTTTGGTTTTGGTTTTGAGTTTGGTTTTGGGTTTGGTTTTGGGTTTGGTTTTGGGTTTGGTTTTGGGTTTGGTTTTGGGTTTGGGTTTGGGTTTGGTTTTGGGTTTGGGTTTGGTTTTGGGTTTTGTTTTGGGTTTAGTTTTGGGTTTGGTTTGGTTTTGGTTTTGGGTTTGGGTTTGGTACTTATCAATTCATATTATTAATCATATTAATATAATATTAATCGATACAATCATATTATAGTTATCATTATAAAACAAGTATTCACAAATTGTTAATATGGTAACTAGAAATACAATTAATCCTACAATTCTATAATATATTTCAGATAATAAATTTATAATGGATTGATATGACGTTTTATAATATGTGAATACACTGAGAAATAATATATACTAATGAATATATATTTACGTGAATATACCATTATTACAAGATTAAATGCCCTCAATGTAGTGGACCTACTGTAGCCTGAATAAGTGCATTGTGAGTTAGTTGTTGATATGAGTAGTCGGGGTTATGCCCTTGTTGGATGGCCTATATTCGTGATCAGAATAAACAGGTAAATAACAAATAACTATATATTACTACTATTAACTACTTATCGATGTATCTGGATTATTTCCAATACATATTTTTTTAGTATATTTAATATCTATATAATCGTGTAGATCTATATATTTATATATAAATGGTGTATATAATATTAATATATGGTTATTTAGTAAATAAATTTTATTTAGTAAATAATATTTACTATGATATATATATATATTAAATAAATATATTATAGAACATATATACCGTATAATATACAGTATATATACTATATATAGTAAGTATTTTCTATAATAAATTGATTTAAAAGTTATATATATATATATGTACAAATACACACATAAACAGGCACATAAACACACACACACACACATATATATATATATATATATATATATATATATATATATATATAATACTAATATATTAGTTATACGTTGGATCGATAAGTTTCAAAATTCACCTTAAGAATCACACGTATTTTGTTTAAACAATAGTTTACACAATGAATATAATTTTAGTATAAATGATATCATTTTAAATTTTCCCATCCACTGTACCCTAACAATAGTATTTGTGTGCCTTACAATGAATCAATGTGTACCCTAATTGATTGTATAAGCTTGTTACTTAATTATGGTACATTACACTACGCAAGTGTGACTTTGTACCATATAAATTATCCCCAATAGAGGGTTATATATCAATTAAGGTATATATATATATATATATATCATAATATATATACCTTAATTATTTATAGTGTACTATAGAAAAATGTTTAATGGGAAAATGGGAAAAATGGGAAAAATAAAGATACAAATATCGAGATTAGCAATGGTCAGATAGCTGATATTATATTTGTTTAACTCTTTATTCTGATTACGAATATAGGAAATAGGTACCACGATTGCAGATTGTCATGCATAATACGTACTGCTGTGAAATTTGTATGATGATTAGGACGGGTCTATTTTCTTTGTAATTATATGCTAAAACATGATTATAAAATATAATTTATATGCCCGGTTATTAGTAATAAATCTTACAATTAGTATGCTATGCAAATTATTGGAAATTATGAGGAAATTCCAGAAAAATTAAATTTAATAATTTGTTGTATATTTTAAAATGTTTTTGTTCTTAAAATATAGTAAAATGTATAAGCAATATTAAATTAGTTATATTTGTTCCGTATGAAATGGGTAATGATAAAAAAATATTATAAATTTAAATTTAATTTCTAAATGATTTTGATATAATTTCAAATAATCAAAATAATTTATTTAGAAATAATTTTTTAAAAAATATATACTTACTATGCGCTACAATTAAGTATATGTAATACTATATACACCGTTGAGATAAAAAAGCAAAACATATTAAATTATAATATTTATAGAATTTATAGAATAAAAAAATTATAAATATTAAACCTAGAAATAATACTAAATCAGCAGTTAATAAGTAATTATTATAGTGATATAAGGATTATTAATTATTATTATTAATTAGGATTATTATTATATATATAAATAGATACAAGTCTTACTTTGATACTATACATTAAAGAGTTTAAGAATTAAATAAATATACTTAAAAAATGATAATTCATTATATAAAGTAAATTGCTTGAAAATGCAGTTTTAATACGATTACATATAATTTAAAATAGTCAGAAAAATTACAATTTTTATAAAACTTTAGGACTATATCAATAAAAAGAGCTATAAGTACATTATTATCTAATACAGGGCTAATAATGGCATTACTAAGTATAACATCATCAGTGATTAATAAAGTTCAAGTATTAATAGGTACATTTATTAAAGATTGAAATTGGTTTAGCTTAATTAAACAATAACCAGAATCTAAACTACAATTACTAACAAGCACCTTTACAAATAGTGACTCTATACTTACCTTCCGACATAGACTCGAATATTGATGAATTATTAACAATTTCCTCCTCCATGTCTCATTCTTGAAAAGAAGTTCTCGATACCTTTTTTTCCACAATCGCGAAACTGATAGGATGATATTCAATTTTTCAAAACATTGCTGAGTGTAATCCATTGGATTAATAAAAATAAATATATTTATAAATAAACAAAAGATGTAAGTTTAGTGTTAATGTAAATAAATATATGTAAATAAATAAAAGTCTTAAGTTGATTAGAAATATATATATATAAATAAAAGTTTTAATCTTAATCTATATATTTAAAACATTATTTCACACAAATACACATACACACACGCATATATATAGACACACACGAATGCACACGAATGTACACACTCACACACACACACACACGCACACACATATATATATATATATATATATATATATATATATATTTATATATATTAATATAGATATATATAAATATCATTTATATTAAATATAATATTAATTGATTTTAAAATGTTGCTATTAAAACCATATGATTAGTGTAAATAACTATACTAGCAACCTGATGATGTAACTAATATACAATCTTATATAATTATTAAAAATTAAAACATATTTATATAGTTAGTTATATATATATATATTTAGTTATATTTTATTTGAATAAATATATCTATTAATTTATTTCAATTGTGTTTATTTATATATTAGAAGTAATTGTTGTCACTTTCGTCAAGAAATACAAATTATTGTAAATGTTCATTTATTTTCTTAAAACCCAAAACCAAACCCAAAACCAAACCCAAAACCAAACCCAAAACCAAACCCAAAACCAAACCCAAAACCAAACCCAAAACCAAACCCAAAACCAAACCCAAAACCAAACCCAAAACCAAACCCAAAACCAAACCCAAAACCAAACCCAAAACCAAACCCAAAACCAAACCCAAAACCAAACCCAAAACCAAACCCAAAACCAAACCCAAAACCAAACCCAAAACCAAACCCAAAACCAAACCCAAAACCAAACCCAAAACCAAACCCAAAACCAAACCCAAAACCAAACCCAAAACCAAACCCAAAACCAAACCCAAAACCAAACCCAAAACCAAACCCAAAACCAAACCCAAAACCAAACCCAAAACCAAACCCAAAACCAAACCCAAAACCAAACCCAAAACCAAACCCAAAACCAAACCCAAAACCAAACCCAAAACCAAACCCAAAACCAAACCCAAAACCAAACCCAAAACCAAACCCAAAACCAAACCCAAAACCAAACCCAAAACCAAACCCAAAACCAAACCCAAAACCAAACCCAAAACCAAACCCAAAACCAAACCCAAAACCAAACCCAAAACCAAACCCAAAACCAAACCCAAAACCAAACCCAAAACCAAACCCAAAACCAAACCCAAAACCAAACCCAAAACCAAACCCAAAACCAAACCCAAAACCAAACCCAAAACCAAACCCAAAACCAAACCCAAAACCAAACCCAAAACCAAACCCAAAACCAAACCCAAAACCAAACCCAAAACCAAACCCAAAACCAAACCCAAAACCAAACCCAAAACCAAACCCAAAACCAAACCCAAAACCAAACCCAAAACCAAACCCAAAACCAAACCCAAAACCAAACCCAAAACCAAACCCAAAACCAAACCCAAAACCAAACCCAAAACCAAACCCAAAACCAAACCCAAAACCAAACCCAAAACCAAACCCAAAACCAAACCCAAAACCAAACCCAAAACCAAACCCAAAACCAAACCCAAAACCAAACCCAAAACCAAACCCAAAACCAAACCCAAAACCAAACCCAAAACCAAACCCAAAACCAAACCCAAAACCAAACCCAAAACCAAACCCAAAACCAAACCCAAAACCAAACCCAAAACCAAACCCAAAACCAAACCCAAAACCAAACCCAAAACCAAACCCAAAACCAAACCCAAAACCAAACCCAAAACCAAACCCAAAACCAAACCCAAAACCAAACCCAAAACCAAACCCAAAACCAAACCCAAAACCAAACCCAAAACCAAACCCAAAACCAAACCCAAAACCAAACCCAAAACCAAACCCAAAACCAAACCCAAAACCAAACCCAAAACCAAACCCAAAACCAAACCCAAAACCAAACCCAAAACCAAACCCAAAACCAAACCCAAAACCAAACCCAAAACCAAACCCAAAACCAAACCCAAAACCAAACCCAAAACCAAACCCAAAACCAAACCCAAAACCAAACCCAAAACCAAACCCAAAACCAAACCCAAAACCAAACCCAAAACCAAACCCAAAACCAAACCCAAAACCAAACCCAAAACCAAACCCAAAACCAAACCCAAAACCAAACCCAAAACCAAACCCAAAACCAAACCCAAAACCAAACCCAAAACCAAACCCAAAACCAAACCCAAAACCAAACCCAAAACCAAACCCAAAACCAAACCCAAAACCAAACCCAAAACCAAACCCAAAACCAAACCCAAAACCAAACCCAAAACCAAACCCAAAACCAAACCCAAAACCAAACCCAAAACCAAACCCAAAACCAAACCCAAAACCAAACCCAAAACCAAACCCAAAACCAAACCCAAAACCAAACCCAAAACCAAACCCAAAACCAAACCCAAAACCAAACCCAAAACCAAACCCAAAACCAAACCCAAAACCAAACCCAAAACCAAACCCAAAACCAAACCCAAAACCAAACCCAAAACCAAACCCAAAACCAAACCCAAAACCAAACCCAAAACCAAACCCAAAACCAAACCCAAAACCAAACCCAAAACCAAACCCAAAACCAAACCCAAAACCAAACCCAAAACCAAACCCAAAACCAAACCCAAAACCAAACCCAAAACCAAACCCAAAACCAAACCCAAAACCAAACCCAAAACCAAACCCAAAACCAAACCCAAAACCAAACCCAAAACCAAACCCAAAACCAAACCCAAAACCAAACCCAAAACCAAACCCAAAACCAAACCCAAAACCAAACCCAAAACCAAACCCAAAACCAAACCCAAAACCAAACCCAAAACCAAACCCAAAACCAAACCCAAAACCAAACCCAAAACCAAACCCAAAACCAAACCCAAAACCAAACCCAAAACCAAACCCAAAACCAAACCCAAAACCAAACCCAAAACCAAACCCAAAACCAAACCCAAAACCAAACCCAAAACCAAACCCAAAACCAAACCCAAAACCAAACCCAAAACCAAACCCAAAACCAAACCCAAAACCAAACCCAAAACCAAACCCAAAACCAAACCCAAAACCAAACCCAAAACCAAACCCAAAACCAAACCCAAAACCAAACCCAAAACCAAACCCAAAACCAAACCCAAAACCAAACCCAAAACCAAACCCAAAACCAAACCCAAAACCAAACCCAAAACCAAACCCAAAACCAAACCCAAAACCAAACCCAAAACCAAACCCAAAACCAAACCCAAAACCAAACCCAAAACCAAACCCAAAACCAAACCCAAAACCAAACCCAAAACCAAACCCAAAACCAAACCCAAAACCAAACCCAAAACCAAACCCAAAACCAAACCCAAAACCAAACCCAAAACCAAACCCAAAACCAAACCCAAAACCAAACCCAAAACCAAACCCAAAACCAAACCCAAAACCAAACCCAAAACCAAACCCAAAACCAAACCCAAAACCAAACCCAAAACCAAACCCAAAACCAAACCCAAAACCAAACCCAAAACCAAACCCAAAACCAAACCCAAAACCAAACCCAAAACCAAACCCAAAACCAAACCCAAAACCAAACCCAAAACCAAACCCAAAACCAAACCCAAAACCAAACCCAAAACCAAACCCAAAACCAAACCCAAAACCAAACCCAAAACCAAACCCAAAACCAAACCCAAAACCAAACCCAAAACCAAACCCAAAACCAAACCCAAAACCAAACCCAAAACCAAACCCAAAACCAAACCCAAAACCAAACCCAAAACCAAACCCAAAACCAAACCCAAAACCAAACCCAAAACCAAACCCAAAACCAAACCCAAAACCAAACCCAAAACCAAACCCAAAACCAAACCCAAAACCAAACCCAAAACCAAACCCAAAACCAAACCCAAAACCAAACCCAAAACCAAACCCAAAACCAAACCCAAAACCAAACCCAAAACCAAACCCAAAACCAAACCCAAAACCAAACCCAAAACCAAACCCAAAACCAAACCCAAAACCAAACCCAAAACCAAACCCAAAACCAAACCCAAAACCAAACCCAAAACCAAACCCAAAACCAAACCCAAAACCAAACCCAAAACCAAACCCAAAACCAAACCCAAAACCAAACCCAAAACCAAACCCAAAACCAAACCCAAAACCAAACCCAAAACCAAACCCAAAACCAAACCCAAAACCAAACCCAAAACCAAACCCAAAACCAAACCCAAAACCAAACCCAAAACCAAACCCAAAACCAAACCCAAAACCAAACCCAAAACCAAACCCAAAACCAAACCCAAAACCAAACCCAAAACCAAACCCAAAACCAAACCCAAAACCAAACCCAAAACCAAACCCAAAACCAAACCCAAAACCAAACCCAAAACCAAACCCAAAACCAAACCCAAAACCAAACCCAAAACCAAACCCAAAACCAAACCCAAAACCAAACCCAAAACCAAACCCAAAACCAAACCCAAAACCAAACCCAAAACCAAACCCAAAACCAAACCCAAAACCAAACCCAAAACCAAACCCAAAACCAAACCCAAAACCAAACCCAAAACCAAACCCAAAACCAAACCCAAAACCAAACCCAAAACCAAACCCAAAACCAAACCCAAAACCAAACCCAAAACCAAACCCAAAACCAAACCCAAAACCAAACCCAAAACCAAACCCAAAACCAAACCCAAAACCAAACCCAAAACCAAACCCAAAACCAAACCCAAAACCAAACCCAAAACCAAACCCAAAACCAAACCCAAAACCAAACCCAAAACCAAACCCAAAACCAAACCCAAAACCAAACCCAAAACCAAACCCAAAACCAAACCCAAAACCAAACCCAAAACCAAACCCAAAACCAAACCCAAAACCAAACCCAAAACCAAACCCAAAACCAAACCCAAAACCAAACCCAAAACCAAACCCAAAACCAAACCCAAAACCAAACCCAAAACCAAACCCAAAACCAAACCCAAAACCAAACCCAAAACCAAACCCAAAACCAAACCCAAAACCAAACCCAAAACCAAACCCAAACAAACCCAAAAACAAACCCAAAACCAAACCCAAAACCAAACCCAAAACCAAACCCAAAACCAAAACCAAACCCAAAACCAAACCCAAAACCAAACCCAAAACCAAACCCAAAACCAAACCCAAAACCAAACCCAAAACCAAACCCAAAACCAAAACCAAACCCAAAACCAAACCCAAAACCAAACCCAAAACCAAACCCAAAACCAAACCCAAAACCAAACCCAAAACCAAACCCAAAACCAAACCCAAAACCAAACCCAAAACCAAACCCAAAACCAAACCCAAAACCAAACCCAAAACCAAACCCAAAACCAAACCCAAAACCAAACCCAAAACCAAACCCAAAACCAAACCCAAAACCAAACCCAAAACCAAACCCAAAACCAAACCCAAAACCAAACCCAAAACCAAACCCAAAACCAAACCCAAAACCAAACCCAAAACCAAACCCAAAACCAAACCCAAAACCAAACCCAAAACCAAACCCAAAACCAAACCCAAAACCAAACCCAAAACCAAACCCAAAACCAAACCCAAAACCAAACCCAAAACCAAACCCAAAACCAAACCCAAAACCAAACCCAAAACCAAACCCAAAACCAAACCCAAAACCAAACCCAAAACCAAACCCAAAACCAAACCCAAAACCAAACCCAAAACCAAACCCAAAACCAAACCCAAAACCAAACCCAAAACCAAACCCAAAACCAAACCCAAAACCAAACCCAAAACCAAACCCAAAACCAAACCCAAAACCAAACCCAAAACCAAACCCAAAACCAAACCCAAAACCAAACCCAAAACCAAACCCAAAACCAAACCCAAAACCAAACCCAAAACCAAACCCAAAACCAAACCCAAAACCAAACCCAAAACCAAACCCAAAACCAAACCCAAAACCAAACCCAAAACCAAACCCAAAACCAAACCCAAAACCAAACCCAAAACCAAACCCAAAACCAAACCCAAAACCAAACCCAAAACCAAACCCAAAACCAAACCCAAAACCAAACCCAAAACCAAACCCAAAACCAAACCCAAAACCAAACCCAAAACCAAACCCAAAACCAAACCCAAAACCAAACCCAAAACCAAACCCAAAACCAAACCCAAAACCAAACCCAAAACCAAACCCAAAACCAAACCCAAAACCAAACCCAAAACCAAACCCAAAACCAAACCCAAAACCAAACCCAAAACCAAACCCAAAACCAAACCCAAAACCAAACCCAAAACCAAACCCAAAACCAAACCCAAAACCAAACCCAAAACCAAACCCAAAACCAAACCCAAAACCAAACCCAAAACCAAACCCAAAACCAAACCCAAAACCAAACCCAAAACCAAACCCAAAACCAAACCCAAAACCAAACCCAAAACCAAACCCAAAACCAAACCCAAAACCAAACCCAAAACCAAACCCAAAACCAAACCCAAAACCAAACCCAAAACCAAACCCAAAACCAAACCCAAAACCAAACCCAAAACCAAACCCAAAACCAAACCCAAAACCAAACCCAAAACCAAACCCAAAACCAAACCCAAAACCAAACCCAAAACCAAACCCAAAACCAAACCCAAAACCAAACCCAAAACCAAACCCAAAACCAAACCCAAAACCAAACCCAAAACCAAACCCAAAACCAAACCCAAAACCAAACCCAAAACCAAACCCAAAACCAAACCCAAAACCAAACCCAAAACCAAACCCAAAACCAAACCCAAAACCAAACCCAAAACCAAACCCAAAACCAAACCCAAAACCAAACCCAAAACCAAACCCAAAACCAAACCCAAAACCAAACCCAAAACCAAACCCAAAACCAAACCCAAAACCAAACCCAAAACCAAACCCAAAACCAAACCCAAAACCAAACCCAAAACCAAACCCAAAACCAAACCCAAACCAAACCCAAAACCAAACCCAAAACCAAACCCAAAACCAAACCCAAAACCAAACCCAAAACCAAACCCAAAACCAAACCCAAAACCAAACCCAAAACCAAACCCAAAACCAAACCCAAAACCAAAC
>OZ038314.1:25548546-25794450 GCA_964035775.1 Osedax frankpressi
ACCCAAAACCAAACCCAAAACCAAACCCAAAACCAAACCCAAAACCAAACCCAAAACCAAACCCAAAACCAAACCCAAAACCAAACCCAAAACCAAACCCAAAACCAAACCCAAAACCAAACCCAAAACCAAACCCAAAACCAAACCCAAAACCAAACCCAAAACCAAACCCAAAACCAAACCCAAAACCAAACCCAAAACCAAACCCAAAACCAAACCCAAAACCAAACCCAAAACCAAACCCAAAACCAAACCCAAAACCAAACCCAAAACCAAACCCAAAACCAAACCCAAAACCAAACCCAAAACCAAACCCAAAACCAAACCCAAAACCAAACCCAAAACCAAACCCAAAACCAAACCCAAAACCAAACCCAAAACCAAACCCAAAACCAAACCAAAAACCAAACCCAAAACCAAACCCAAAACCAAACCCAAAACCAAACCCAAAACCAAACCCAAAACCAAACCCAAAACCAAACCCAAAACCAAACCCAAAACCAAACCCAAAACCAAACCCAAAACCAAACCCAAAACCAAACCCAAAACCAAACCCAAAACCAAACCCAAAACCAAACCCAAAACCAAACCCAAAACCAAACCCAAAACCAAACCCAAAACCAAACCCAAAACCAAACCCAAAACCAAACCCAAAACCAAACCCAAAACCAAACCCAAAACCAAACCCAAAACCAAACCCAAAACCAAACCCAAAACCAAACCCAAAACCAAACCCAAAACCAAACCCAAAACCAAACCCAAAACCAAACCCAAAACCAAACCCAAAACCAAACCCAAAACCAAACCCAAAACCAAACCCAAAACCAAACCCAAAACCAAACCCAAAACCAAACCCAAAACCAAACCCAAAACCAAACCCAAAACCAAACCCAAAACCAAACCCAAAACCAAACCCAAAACCAAACCCAAAACCAAACCCAAAACCAAACCCAAAACCAAACCCAAAACCAAACCCAAAACCAAACCCAAAACCAAACCCAAAACCAAACCCAAAACCAAACCCAAAACCAAACCCAAAACCAAACCCAAAACCAAACCCAAAACCAAACCCAAAACCAAACCCAAAACCAAACCCAAAACCAAACCCAAAACCAAACCCAAAACCAAACCCAAAACCAAACCCAAAACCAAACCCAAAACCAAACCCAAAACCAAACCCAAAACCAAACCCAAAACCAAACCCAAAACCAAACCCAAAACCAAACCCAAAACCAAACCCAAAACCAAACCCAAAACCAAACCCAAAACCAAACCCAAAACCAAACCCAAAACCAAACCCAAAACCAAACCCAAAACCAAACCCAAAACCAAACCCAAAACCAAACCCAAAACCAAACCCAAAACCAAACCCAAAACCAAACCCAAAACCAAACCCAAAACCAAACCCAAAACCAAACCCAAAACCAAACCCAAAACCAAACCCAAAACCAAACCCAAAACCAAACCCAAAACCAAACCCAAAACCAAACCCAAAACCAAACCCAAAACCAAACCCAAAACCAAACCCAAAACCAAACCCAAAACCAAACCCAAAACCAAACCCAAAACCAAACCCAAAACCAAACCCAAAACCAAACCCAAAACCAAACCCAAAACCAAACCCAAAACCAAACCCAAAACCAAACCCAAAACCAAACCCAAAACCAAACCCAAAACCAAACCCAAAACCAAACCCAAAACCAAACCCAAAACCAAACCCAAAACCAAACCCAAAACCAAACCCAAAACCAAACCCAAAACCAAACCCAAAACCAAACCCAAAACCAAACCCAAAACCAAACCCAAAACCAAACCCAAAACCAAACCCAAAACCAAACCCAAAACCAAACCCAAAACCAAACCCAAAACCAAACCCAAAACCAAACCCAAAACCAAACCCAAAACCAAACCCAAAACCAAACCCAAAACCAAACCCAAAACCAAACCCAAAACCAAACCCAAAACCAAACCCAAAACCAAACCCAAAACCAAACCCAAAACCAAACCCAAAACCAAACCCAAAACCAAACCCAAAACCAAACCCAAAACCAAACCCAAAACCAAACCCAAAACCAAACCCAAAACCAAACCCAAAACCAAACCCAAAACCAAACCCAAAACCAAACCCAAAACCAAACCCAAAACCAAACCCAAAACCAAAACCAAACCCAAAACCAAACCCAAAACCAAACCCAAAACCAAACCCAAAACCAAACCCAAAACCAAACCCAAAACCAAACCCAAAACCAAAACCAAACCCAAAACCAAACCCAAAACCAAACCCAAAACCAAACCCAAAACCAAACCCAAAACCAAACCCAAAACCAAACCCAAAACCAAACCCAAAACCAAACCCAAAACCAAACCCAAAACCAAACCCAAAACCAAACCCAAAACCAAACCCAAAACCAAACCCAAAACCAAACCCAAAACCAAACCCAAAACCAAACCCAAAACCAAACCCAAAACCAAACCCAAAACCAAACCCAAAACCAAACCCAAAACCAAACCCAAAACCAAACCCAAAACCAAACCCAAAACCAAACCCAAAACCAAACCCAAAACCAAACCCAAAACCAAACCCAAAACCAAACCCAAAACCAAACCCAAAACCAAACCCAAAACCAAACCCAAAACCAAACCCAAAACCAAACCCAAAACCAAACCCAAAACCAAACCCAAAACCAAACCCAAAACCAAACCCAAAACCAAACCCAAAACCAAACCCAAAACCAAACCCAAAACCAAACCCAAAACCAAACCCAAAACCAAACCCAAAACCAAACCCAAAACCAAACCCAAAACCAAACCCAAAACCAAACCCAAAACCAAACCCAAAACCAAACCCAAAACCAAACCCAAAACCAAACCCAAAACCAAACCCAAAACCAAACCCAAAACCAAACCCAAAACCAAAACCAAACCCAAAACCAAACCCAAAACCAAACCCAAAACCAAACCCAAAACCAAACCCAAAACCAAACCCAAAACCAAACCCAAAACCAAACCCAAAACCAAACCCAAAACCAAACCCAAAACCAAACCCAAAACCAAACCCAAAACCAAACCCAAAACCAAACCCAAAACCAAACCCAAAACCAAACCCAAAACCAAACCCAAAACCAAACCCAAAACCAAACCCAAAACCAAACCCAAAACCAAACCCAAAACCAAAACCAAACCCAAAACCAAACCCAAAACCAAACCCAAAACCAAAACCAAAACCAAACCCAAAACCAAACCCAAAACCAAACCCAAAACCAAACCCAAAACCAAACCCAAAACCAAACCCAAAACCAAACCCAAAACCAAACCCAAAACCAAACCCAAAACCAAACCCAAAACCAAACCCAAAACCAAACCCAAAACCAAACCCAAAACCAAACCCAAAACCAAACCCAAAACCAAACCCAAAACCAAACCCAAAACCAAACCCAAAACCAAACCCAAAACCAAACCCAAAACCAAACCCAAAACCAAACCCAAAACCAAACCCAAAACCAAACCCAAAACCAAACCCAAAACCAAACCCAAAACCAAACCCAAAACCAAACCCAAAACCAAACCCAAAACCAAACCCAAAACCAAACCCAAAACCAAACCCAAAACCAAACCCAAAACCAAACCCAAAACCAAACCCAAAACCAAACCCAAAACCAAACCCAAAACCAAACCCAAAACCAAACCCAAAACCAAACCCAAAACCAAACCCAAAACCAAACCCAAAACCAAACCCAAAACCAAACCCAAAACCAAACCCAAAACCAAACCCAAAACCAAACCCAAAACCAAACCCAAAACCAAACCCAAAACCAAACCCAAAACCAAACCCAAAACCAAACCCAAAACCAAACCCAAAACCAAACCCAAAACCAAACCCAAAACCAAACCCAAAACCAAACCCAAAACCAAACCCAAAACCAAACCCAAAACCAAACCCAAAACCAAACCCAAAACCAAACCCAAAACCAAACCCAAACCCAAAACCAAACCCAAAACCAAACCCAAAACCAAACCCAAAACCAAACCCAAAACCAAACCCAAAACCAAACCCAAAACCAAACCCAAAACCAAACCCAAAACCAAACCCAAAACCAAACCCAAAACCAAACCCAAAACCAAACCCAAAACCAAACCCAAAACCAAAACCAAACCCAAAACCAAACCCAAAACCAAACCCAAAACCAAACCCAAAACCAAACCCAAAACCAAACCCAAAACCAAACCCAAAACCAAACCCAAAACCAAACCCAAAACCAAACCCAAAACCAAACCCAAAACCAAACCCAAAACCAAACCCAAAACCAAACCCAAAACCAAACCCAAAACCAAACCCAAAACCAAACCCAAAACCAAACCCAAAACCAAACCCAAAACCAAACCCAAAACCAAACCCAAAACCAAACCCAAAACCAAACCCAAAACCAAACCCAAAACCAAACCCAAAACCAAACCCAAAACCAAACCCAAAACCAAACCCAAAACCAAACCCAAAACCAAACCCAAAACCTAACCCAAAACCAAACCCAAAAGTTATATAATAACACAATAATAATAACAATAATTTATTGATTACACTTTATACACCAATGGAAAATATAATAGTATGAATTATTATATATACGTAATAAAATATAAGTAATTTAATACGATACTTTCTTTACTTCATCCATTGAAGTATTCAAACCAGCTGTTTCTAACATCAGTTGGTAAGCATCTTCTGGAATTAATCTACAAATTGATGTCAAATAAATATTAATTAATGTACATTTCATTATTTTTTCAATAAATAAATGAAATAATTATATAATATAAAGTTAAAAGTACTTAAATATGAAGTTAATATAATTAATATTATTTACAAAATACTTAATTATTCGTAATAAACTAATATGAAACAAAATAATATACGATGAGTTTTCTTTGATGACTAACAAAGATATCAAATAGTTGATCTTTCCAAAGTATGGTAAGTAAGCTTCTCTTATGTTTAATAAAGTTGCATTAACTATGCCTTTTGCAATTTCATCGGGTGTCGAAGATGGAAGTAGATAATTAAATCTAAAGATATTCGTTAATCAAATATGAATAATATATTAATTATTTTTTTTATAAAATAAATGAATTAAAAATTTGTATTATTTAATAAATTATTCATATCATAATGTGATTGTAATGCACATACATAGCACGTAATTATGGTAATATTGTTTTAGGCTGACCGGATTTTGAAGCCACCAATCAGAGGTGTATCAATTAATCCAGGATAAACAGTGGTTGTATGTACTCCAGTGTTACGCACCTCTGGGATCAAAGATTGCATATACCCTGTAAAGAAAATCATAAAAAGAATACAATTAGACAAAAGCATAGATAATATTGGAATATTTAGATTATGTAGGTTATTTTCTTATTATTATTTGGTTCAATACTATAATAGTCAAAATGTAAATTTATATATATATTGATTTATGTATATATTAAATTATAATATTATTCAGTAAATCTAAAATACATCGAATATCGAGCAACTATTTTCAAACAGGGATAGTAATTATATTTACAATATATGTATTTTGTAATGCAACATATTATATATACATAATACTCATTAATGTAATAATTGTGTTGTGGTATTCATGGTACAATAAGATTTACGATTTAATACCGTGATTTCTATTATTGTGTTCATGTTTCTATTTGACTATATATATATATATATATATATATATATATATAAATAGCTATATATATATATTTATATATAGCATTGAATGAATATATTTATATTTCCCATAATCCATAATTCTAAAGTTTCTAGAGTAAAATATCATGGTCAACTATATTAAAAGCCTTTATTAAGTCTAAAAATGTTATTGCTTTTTTTTAAGATTATAATCTAGGCTGGATAATATAACATAGTAATTATTCAAATGAGAAAGTATAGTATTTGATTTTTTAATCTTTAATAATATTTAATGCATATTATTTATTATTTTGCTAAAATACAATATCATTACAAATTATTTATTGTAATATTAAAAACTGTTGAGGTATCGTAAAAATTGGTCTCTATTTGCATTTTCATGTTTATCATCATATTTTTATAATGGCTAATTAATTTAGCTGCTATTTCATCTGGAAAAATATAATGACAAGTAACTAAATTAAATAAATAACATAAATGTATAGATAGACTATTGATAATTTAATTTATTAGAGACTCAGTTATTTAAATTTAAGATCTTTTGGATTTCAATTGGTTGGTTGTATTGATAGTATTAATAATGTTGTCAGTAATTACAAGTATTAATTAATAGCTGTCATTCTATTTTGTATATGTTTTGAAATTATTAATTATATTGTCTCTAAGTGAAATATTAATAGACACCAATATTTTAAAAAATATATTAGATTACTCTAATTCTTCAACTATATCGATATTTTTGTATGTAGAGTATATTTTATAATATATTTAGCTTTTGTAATAATTTTCCAATTATTATTTTGAAAAGAGTTACAAAATATGAATGAATAATATTTTTTTTAATTTTATGTTTTTAAAATTTTAATTTTGTAATATTTATTAAGCAACATGAAACAGTGTGAATTTTATAAAAAAATATATATAGAGTTTATATTTAATAAACATTTTATTTTCTAGCTTAGTTGAAAACCAATTGTTGTTTCATGTTTATCTAATATTTATTGTGAATGAAAATACAATACTGATCTAATAATATATAATTTTCATTAAAAAATTGGTCAGAATATATACACATACACAAATATATATATATATATATATATATATATATATATATATGTATATATATATGTATATATATGAGATATATTGTATAATATTAATAAAACGAATATATTCATCGGGGCAAAGAAGCTATTTTTGCAAACATAGTTTGGGATTGATAATTTCACATATGACATTTATTTTGTACAAATTAAAAATAATACGTATTAGAATCTCCCGGCACTTTATTGTTACATTTATCTTGTCGTACCTGGATAATTTACAATTCACTAAAATATCTTGTACAAATATATATTATTTTATTTTAATACAAAATATAAATAGAATTAATTGTTCAAATAGTATTTCTACACAACTCGGTAACTCCTAGAGGAACTCCTTTAGATACTTTTAACCTAAATGACAAACAATTACGGGTACATTGTACTCTCTACATTCAGTGTAGTCCATTAATGTGTAGGGAGTGTGTTAACACACGTACTCGGTATCATTTCTAGGGAGTTTGTGACTATTGTATATATTATAGTGTGTACATTGTATACTCCATATTGCACACTGTACGATGTAATACAATAATGTACAAATAATATATATAATATATGTAATTGTCAATTAATGAGAATTTAATTTTACAATATCAATATAAATAAATGTATCGGTTTAATAGACAAATAAACTAATTAATTAATAAACTAATTATGAAACCTGTAATAGCAAACTTCGAACAATTGTATGAAGCGGCATAGGGTATAGGCATTTTTGAAGCTCCAGAGCTCACTTGAACTATATGACCCTTTGACCTCGTTAGCATTGCTGGTATTACTTGGCGAATCAGCTACAAATGTTGATTAGTATTAATATTTAGATTTGACAATGAAATACATACCAAATATAAACATATTGCAGAATTATATGTCACTAATAGTATATTATTTTGTTACAATATATATAGCGTACATTATATTAATTAGAAATATTACAACCATCATTAATATATTTTAATAAATGTTATATTGCATGATATTGGGATAATATAAGATACTATTTAAAATTTCAGATTTCAGATTTAAATTACATCTATATACATACTTAATATACTTATATATAATAAGTTAAACTATTAGCTGAGATAAAATAAAGTATAAATATATAATATATACTTATAGTATAGCCTGAGTTCGGGCTTTATATTATCGTGTAGAATTAATATTTTATATATATATGCTATAATCTATTTATAATAAAAAAGATTTATATTTAATAAACTGTATTAAGTTTAAATTAAGTATATAACAAGATAGCGAGTCTAACTTTTATTTGTGCAATTGTGTTCACCTCGAGTGACTGTTTTATGAAATCACCACCTGTTAATTGTTCTTTTCCCATCGAGGCTAAAATACCAGCATTATTTACTAAAATATCAACATGTCCACATTTTCTTCTTAATTCGCAAATCTGTATTTATTAACATTAACATTATTTTATCTAATGATAAAAAAAAATATTCATAATATATTCATGTTATTAAATAATTTATTATAACGATACATATAAACAGTACCTTATATATCTAGTCGCATCGTGATTTATTAATAATTATTAAAAAGTTTCCGATTTATAAATAATATATTATTTGTGAATAAACCAGTTTTTCCACAAGTTTGTAATCTGTTATATCACATATTTGATAATCGATATCGACATTATATTTTTGTTTGACGATATCGCAAGTCTCAATTAGACCTTCTTTATTTAAATCCCAGAGCATTATCTTAAAATAGTATAAATTGAGTCAACAAATTACAAAATATAAAACAAACATTTCTATTAATAGCTATTGTACGTAAATCGATTGAAACGATTTAAAAAAACAAAATTTAATTATAATATTGTATTATTTGAATAGTCTATTATACAAATAAAAATATATAATACATAACATTTATTTATTGTACTTTATTCATTATAGTATTATGCAATTAATGTATAATTTTATTATATAGTAATTGTTTGACATAATGTTATTTATAATATATATAAATGTATATATTATTTCATTATAACTCTTTTAATAAAATGCAATCAATTTAATTTTCAAAAATAAACTAGATAATAGAGTAAATATATTTCTATTCTAAATTATAGAAAATATGAGTAAATTGGACAAACTTAGCGAATATATCATATGTGCGAAATGAACTATGTCTAATATAAAATGAGTATTTAGTTGATGAAATGATCAATTATCATTGGCATTGGTAAACGATACTTAGATGGTTACTTTTACACATAATGTATACGTTGTATTCGGTATATATAATAATGTATATAGTAACTTTCTTAAGTTATAATTGTATTCACATTCAGATAGTATATACTATAATACTGGATATATTTATAATATGACAAATATTCTAATATATAATAATTATATATATATATAAATAATTCATTTTATTATAAAATTTATTAACCTTTTTTGGAGAATACTTTGCAAAATAAACAGCCAAACTTCTCCCCAACCCACGTCCACCGCCAGTTATTAATACGATATCATTTTCAATATTCTTATACTTTCTAAAGTATGTTATCGATTTAATGAAATGGTTAATTATCGCAATTATTACCTTAATTTGCAATATAATTAATTCTACAGTTAGTGAAATAGATGTGATACAAAATCCGGTAATCGATTGGATTAATGTCATTTTATATTTATATTAATCAATCTGTATATATTACGAACGAATATATACGTAAGAATATATCCATATCCAAGCTTATATACATAGCCCTATCAGAGATTACGCGGGTAATTCAAACAATAGTGAACCCATCCTATACCTATATAATTAGTCACATGAACATAATAATGTAATATACATATCAAGTTTTTTTATGAACAATTGATACGACTTTTAATAAAATAAATATACATATGAATATTTTAATGAATATAAATATCATAAATTTACTTTCCATATTAAGTATAAGTTAACTTATTAATAATTATTAACAACTATCTATACGCCAATATTAATACCTGTAATATGGAGTTAATCATTATGATATAAAGTTAGTCCGTTGATCTATGATTTATATATATAATTTGTCATTTGTAAATATCCTTTAAACAAATGAAACCGCAGCCTTCGCGGTAAACATGGGAAGGAAACGGGGCCAATATTCTTTGACCTACTTATTGGCAATATATAAACGAATATAGTCAGATCACTATTTATTGTAAATATCCTTTAAACAAATTAAACAGATTAAAAATTGTACATTCATCGGGATATAAATTGCCGGGTTGCCTTAGTTAGGTTTGCCTGACTACGTTCACACTGACTGAGATTACGTTATTTTAAATTCGTACATCATCGGTATATAATATACTTTTAATACAATAGGTATATATTATATTACTATATATATATATATATATATATTACTAAAAGTCCGATTACATATATAAGATCTAAATGCATTAAGGACAGGTTTTGAAAACTCAATATATTCTAATATGGCTATATTATTGTAATGTTTGTTATTTTCAATGGAAAATGTTATATCTAGTAATATTAAAATATCGCTCTTGTTGTATATACTATGTAATATGTACCATGTGTCATACTCTGTAACATAAATAAGTAGTTTAGACTAGTATTAGTACGACATATTAATGGGTGACACGAATTAAAAATGATAATCAATATATATGGATTTTCCCCTTAAATATTGAATTCATATATATATAAATTAAATGAAATAATTCAAATTCTGAAAATTTTACATTGTAAGATAAATTCATATATTTACTATGCCAATTACCAAACAGCTCTATGATATTATTTAATTTCGCATCGAATTACTTTTATAATATTCTTAAACTATTTGTAAATACTTCAAATATATAAATAAACCAAAGTAATCTTTGAGGTTACCCCTGTTCTATCTTCTATCTTCAATTTCATTTAAAAACCAAAACTAAACCCAAAACCAAGCCCAAACCCAAGCCCAAACCCAAGTCCAAACCCAAACCCAAAACCAAACCCAAAACCAAACCTAAAACCAAACCCAAAACCAAACCCAAAACCAAACCCAAAACAAAACCCAAAACAAAACCCAAAATCAAACAAATATAATGAGTTATATTTCTAATCAACTTAAGACTTTTATTTATTTACATATATTTATTTACATTAACACTAAACTTACATCTTTTGTTTATTTATAAATATATTTATTTTTATTAATCCAATGGATTACACTCAGCAATGTTTTGAAAAATTGAATATCATCCTATCAGTTTCGCGATTGTGGAAAAAAAAGGTATCGAGAACTTCTTTTCAAGAATGAGACATGGAGGAGGAAATTGTTAATAATTCATCAATATTCGAGTCTATGTCGGAAGGTAAGTATAGAGTCACTATTTGTAAAGGTGCTTGTTAGTAATTGTAGTTTAGATTCTGGTTATTGTTTAATTAAGCTAAACCAATTTCAATCTTTAATAAATGTACCTATTAATACTTGAACTTTATTAATCACTGATGATGTTATACTTAGTAATGCCATTATTAGCCCTGTATTAGATAATAATGTACTTATAGCTCTTTTTATTGATATAGTCCTAAAGTTTTATAAAAATTGTAATTTTTCTGACTATTTTAAATTATATGTAATCGTATTAAAACTGCATTTTCAAGCAATTTACTTTATATAATGAATTATCATTTTTTAAGTATATTTATTTAATTCTTAAACTCTTTAATGTATAGTATCAAAGTAAGACTTGTATCTATTTATATATATAATAATAATCCTAATTAATAATCCTTATATCACTATAATAATTACTTATTAACTGCTGATTTAGTATTATTTCTAGGTTTAATATTTATAATTTTTTAAATTCTATAAATATTATAATTTAATATGTTTTGCTTTTTTATCTCAACGGTGTATATAGTATTACATATACTTACATATACTTAATTTTAGCGCATAGTAAGTATATATTTTTAAAAAAATTATTTCTAAATAAATTATTTTGAATATTTGAAATTATATCAAAATCATTTAGAAATTAAATTTAAATTTATAATATTTTTTTATCATTACCCATTTCATACGGAACAAATATAACTAATTTAATATTGCTTATAAATTTTACTATATTTTAAGAAAAAAACATTTTAAAATATACAACAAATTATTAAAATTTAATTTTTCTGGAATTTCCTCATAATTTCCAATAATTTGCATAGCATACTAATTGTAAGATTTATTACTAATAACCGGGCATATAAATTATATTTTATAATCATGTTTTAGCATATAATTACAAAGAAAATAGACCCGTCCTAATCATCATACAAATTTCACAGCAGTACGTATTATGCATGACAATCTGCAATCGTGGTACCTATTTCCTATATTCGTAATCAGAATAAAGAGTTAAACAAATATAATATCAGCTATCTGACCATTGCTAATCTCGATATTTGTATCTTTATTTTTCCCATTTTATTTAAACATTTTTCTATAGTACACTATAAATAATTAGGGTGTATATATTATGATATATATATATACCTTAATTGATATATAACCCTCTATTGGGGACAATTTATATGGTACAAAGTCACACTTGCGTAGTGTAATGTACCATAATTAAGTAACAAGCTTATACAATCAATTAGGGTACACATTGATTCATTGTAAGGCACACAAATACTATTGTTAGGGTACAGTGGATGGGAAAATTTAAAATGATATCATTTATACTAAAATTATATTCATTGTGTAAACTATTGTTTAAACAAAATACGTGTGATTCTTAAGGTGAATTTTGAAACTTATCGATCCAACGTATAACTAATATATTAGTATTATATATATATATATATATATATATATATATATATATATATATATGTGTGTGTGTGTGTGTTTATGTGCCTGTTTATGTGTGTATTTGTACATATATATATATATAACTTTTAAATCAATTTATTATAGAAAATACTTACTATATATAGTATATATACTGTATATTATACGGTATATATGTTCTATAATATATTTATTTAATATATATATATATCATAGTAAATATTATTTACTAAATAAAATTTATTTACTAAATAACCATATATTAATATTATATACACCATTTATATATAAATATATAGATCTACACGATTATATAGATATTAAATATACTAAAAAAATATGTATTGGAAATAATCCAGATACATCGATAAGTAGTTAATAGTAGTAATATATAGTTATTTGTTATTTACCTGTTTATTCTGATCACGAATATAGGCCATCCAACAAGGGCATAACCCCGACTACTCATATCAACAACTAACTCACAATGCACTTATTCAGGCTACAGTAGGTCCACTACATTGAGGGCATTTAATCTTGTAATAATGGTATATTCACGTAAATATATATTCATTAGTATATATTATTTCTCAGTGTATTCACATATTATAAAACGTCATATCAATCCATTATAAATTTATTATCTGAAATATATTATAGAATTGTAGGATTAATTGTATTTCTAGTTACCATATTAACAATTTGTGAATACTTGTTTTATAATGATAACTATAATATGATTGTATCGAGCAATATTATATTAATATGATTAATAATATGAATTGATTAAGTATCAATTTCGCATATTTTTGAAATAATATCTAGTCATTTTATTATATTATCTAAAACAGAGTTATTTGCAATATATTTTTTTATATACAGTTAATATTGATAAATAGAATTCAATATATAATAATTTTTATTATTATTGAGATATTTATATAAATGTACAATATTTTACATTTATTTGATGTTATTGTTAATATTTTTTGTCTACAATTTATATAAAAGTGCATACATCGTTCGTTTATACAAATAAATCCTAATTCTTTAAGGTAGTTTTTTATTGATCCACATACTTAGATCATTAATTTCTTTATAGTTCATCTCATGTGTGATATCATATCTGAAATATTTATGGTGTTAGTTAAATAAATGAAGCTCTGTAAATTATAAATATATAGATTATGTTAGAGTTTAAAACAAAGATAATTTCACATTCATTATTCCTAGTTAATTATACGTAATTGTAATTTATATATTTATTTCATTATATAAAGATAAGATGTAGAATTTCCAATTGGAATTACATGAAATTCTGTATTAATCAAATTTAAATAACATACTAACTCTAACAAAAATATTAGCATTATTATATTTCTAATATACATATATATATTAGATGGTATGTTATTTCATAAATGAATTTAATCAAAAAAAGCTGTGAATGTTGAAAAAAATATTCTTCTTTCAAAGTATTAGATATATTTATTTTTTAAATTATATATTTTAATAACAACCCTAGATATGTATATCTAATTGATAATATAAGTTAAATATATTATTTAATTTTCGATTTATTATTCTTAGGATCATGTTTCTAAAAATTCTGTATATTCTAATTTATTGTGATTAGATGATGATATGGATTCACTAGTTAGTGCACGTAGTTAATGGTTAATAGTTAATATGTCATAGAATATTTATTTATAATACACAGATATTTTGTAAACCCTATTTTATTAATTTTCCAGTCTACAAATTCTCACAATATCAAAATCTAATCATAATAATACTTTTTTAAAATGACAAAATTTTATTAATATATATATATTAAATATGTATTAAAGTTAAAATTATTTTTTGAATAAGAAATATATTGTATTACACAAGATAAAATACACATGATAAAATTATATTAATATTTCTAAAAATTGTATAGCTTGTTGAAAAAATTTGTTTTTATATATATTTACTAAATAATAATTAACCTAAATATTATTTAGGTTAATTATTATTTAAAATTAAATATTATCTATAAATTTAAAAATTATTGTGCACATTTTTCTTAAATCAATTAGGAAGCATAAACCATAACACATGAATAAATATTGAATATACCGTATTAAAGTGTTATTTGTTTTTTATGATTTATTTATAGATATTGTATGATATATGCTATATATTACAAATATTACACATATACACATTATTTATATCATTTTTTAATCTCAAACCACCTAATGTTATTTATAAGAATACATATTTTAACATATTTTCAAGCATTTTTCTTAAAACCTATTTGATCTTATTAAACTAACGTATTGAATGTGGTTGAGACTCCATGATTATTCAGTTCCTCGGATGTTTTTTTACCCCAACTATAGGAAACCAAATCATCTTTAGTACCATGACCTTGAAATAAGTCTGGTAACCTTTCACCCGCTTTCATTTCCTGTTATGCATAGAATAACTTAGTAATATATTCATAATATTTGTTAAGAATAACTATAATGAAATCTGTATATATCCTGATAATTATAATTATTATAAAAATTATAATTGTCCAGGTATGTTTATATGACAATATTGTTAGAAAATAGTTAATAAATAAGAATTATTAAACATTAATTTGACCTCTAAATTATAAATTATTTACAATGTTTCTATATGTAAATTATAGTTAATAAACGATACTGTATTCCTATTAAATACACATCAACATAATCTATAAATGTCATTTATTTAAATTAATTATTGTTTATCAGAAATGATAATTATAATAATCAGAAATGTAGAATTGCTACATAAAAGCAACTGATATATAGTGTAAAATATATATTAGTAAAAACTAATTATGATACCATCATATATAATCCGACATAAGACAAATTTAAATGTAGTGAAAATTCATATATTTCTTTTGAATTCGGCCATTTGTTCAATATTATTAGAACTTTTGGCTATCAGAGAATTAATTGATATTTCTGAAGAGGCATTCATGCAAAGCTTTTTACAGCTTTTTATGCAGCGCTAAGCTGCGTTTACGCAACGAAAAAAAGATCTCATTTAAAATGAATTCATACTGAAAACGCTCGAACATCTGTCACTTTAGAATAAAGAAAACACGCCCTCATTTAAATAAATATTTTACAATGGATATATTTATATAATTTGATTGGCAGATATCAATAAAGAAAATAAGCTTTCAATCAATAATAGTTTAACCAATAAGGTAAACTGTAACAGCTTTACGCCGAGCTACAAGCTAGAAATATTTGACATGTTCTATTTTGATTACGAGCATATGGTAGTAAAAAATATTGAACAATTTAAAATTAACATTTTAAAATATTATCATAAATGTTGGCAGAAAATGTTTGTTACCTTGTAGACTGACGAGTTGTCATTGAGGAAAGATGATAAGCCAAACACTCCGGCAACCTGTTTACCATACAGATAACTATAATACATAGCCATGGCTCCACCCATTGAAAATCCACCTGAAGCAGTAAATACGGGCGTAAAAGAGAAATCGTGAATTGAGCGATGGAGGTCAATAAAATACGAAATTTAGAGGGTGAGGGGGAGGGGGAGGGAGGGAGGGAATGAGAGAGGAGGGAGGGGAGGGAGGAGGGAGTGGAGGTAGAGGGGGAGGGAGGGATGTAAGGAGAGAGGGTGATGGTGAGAGAGGAGGAAGGGGAGGGAGAGATGGGGAGGGAGGGAAGGAGAGAGGGTGACGGTGAGAGGGATTGGAGGGAGAGGGGAAGGTAAGAGGGGGAGGGAGGGAGGGAAAAAGAGAGGAGGGAGTGGAGGGAGAGATGGGGAGGGAGGAAGGGTGATGGTGAGAGAGGAGGGAGTGGAGGGAGAGGGGAAGGTAAGAGGGGAGGGAGGGAATGAAAGAGGAGGGAGGGGAGGGAGAAGGGAGTGGAGGTAGAGGGGGAGGGAGGGATGTAAGGAGAGAGGGTGATGGTGAGAGAGGAGGGAGGGGAGGAGAGATGGGGAGGGAGGGAAGGAGAGAGGGTGATGGTGAGAGGGATTGGAGGGAGAGGGGAAGGTAAGAGGGGGAGGGAGGGAGGGAAAAAGAGAGGAGGGAGTGGAGGGAGAGATGGGGAGGGAGGAAGGGTGATGGTGAGAGAGGAGGGAGTGGAGGGAGAGGGGAAGGTAAGAGGGGAGGGAGGGAATGAAAGAGGGGAAGGTAAGAGGGGAGGGAGGGAGGGAATGAGAGAGTGTGGAGGGGAGGGGGAGGGGGAGGGAGGGACGTAAGGAGAGAGGGTGATGGTGAGAGAGGAGGGAGGGGAGGGAGATAGGGGATTTTATATAGTAGGAAAATGAGGGTGGTAAAATTTTCTAAAATTACACTGTTTACCATAGCAACAACAATGTAAACAAGCACTATATCTATGAATCCTATAGAAATGGATGTATTAGAAAATCTAACCGACTACAATGCGGTCCTTGGCAATGCCTTGTTGCCCCACTTCCTCGTTTATTAAAGTGTCTAAACATTCGGCTGCCGATGTCATGGAATCAATTTGTTCGCAGGCGTTCTGAGCAATTCGGTGACGATCAAACCACACCTGAGACAAAGCTCCATTATTCACCGTGTAAGGGCTATGGGGGTAATGATGAAATAATTTAAGATGCATAGGAGGTGTAGGAGACACATAGAACCGTTATAATAGTATCTATAGTAGCTCTATAGTAGCTCTAAAGTGGCTCTATAATAGCTATAAAGTAGCTCTAAAGTAGCTCTATAATAGCTCTAAAGTAGCTCTATAGTAGCTCTATAATAGCTCTATAATAGCTCTATAGTAGCTCTATAGTAGCTCTATAATAGCTCTATAGTAGCTCTAAAGTAGCTCTATAATAGCTCAATAGTAGCTCTATAGTAGCTCTATAATAGTTCTATAGTAGCTCTATAGTAGCTCTATAGTAGCTCTATAGTAGCTCTATAATAGTTCTATAGTAGCTCTATAGTAGCTCTATAGTAGCTCTATAGTAAGGTATAGTGACATTTTTAAGGGTATTATAGTGAGAGGTCTAGTGGAATTCTAGTGAGAATATGGGATGAGTATAGCGAGGAGATAGGCGAGCTGTAGTGAGATGTCTGGAGTTGTAGAAAAAGTTTAGTAGGAGATGTTAAGAAGATCTATATACATATGCCAAGTAATATATAAACAGATAGAATGATCTAGAACTACGTGAAGTATAGATAAGGTTCCTACAAACATGATTGGAGCCGAAGGGTAAATGATTCTGATATGCGGGAAGCTGTACTCTTTCCCCACTACAGCATGCAACCAGTCCTTTATTCCTTGACCATCATCTCCTATACGCACGCGAATAATCATCATCAACATAAGACTAGGAGAATAAAATGTAACAAATCATCTCAGTAGATCCATTATCTATTTGTTGGACAATCGAGAATTCGAATTAATGTATTTGGTACTAGATTCGTCTTCTGAATATGTTTTTACATGGAAAATAAATACTTTTAGATATCGACGACTTAATGCAAATTGTTGAATACTTTGTATCATATGTATCAGGCCACCATTAACTTAATGTAATTAATGTGAGAACCGATATTGTAGAGATTTAAATATTATATCTAGCATCTAATATTTAAAAAGGATTAACTGTTACTAGGTATATATACGAAACTATATCAAAATTATATCATATGATGTAATATACTAATCTGTACATGTGTATACCCTGTGTATACACTACACTGTACATATTCTTGTATAACATATCCTGTAATTTATTATGAACTAAATATAACTAATATTGACTCTAGTCATAAATAAGTGATTAAAAGATTCTTCTTACTATCTATATATTGAGTTGTTGAAAGACTGCATCATCTGTGAAAGCTAGATCTGGTATTACCATGTGTTCAGTCGATACAATACGGAATATGTGAAGTAATTTGTACGTTTGAAATTTGCAGCATGTTTATTTCATCTCGAATACCAAAAAATTATCAAGAAAATCGTGTGAATTGCGAATTGAGTTGCCTTCCGGATATGAAATAAACAAATGTGCCAATTAGACGATGATACAAATCCCTCGTACCTTGCTGATCATGGCATACAATAATTTTATTTGAGACATGAAATATAATAATCCTTCTGGATACACCTCCTTCATGACACACCTCCTTCTGGACACAACTCCTTCTGGACACACCTCCTTCTGGATACACCTCCTTCTGGATACACCTCCTTCTGGATACACCTCCTTCTGGACACACATCCTTCTGGATACACCTCCTTCTGGACACACCTCCTTCTGGACACAACTCCTTCTGGACACACCTCCTTCTGGATACACCTCCTTCTGGATACACCTCCTTCTGGATACACCTCCTTCTGGATACACCTCCTTCTGGACACACATCCTTCTGGATACACCTCCTTCTGGACACACCTCCTTCATGACACACCTCCTTCTGGACACATCTCCTTCTGGACACACCTCCTTCTGGACACACCTCCTTCTGGACACACCTCCTTCTGGACACACCTCCTTCTGGACACACCTCCTTCTGGACACACCTCCTTCTGGACACACCTCCTTCTGGATTGCTCAGTGAGCAATGCTCACCATATGTATTAAAAGATGTATTAAATTATTGACATAATCCCAGAACTTTACTACAGATATAATTGGATCAAAATGACCGTAAATATTATGAAAGTTTGCCTGCATCCATGAAATAGATTTTACAGATTGGATATATATCAAATAAATAGATCACCGACAACTTTACATACTGATACAGGAGTTATCACTCAATGTTTCGTAATATATTATATGAAACAGACCTTTTGAAGAAAACAATATATGACAAATATCAAATAATATTTATATATATAATATAAAATGTATTCAATATCAGACACCATATTAACTAATATTATATATATAATATATATATATATATATATATTCGTACATATACGAAATAATAAAACTAACTTTAACGATAACTGTACGAATACAACATGATAATAAAGAAGCTTTTGCGAAATAATTATTAAATATTTGAAATGGTGATATCACTCTCGATAAAGATAACGAAATTGAAATCGGAACAATTGTAAAAGATATAAATGAATTTAAAAATAAAGTTTATCTTGAATTATCCTGAAAAAAACTACAAGAATACAGAATATTTAGGAGAACGAGCTAAACTTGCTCCTACAAATGAAATTGTAGATATGTTAAATAACATCATTTTAAATGATATACCAGGAGAAAAAATAACTATAAATAAATAGATAGTTTAGCTAATAATGAAGATAATATTAATTATTCAATTGAATTTTTAAATTATTTAAAAGCGCCCGGATTCCCACCTTATCATTTAAATTTTAAAACTGGAGCATGTATTATATTATTACGAAATATAGAAGCTCCTAGATTATGTAACAGTACACGTTTAGTTGTTAAGCAAATGTATGATAATGCAATAGAAACAACTATTATTACAAGGAAATTTAAACATATCGATGTATTTATACCAAATATTCCTTTGATATAATCATCATATTCATTCACATTCAGAAGATTACAGTTCCCAATTAAATTAAATTTTACGATGACAATAAATAAAGCTCAATTACAAACATTAAAAGTAATAGGATTAAATTTTAATATGAAGAAAAGTTAATGTTTGGTTGAAATTCCGTCTTCACTATATATTTAAATATAGATTTGAAGTTAAAATCCGAATGTTCGATTGAAATTCCATCTTCACATATAATTTTTTAATATATGTGAAGGAAAATTAACAATATTTGATATACCTTAACGTGGTTTTATGGCTTCTATAAATAGATATAAATCGTAAGAAGGTTAAAGAATTAATTGCATAAAGTACCGGGTATCATTGAGAACAAGATAGCTAGATTTGTATATATACATATATATATATATATATATATATATATATATATATATATATATATATATATATTGGTACATATACGAAATTATATATGCTTAATAAAATCGGTATTTTATTATATATATAACTATAATTAAATCATTTAACCAGACAAAATATACATTATTAATTATTTAATAATAGTATGACTTATTTTCATGTCAAACGAGATATTAAAAAAGTTGAAAAGCATAAACTTAATTATTTATAATTAATTTTCGTTGAATGTTTACTATAGAATATAATTATTAATTGCATGTTTATTATTATCATTTTAATATATTATATCATTATAATGATACTCGAGATTACCAATCATTAATCTTGGAAAATACCATTGGTACTATATACTGATTTATAAATTAATTTGCAATTTTAAATATATAATATTTAAATATTTAAACAATAAATACGAAAATATATAAATTTCTAAGAAAAAAACCAGATCCATGTAAAAATATTAAAGATGCAGTGTGTTTCTTTGTAGCATTTGTTAATTGATATCTTAACGATCCAACTTTATTTAAAGACATTATATAAAAATATTCAAATATTTAATAAAAGTAGGAATTTACTTTAGAGGCTGTGAACTGTAAAAGTTTATTTACAACATTTGTACTAATGTGTGCAATTTGCATGTCTTTGTTATTGATATATGGTTGATTTATTAGTTAATGATTTATTAATTTATATAGATATTGAATTGATCTCAATATAGCTTTTATTTTTTACGCGCCGTTATTTCCAAATTCATTCCATAACGCTAATATAACAATTTTAATATTGTTTACTTAGATTGCTTTATTTTCTAATAATATTGGCAACAAATAAAAGCTAGAATTTATCAATATAGCTATATTGATATCAAATTAATATCTATAAAATTTAAATCAACCATATTTGAACAATCAAGTCATGAAAATTTCATAAATTATTAAATATTTTACACGTAAATAAATCAACACCGTTTACAGCCTTTTCGTGTCACATATTGGAACCTCTACCAGATTCATAGATTTACATTACAAAAAATTGTAAATCTATCACCGGATTGGAACTTACACATATAATATGCTATTTTAAAGTTCTGTATAACAATAAATCAATGGTATTGGTTAGGCATTGGCAAGAAAGGCTGTGAAACATACTGCATTGTTTACAAATAATTTTATTTTTATAATTTTCATGTCTTGGTGGTTCATACATGGTTGATTATTAACTATAGATATTGCATTGATATCAATAGAACTACTAGTTACCGATGTAAATAGAAAAATGATTATGTGGAAAATGCATATTTATTTTCAATAGAACGTTTTTTCATACATATATATGGAATAAACTTGAAATAACTAACTATACTATATATATTAATAGTTAATGGGATATATTACTTACAATTTATATTTTGAATTTAGTTATAACTATAATTTAAGCATATATGCTATAGTAAAACCCAAGATTACCGGTAATCTTAGGTAAAACTAGTTTTTAAATCTTATTTCAATACAAAAATAAGAGGAAATGTATATTTTTTAGTATATTATATTTGTTAGATTCTACATAAAGAATAATTCGTAAATCGTGTATGATAATATAATTATTAAATAATTTGAATTGTATATTACAATTTGTCACTTTATATAATCGCGAAGTTTAAATTATTTATAAATATTAGTAAAAATATATTTTAATTTACATTCCTATATATCGGTATACAATAAGTGCAGTAAGTGATTTATATATAAAAACTAATCATTTATTTGAACCTGAAGTATAAATTTTAATATTAAATTTTGATCCAATTAGCCAATATTACCGAATTAAGTTCATTTTGATTATTCATATATGATTGATTTTTAAATATGGTACATAAACTTTATTATAAATAATATTTACTTTTTACTTTTACCCTAAAGGGTTAAAGTACTAGTATGTATTTAATAAATAAATATAACAATACTACTATTTATCATTAATTATTATTATTTAAATAGTATATAATGATTTTAGTATATACTATATACTAATATCATTATATGCACTATACCGGTATATGCGAATGTGTATATAAAATATAAAAAATACGTTACACGGATCAATTTGAAATCAGCCGACAGATCTGATAAAATCATGTCGATCTCCTTGGACTTTGTTGGAATTGGTAATTAGTAATGATTCATTACTCTATATATTATATTAAATAGTATGATACATTTTAATTTGGTAAACCGTTTGGCATTTTCCTCATATTATTTTTATATTAAAATACAATTTTAAAAATAAAATAATATGTTGTAATGCAAATTTATTTACAATATTAAAGTGTGGTATACTATCTATTATACTATTTATGGTATATATTTGGAAATATCTACGTGTAATAAATAAATTATACATTGAGATCAAAGAATATCTGAAACATTTAAAACAATAACATATTTGAAAATATCTGTGATTAACAAAAAAAACACTATCAAGATCAATTTAATATCTATAAAATTTAAATAAAACATGTATGACCCACAAAGACATGAACATTATAAAAATAATTGATAAAATTATTTGTAAGCAATGTAGCCCAGTAATGTAGCACAGTATACTGTGCTACATTGCTTACAGTATACTTACTCAGTACACTGTATACAGTGTACTGAGTACACTGCCCATAGATAGTTGAGGGGGTAGATATCCTACTCCCTATCTTTCAATTGTAATGATTCATTTGGCCATCTATATTAACTAATCAAGACAACTTTTACATTCAATAGTTTATAATATATATATATATAATATAATATATATCCTTTGGAAATTTACTATTCAATATTATATTAGTATTATCAAATAAATAAAAAAATATATAGTATATCATATTAGCAAGTACCGAGATCAGTATTATGATCATGTATTATATTATTACGAAATATAGAAGCTCCTAGATTATGTAACAGTACACGTTTAGTTGTTAAGCAAATGTATGATAATGCAATAGAAACAACTATTATTACAAGGAAATTTAAACATATCGATGTATTTATACCAAATATTCCTTTGATATAATCATCATATTCATTCACATTCAGAAGATTACAGTTCCCAATTAAATTAAATTTTACGATGACAATAAATAAAGCTCAATTACAAACATTAAAAGTAATAGGATTAAATTTTAATATGAAGAAAAGTTAATGTTTGGTTGAAATTCCGTCTTCACTATATATTTAAATATAGATTTGAAGTTAAAATCCGAATGTTCGATTGAAATTCCATCTTCACATATAATTTTTTAATATATGTGAAGGAAAATTAACAATATTTGATATACCTTAACGTGGTTTTATGGCTTCTATAAATAGATATAAATCGTAAGAAGGTTAAAGAATTAATTGCATAAAGTACCGGGTATCATTGAGAACAAGATAGCTAGATTTGTATATATACATATATATATATATATATATATATATATATATATATATATATATATATATATATATTGGTACATATACGAAATTATATATGCTTAATAAAATCGGTATTTTATTATATATATAACTATAATTAAATCATTTAACCAGACAAAATATACATTATTAATTATTTAATAATAGTATGACTTATTTTCATGTCAAACGAGATATTAAAAAAGTTGAAAAGCATAAACTTAATTATTTATAATTAATTTTCGTTGAATGTTTACTATAGAATATAATTATTAATTGCATGTTTATTATTATCATTTTAATATATTATATCATTATAATGATACTCGAGATTACCAATCATTAATGTAATAAATAAATTATACATTGAGATCAAAGAATATCTGAAACATTTAAAACAATAACATATTTGAAAATATCTGTGATTAACAAAAAAAACACTATCAAGATCAATTTAATATCTATAAAATTTAAATAAAACATGTATGACCCACAAAGACATGAACATTATAAAAATAATTGATAAAATTATTTGTAAGCAATGTAGCCCAGTAATGTAGCACAGTATACTGTGCTACATTGCTTACAGTATACTTACTCAGTACACTGTATACAGTGTACTGAGTACACTGCCCATAGATAGTTGAGGGGGTAGATATCCTACTCCCTATCTTTCAATTGTAATGATTCATTTGGCCATCTATATTAACTAATCAAGACAACTTTTACATTCAATAGTTTATAATATATATATATATAATATAATATATATCCTTTGGAAATTTACTATTCAATATTATATTAGTATTATCAAATAAATAAAAAAATATATAGTATATCATATTAGCAAGTACCGAGATCAGTAAAGTAAATACTTAATGTTTCCTTAATTAAAAAATAAGTAGATACATTCAGTATTATCGTATATAAAGAATTATTTTATTAAAGTACGACGCCCAGATGACCTGTCTATTTTCAACTAACTGACAGTATGAATACTTGAAATTGGAAATTATTTTAATAAGTATACATGAAAATATGTTAAGTACCTCTATCTTATTTTAACATTTACAAATTACAAATTAATAATATGTATATTATTACATTACCATAAAGTAATTTCATTAACTTTCAAGATTATTTATAATTTATATTGTAGTTTTTGAAAGTTGAAATAATCTCGCAGTCAATGATATTTGCCAAATTGCACACGACAGTGTGCAATTTGTCGTATGCAATTTGCCAAATTGCATAGCTTGCCAAATTGCACACGACAGTGTGCAATTTGTCGTATGCAATTTGGCAAGTTATGCAATTTGGCACACTTCCTGTGATTTATCTATTTTTATTGTAAATACATTTAAAAAATTATATAAAAATAAATTATAATACTACAATGATTATAAATAATGTAATTAATCACTATTTATAATAATATATTTTTTTAATTAATTTTTAATGTTATGATTTAATTATTTTTTAAATGGGCGTATTTGTAGGCGACTAATTTGAAATTCAAATTAGTCGCCTACAATTCAAAATGTCATACCAAGACATTGTGAATTTATTATACAATATATACTCAATAATTATAGAATTAATTGTACTCCAAATTACTGTATTATTATCATTACTCAAATCTTTTGTAAAATCAATACCATATATTGCTAAATATAAAAATATCGAACATGATATTGTTTTAATCACTGGAAGTGGTCGAGGATTGGGAAGAAGTCTGGCCATCTGTTTTGCCAAATATTCCCCTAAAAAGGTTTTCAAAATATATAATAATTTTTAATAACTTTAATATTATAATGATACTGTGTATATTCTTTATTAAAATATGCATAATAAACAAGCAACGAGTGACACTTCTGAGAGATAAGAACTTATGTAGGTAATTATAACAAAGAGATCCTGTATTTATACAATACCAATTCAACATGTATTTATAATACACAGGAAAAATCCCTTGATATGATCAAATAAAAATGATATATTCACAATACAATATTATAAATAAGTTATAATGAACTAAATAATTTATAAAAGATATACCCAAGATTATCTTAATATACATTGGGATATAATTTTAATTGGAATCGTAGATCACAACGTTCTTTCATAATATTTTATGCATTTCCACTACGAAATTTAATTCTTATCGAACCCATTTATATTATAATAAGTGTATATTTATATTCTTATCTTATTTACTACAAATATGATACTATATTATTGTAGTTATTCATTTATATATCATTACATAAGTTAATTTAACTTTTTAATGCAATATAATGTAATATATTAATAAACACTAAATAGACAAATGATTATTTGCTTATTTCTGTGTGCCTATTTAATATAAAATTATTTAATATGAATTAAATATGATCCGAAAAATGTTATAACAATCAAAATAGTAATAAATCCATTTTATTATTGTGTTCATAATATCATTTAAGGAAATGTACTATTTTCTGATTTAAATTATCATTTGTAACGCTTTTTTCTATATAGCCTAAATATTTGTATATTTGTAAACTTAAAATGTGTATTTTTCTTCATTATTTTAAAAGTCAATATTTTTTATTAGTTATCGCTAACTATAATAATACTAACTATTTACAGATAATCCTCTGGGATTTAAATGAAGAAACTTTAATTGAGACTTGCGGTATCGTTAAACAAAAATATAATGTCGATATCGATTATCAAATATGTGATATAACAGATTACAAACTTGTGGAAAAACTGGTTTATTCACAAATAATATATTATTTATAAATCGGAAACTTTTTAATAATATTAATTAATCGCAATGAAATAAATATATTAGAAATTGGTTATATTTACAATTATAATTAATGATCTAATAACTTTTAAATATATTGTGAAAATTTATTTATTTTTTATCATTTTATAATATAATGTTAATGTTAATAAATACAGATTTGCGAATTAAGAAGCAGTTGTGGAAATGTTGATATCTTAGTAAATAATGCTGGTATTTTACTCTCTCTGGGAAAAGAAAAATTATCAGATGGTGATTTCATAAAACAGACACTAGAGGTGAACACAATTGCACAAATAAAAGTTAGACTTGCTATCTTGTTATATACTTAATACACAGTATATTGTATTTACCTAAAGCGTATACTCTATTGGAGTTTGACAATATCTTTTAGTATTAGTAACATATAACTTTACAATATGTAAATATTTTAAAGAAATACTATAGTATACTGTATATGTCTATAATGTTTACTCAAACACTATAATTTAGTATTATTAACATATTCCAATTAGTTAATTAATTTAAAAGTATTTACGTCTACATTTTAGTTATTCAACATTTGTAGCTGATTCGACAAGTTATACCTTCGATGCTAAAAAGGTCAAAAGGTCATATAGTTCAAGTGAGTTCAATAGCATCAAAAATTCCTATACCCTTTGCAGCTTCATATAATTGTTCCAAGTTTGCCATTACAGGTTTCCTATTTAGTTTATTCATTATTTATTTAATACACATTTATGTTGATATTGTAATATAAATTATCGATAATAATAAAATATGATATTATTAAAGATTAATATATTATTGTTAACAAAAAAAAATTAATAAATAAATAAATATATATAAACATGTCTAAAATAAATATAAATAAGTAAAAGATTTAATTTGAGTTTTATTTAAGATATTATTTAACGGTTCATTGAAAGTGAACTGCTAATATTGGTTATCATACATAAATAATTGTTCATATAAATGATGATAATAATTATTTAAACTGGTGAGGTTCTGGACATATCATACCATTATAATGTCTATTATAATGATATATAATAAGTTATATATTTAAAACATTATTTCACACCTATCTAGATCTATACTTATAGATAATTATCTAGATGTATAGGATTGTATTAAAAAATCATAATCTATATTCATAGTGATAAAAAATCATTAACATTCCATGCACTTCCTAACAAAGTGTTGTAGTACTTTATAAAATAAAAAATCATTGGTTAATATAAAATAAATTATGATCAAATATGTTTTATAAAATGATATAAAGTGTAATATAAGTTTAATAAGATGTTTACAACAACAATATTATTTTATTAATAAATGTATGTTTTTAAACAATGATATTATTCATTGTTAATGCATAATTTACTATAGTAAGAATTAGAATAATAATACTGTACTATAAATATATTTTCATATTAAATCCACCCCACCTAAAGATACAACATGATAATACTATTATAAAATCTAATATAATAATTTTAATGCAATATAAACATAATGTATTTGTAATACAAATAAAATTTATTTTCACTTTTTATTTTTAACAAAAAAACTAAAATAACCTAGATGGTTTCTTGTGACTTTAGGTAGATTATAATATATATATATATATATATATATATATATATATATGATGTGATATGTTATTGACTATATACATAATTAATTTGTTTAATATATATCTATTATAAAATATAAATATGCTAACTGCATACATGTAAACATACATCTTATACAAAATTTCACATATTACATTTCAAGATAATATCTTATGAATTACAAAATCCATGTACTATATATGTGTATATATATGTATATATATATATATATATATATATATATATATATATATGTGTATATATATATATATATATATATATATGTATATATATATATATATATATATATATGTATATATGTATATATATATATATATATATATATATATATATATATATATATGTATATATATATACATTTATTTTCTTGGATTTTCTTGGTTTTGCTGTTCTTATTTTTATCTAATCAATTAATCAATGAATAATATATATTATATAAAGTGATAAATAGAAATATATATTATGCTATATTATGTAATAAACATTGTATTTTTCAAATGTAATTCTTATTTAGATATGATAAATATGAGTATGTACATTTGTTTGAAATTAATTAGTTTTAGAAAGAATATATTTATTAATATTAATTAAATTTTAAATTACCACCATTATACTAGAATAACCGAAATTATAAATAATAGCCAGATTCTATATAATTACATCTTTCCAATATTATCTATAATTCTATTTAACTGTCGACCATCTACTTTCATAGGATACATGCAATCATTGACGACTGAGCTACGTAATACTGGAGTTCATACAACTACTGCCTACCCTGGTCATATTAAGACAGATATGTTTAATGGATACACAAGCAGGTCGAATCAAATATTAATTATTATATCTATAATTCAGTAACGTGAAGCTATATTTTCTGTACATACAATGTCTTATAAATAATGTCTTTGTTTTAGAATTGAATGGCTAATTCCACAATTGTCCCCCGATTATGTTGCCATAGCTATTGTTAATGCAACTTTGTTAAACTTGAGAGAGGTCTATATAACATATGGGTTGAAAATTATCTATCTTATGTATAAGTTAGTCAAGTTAATATATATAAGTTATATATAAGTTAGTCAAGTTAATATATATAAGTTATATATAAGTTAGTCAAGTTAATATATATAAGTTATATATAAGTTAGTCAACTTAATTATATATTAGTAAGACGAGAGATAACACGTCATAATTAATTTCATCTTTTATTAATATATTGTGCTTTGTTTAGTATATCTTAAGAAATATTAACTATAAAAACTAGCTACAAGACTTATTACAAATTACTTTAATGAATGATCTTTATGTAAATATTTATATTTTTTATTTATTTATTAAAACTATTCAATATGTAATATATATAATATTTATCCAATACAAATATATAGCTTTATTCCGGAAGATACTTTCGAACTAATCATGGATGCGACTGGTATAAATTCATCAATGAATAACCATAAAGTCATTAAAAAGAGACTTTAGGCTGCATATCGTATTCCATTAATATTATATATTATTTCATATAACAATTATACTGTATTTTTCTTTATGCACATAATAATTTTGATAATTCTTGAATGATATATTAACTTCAATGGTGGAGGTATTGTGATAATGTGAATGTATACGAATTAGCTATATCATGTTTTATTCTTACATACTTTCTTATTTATAAAATAGAATATTATTAATATTTTTAATTGATTACAATATTACATAATTGTGTTTGTGATATTTTATAAATATTTACTAGTATTTAATATAAATATATTACATCATAGTATTACTATTATTAGCATACTATATAATTAGCGTGTATATGCATATGTTCGGAGTGGACTATTTATGACAGACAAAAGTTCAGCATTCGTTAGTTATCGTTTTGAGTAGGCGGGGCTAGTATCAAGCGCATTGCGCAATATATAATACGCAATTTGTATGAGTTACAAGTGGTTTGTATATTTAAAAGATACGTTTACATATTAATATATTTTATATAATCCCAACATTTCAAATATCAGTTTTATAAAATAAAATAAATTCTTATTTATTAGGTATACACACTTTCAAATGACTTACCACTAAAGAAATCTAAATATGATTTAAAAATAACAATAGATTTTGTTATATATTATAAATGTAATAACAACAATTATTACTTGGCTCATCTATTTAAAGTATACGAATATAAATAGAAATTAAAATGTAATTGATACATATGTTTAATAATGCATTATCTTGTATATTATAATTAGATATATATATAAATTTAAAAACATATTTTATAATAATATTTTTGTTATAAAATCATACTAACATTATATACACTTTATATCGTTTTCAGAAAACATACTTATCCATAATTTATATTATTTTATACTTACTTATCCATATTTTATATTATATTATTTATTTATATTAACCAATCATTTTTGATTTTATAAAATACTACAATAGCTTTATTGAGAAGTTTATATTATGATGGTTTTTCACTACAATATAGATCGTGCATCTTTTTTAGATGTTTTGTATGAAATGATCTTTTAAAAATGAAGATTATTAATATATAAAAAAGAATGTGAGCAGTTTTATTAATAACTCTGCTTTATAATAACTTATTATATATCATAATAGACATTTTAATGTTATATTCGGGTACTATATTTAGTAGAGTTTAAAGATTTATATGACGGAAAATAAAAGATTTCTAGAGATCACGGGACTTTATAAATACATACAACTAAATTAATATAATTCAAAATATATAAATATTTCTGGATTACATATGCATACCCGGATTTGTCGTAAAATGTAAATATATTATTATCGATTATCGAGTTTTTTAAATATTTATAAATTATATTTTATCAGTCGCTGAGAGTTTACAGATTAATAGAATATTACGTTCTGGTGTTTTTTTGGTAATCACAATTAAAATAAAAATGCGTTATAACGTATATATGAAAAGAAGAGTGTCTTGCATTCGATCGAAAGACTTATTAATGTTTGAGGTTAGATTATCGCTGATAAGTTCTCTGCTTTACGTTAGGAAATTAACGAAAGTATCTATAGAGTACATGAACAAATAATCGATTTCCTCTACGTACATAGTTCTATGCCTTTATGTATAACAATTGTGAGTACGTGAATTGCATGAAAAAAGATTGTCTCCGAATACTAAGTCTTACCTCAATACCCTTCGAAATAGTACAGTATTGTAAATCATACTAATTTCACCAACAACTTTAAGATAGATTCAACAGGGAAATATTTTAGAATGAAGTTATACTTTATAATAAATTAATTGTTGTAATTTAAAACATGCAGATTAATGTAGCAGATTTAGTGTTTAACGCAGTGGAGAATAAATTATATTTTAATTCATTTATATAAATAATTATAATACCCATTTTACTTTAATTCCTCTCCTTTTTTCTCTCTTTGATTTTAACTCCACCCTATCGCCATTCTCTCTTATGCCCATATGTACAGTTTCATGCTTCTTTGAAATCCACCTTCAGGTGGATCCATGGATATATATTATAGGTATCTGTATGGTAACCATGGTGACTAGAATGTTTAGTTTGACATCCTTCCCGAATTTGGCAACTCGTCAGTCTACAAGTCAACAAACATTTTCTGCCAACCTTGGATAAGTATTTTATATAATCTACGCCATAGTTAATATATATTTAATAAATACGGTAGCAGTTTTAAGTTTATTCGAATTTGTATATAAATTAAATGTTAGTTATGTGGATTTTAACGTTAAAAAATAAATTTTAATATTTATCAAAGATATTTCTTAATTATTTGTATATTATTATTCATGAAGTTTATTACCATTTTAAAACTAAATTTAATGTTATCTAATATTCTGAAAAAATACATTTTTTATTAACATTCCCAACTTTTCTCGACTAAATCCGTTTATTAAATAACATTCTATTTATATATTATAAATCTAATAATGCTATTATTACAGAATTTCATATAATTCCAATTGGAAATTCTATTTATAATCTCGATACAACAAGTAATTAACAGGAAATTATCTTTATTTTTAAACTGTTTATCTAATTTACAGAGCTTCATTTAATTAACTGACGCCATAAATATTTTAGATTTGATATCTATAAAGAAATTAATAATCTAAGTAGTTGGATCAATAAAAAACTACCTTCAATAATTAGATTTATTTGTATAAACGATGAAGATTTATATATGCACTTTTATATAAATCGTAGACAAATTAAATATTAACAATAACACCAAATAAATGTAAAATATTGCACATTTATAAAAATATCTAAATAATAATAAATTTATTATATATTGAATTCTATCGACCAATAATATCCTTAAATGAAAAATGTATTGCAAATAACTCTGTTTCGGATGATATAAAATAAAATGACTAGAAATGATTCAAAAATATGCGAAATGATCAATCAAATACTATATGCGAATGTGTAAATCGTGTAAATTGTGTACATTACATAGGCAAAATGAATAAATAATTCGAACTCGGAGAGTTATTTTGGTATTAATCCTGATTTGAATCAAGTGTAAGACTTATCACAAGTAACTAATATATATAGTCATCGAAGTTGTTAGTGTTTGAAAATAGAAATACAATTTGTAAAGTAACTAGATGTTATTAATATTGAATCATTAAAGTTGAATGGATTAAGTAAAGCGTGACTATATTTACTGGCTATTGTTACGCTAATTGTTTTGGACATGATCTACACCGATAAAGACTGTAGAAATCACTCCAAGTCATCGCTTATTACACATATTAAATGAAGGTATAACGGTGGTATATAGTAATGTGTGTCTACAGGTGGATATGTAAACGGTGCGGGGTAAAATGATGAATTTGCATAGATTGCATTGCTGGGGTCGGAGAAGAGGGATTGCATCACAACTCCACCAATAAGCACATTCTTCTCTATGTGTAGGTCTTACATCTTACATCTATTCTACTTCCACAACTTATCTTAATCATTTGTATATCTTCCCTACTAATACCTTCTCATTAATTAGAATAAATACTACTTCACTGCTAATGCCATACCTTCTTTACTACTAATGTCTGAACTTCTCGACACCTTATTTCATGCAACCTCTGGAATATAGCTTATATCTGTTATACTAATCACTTTATTCCTGTACTTTCATGTTGTGGTCTACGTACTTGAACTGCTGGGCGAGTTCAGAGGTTCGACATTTTTGCAGCACTAACAACGGTGGTAAGCCACCCTCTGGTTGAAGCGTAGCCGTCATACAGCTCAGGTCAGAGTTCAACAATCGGAAACTGCCTACGTTGTGGTTGTATTTCCAATTCTGTTAATTATTAATAAATAATGAATATAATATTATAACTAATGTTACAATTATAATTTTTAAAAATAATATTATTTATAACATATTTAATTATAAATAATATATATAAATATATTAGCCAATCCATTTATAGTAATTTATATTGGAATATGATATATTATATATATATTGAAATATTATAAAATATTAAATAATTATAACTTTCAATATACAAATATAAGATATATAATTATTATTAATATTTTGAAGTAGAATAGTTAATATTTTAACCAAATTTAAATTCTTTCCCAAACAATCGGTGATCATCAATTTGGTATTTTCAGCTGTGGAGTTTGATCCGATACATTTAGTCTGTCCGATTATGTAACCCTTTTTATTAACCATCCAAATCTGCAATTTCCAATGAGAATGTTTTTAAAGCATAAATATGTAAATCATGTATTAAGATACTAAATTCAAATTGATTAATGACATTGATTACAATTTTTTAATAAGTTAGCAGAGGTTACAGTCGTCAATATTTACAAGCTAAATATTTATATGAATATTTATATGAATTTATACAGCTATATAAATTGTAACTAGTGATTCTATTTTTTGAATATTGCCAACAATTATTGACCTCCTTAGTAAAGCACAGTTTAACGTAGTATTTTTTTCCATATTAACAATATAAAGCTATATATCATGTCCTGAATTTTACTAAATAATATTTACAATTTTTTTGTACAACGGTTTATTGAATATATATGAAGTTAATTACATTTAATTGAAAAACTAACTATGTTGTTTTATCAATATGTACTTATAAATACATAAATTATTGGATTACCCCTTTAATTTATTACGCTGTTACATTTATAATGACCACAAATAAAATGTAGGTGAATGAAAATAATTATTTAGAAAAAATGTGCAAACAAATTATACATTTTTATTATTTATATTTATTATGCACTTAGTAACAAGGTTTATGAGAGGTTTATTTTAATATATGCAGAAGCTACATTTTCAGGAAGTAGTTCATAGACTATTAATAGTTTAGCGACTAATTCTGGTTCAGTAACAAGTAAAGTTACTTGTTCATGATGTACCTATCATATGATTAACATTTATAATAGCTTTATTGTAAAATACTATTTTATACATTTATATATATAAACATCTTCTATATTGACATATAATAGTTTGTATTTTCTAACATTATATTGTTGTGAATATGTCTTGGTCAGCATAGCACTCATATGTAATTTATGTTTATTATTTGGTAATATCGTAATAATAAATTCAAAAATGTTCGGTAAATAATTTTAAAATCCAAGAATATAAATTAAATGTGACGGTGTATTGGTATAATAATATTATTATTATAATAAATTCAAATGAAAATAATATTATCTTATTTGATATGTAGAAAAATATAGATTATAGTTTTTAAAATGAGAAAATCTGTAATTTAAATTATATATAATTGTAATATGACTGAGTATAATAATATTTATATATTAATTTTTAATATTTGTATTTGATCACTATATAAAATATGTAATTTTTGTCATTTATATTGCTTTTTTTCAGAAATTTCACACTAATATTCTTAATATATAAATAAAGATAAATATATTATCAAAAAAAAAACAATTAAATATTATAAAATTAATATTTGATGATTGCAATCTCCTCTTATATTAAATATGAATATTAATTATATTAAAATAAGACAAATGAAATTAATTAATGTAAATTATCAATATTTTTTGATTAAAATTAAAGAATGTAAAAAACCTGATTCTCGTTATTGTTAATACAAGATGTTAATTCTAGTTTTAAACTATTTGCTCCGTGAATACACAATGAAAAGCGTTCATTTACAAAGTATCCTCGAAGATTTGAACCCGGTGATTTCTTAACGGATTGAGAAGATCTAAAATAAAATTATTTTAATTATATAAATAATTTTAAAAATCTTATAACTGGATATATAAATTATATATTAATCCATAAACATTAGTTTTGGTTTTAATAAGAATTGTACTAATAATATATAGAACCTACTTAAGAGCTGGATATATATTGTCCAAGTACCATTGAAATGGATGACAGTTTAACTTCTTTCTCAGTTCCAGTCTATCCCGAATACTGTAATATATTTTGCAGTAGATTTAGTTACTACAAATATTTTTAATTTATATTTTAAAAAACACAATTATTATCGGTAAAATTATATTTAACAAAGATAAATATGATGTTATATTTATATCGTTTGTGTTTTCAAATGTGGATTTACAAATATAGTATTTAAACAATATACGTATTAATATTAGAGTGTACACATCTTTACATTCAAGCGACTATATAGAAACTAACGAAAATACATCTCAAAAATATGGTAACCAACTATGGTCGACCCCTATTTGACCTCTTTGACCTTAACACTAACTCTCCGTAGGCGATGTTTCTAGCCGAGGGTTCTCTTCGGAAGTATTCTAGTCTGTAGTCGTCCATCCACACCTCAGCCACTCTTCGGTTGTTCCTGTAGGAGAGAAAGGTAGGCGTTGAGGTTGAGGCGTTGAGGTTGAGATGGCAATGATGGGGTTAGGATGGCAATGATGGGGTTAGGATGGGGCAGTAATGGTGAGGATAGGGACAAATTAAGAAAGTGACTAATCAAAATAGATAATTTATCACAATATTAATTAATAATTACTAATTATTAATTAAAAATTTAATATTTTTATATAAACCGCACGTTTTTGCACTAACAGTTAAACAATGCGCCCATTATCAAGTTTTCAATAAACTTACTAGTGTGTGCTCAGAGAATGATCCTACTTTCTAATGATATATAGGCGAATACGAATTTATCGTCGTGACCTACTCATCAATATCCCTTGACCGTTTTTCTATCGTCATTGCACCAATGAGATCTCCCCTCGTAGATCTCCGAAGATCCATTTGCAACCAAACCGAGCGTAAATATCCATAACCGCCGATAACCCGAGACAACTTGTTACGAGACGAACACGCGACATGAACATCGGGATTAACCTCGTGAACACGTTACCGCTGCCGCCAGGGAACGTGTAGGGATGTTGCGTGCGAAACACGTGTCCAACGTGGGAACAAGGCAGAATTTCTAGGCTTCCGTGACACTGCCACACTCGAAATGAAATCTCTAAATGGGTTACAGGAACGCAGTGAATGGCGGTTGTATTAAATATAGAATGCAGTGAATAAAGTATGTAGTGAATGTAGAATGTAGTGAATACAGAATGTAGTGAAGTTTAATTAAATAAGATAATTGAGTGTAAGATAGTTAAGCTAGGATATCATTATTTAATAAATGATTTACAATATAAAACCCTAATTAAAAATTCATATTCAACAAATGAAATATGAGAAATGTTAAAGACTGAGAAAATGCCGACACTGAGAAATTATAAACATAAAAATATACTTGAAAAAAATATCATTTAATATTTATCATATTTAATATGTTATTTACTACTTGCGAAAATTACAGAGTTCAATTCAATTTATAAATAGAAAAAGTGCACATTTAAAAGTAATCCATCATTGAAAAATTATAAATATATCAGAAATATAATATTAGTAAACTATATCAATATATGATGAAAATTAAAACTGAATTATTTATTATTATCCATATTCTGCGGTTAATGTATACATGTATGAATCACGTGATTCTAAAAGCCATTCAGATAGCTTGAAAAAATAGAAATAATTTTTCAAACATTAAATATTCTCATTCAAAAGTCAACTATGCATCAAACAAACATCTCTTAAATACTAATTTCATTTTACTTGTTATATGGCAAGAGGAGATGAGTATACACCCGGGGAAGGCTTATAAATATACATAATTTTATTCCGCATTTTATAAATTTTATTTGTAAATAGTTTATATTGATTTTTCTCATAATAATTATTTTACAAGGGTTATTACAAGTACATCTACTTTATTGTACAAAAGCTCTCTATTTGCTTATACTTATAAATAACTGCAAATAGTAAAAAAAAAATGAGGTTGATAGCCCTAGTACTTTATATTGCAATAGATTTATAAAATGAGTGCATTTCCCTATCTCTTGCATGTAAAATTCTTCAGTGTCAGCATCTCATTAAAGAAATAAAAAATAGAACCAATGTTTTCTCCGCCCCAGATATTCATGCCTTCATCGTAGCTTCCAATTTCAATGAACCTTTTTCTATCGATACTGAAGACGTTTAAGTAAAAAGGTCGTAAAATATTATAAATTGGTATAAATAATTATAAAATATTATGTTTGTTGTGAAATGGACTCATTTTTAGATCAAAGTGGAAATGTAGTCTTAATATAGAGTTAATAATAGAGTTAATAATATAATAGTTTACAGAGTTATGGATGAAAAAGATTAATTAGGTCACCATAATTAACTAGGTCACCGCAATGAAATAGATCTTTGCAATGAACTAGTTGAACATAATTAACAAAGTTACCACAATTAATTAGGTAGCTACCTGAATAAACCCCCTGCGATGACTGGTGTTTCAATTGGTCGTGTAGGGTAGTTTGCCCTGATATTCTGTTCTTCGAAGGTAAGAGCTTCCCATTTAAATACCAAGTTCCAATTAATGCCTGGATAATGCACAAATTAATTATGTTATTCGGGACTATCTATATTTATACATTTAATATATATGGCATATGAGGGATGATAATTGACCGATTGGCTTTAGGTAATTATATAAATAATTATAGATCTACTATATATGTTATATTGTATATAACATATTCAAATATAATTCTGTTTAGTGAATTTAATTTATACAAATTAAATGAATGGACTAATGTATATGTATGTATATATATATATATATATATATGTGTATATATATAAATATGTGTACAAAATATTGTATTTTCTAAATATGAAGAAATTTAATAGTACAATTATAAATAGTACAATTAGAAGATTTGGTTGTATAGAGATCAAATGTAAATAAAAAAACATTGTTGCTGTTTCCTACCTCCTTTTAGGTTCGGAGAAGCTTGCATATATTTGAAATTCTCCATTTTGATGACATCTATGACTGGACATACGACGCGAGATTGATTCTGAGATAATCAAGGGTACACAATTAATACAAAGGCAATTGTTCATTAGCTGATATACAATCTGAGAATTATTAGAAATATATTGATACTAGTACAAATTGGATACAAATTAAGTCATAGTATTATTAAATTTGATTATGATTTAATGGTGTAAATACTATTATAGTGTAAATCCCCGTATGGTGTAAATCTCAAAATAGTGTAAATCTTGAACACCGTGCATTACAGACCATTTGTACTGCATGCAGCATTGGTTCCAGCCAACCAGTATTACATTCACAGTGGCTGTCAAGAAATGTCAACACACTGCCAGACGCAAGCTGGGCACCTTTCACGCGAGAGCGAATTAGACCTGGATGTAAAAATGTGAGTTAAGGTACAGATAGTGGGGATAGATGGTGGGGGGAGATAATAAGGTGAGAAGGTGGGGGAGATAGTGGGGAAGAGAGTGGGGGGGATAGTGGGGGAGAGAGTGGGGGGAGATAATAAGGGGAGAGAGTGGGGGAGATAATGATGGTAGATAATAAGGGGAGATAGTGGGGGAGATAATAAGGGGATATGTTTAAGGGTAAAACCATGAAGGATTTTAGATCAAATAAAATAATTTTACAAATTGTTCAATATAAAATGTGAATGTAAAATAGCAGAAATAGAATTGATAAATATTGAATAGAAACAAACTGAAGATAATATTATTGTATCATTATTATATTTAATACAAGAACATCAAATAACTGATAACCTTCTCTTTTCTCATTTCGTAACACTTTAATCTTTTGAATGCTTTCTAAAAGCAGACCATCATTTGCTTTTCGGTTGTTAAATTAATAGTTTTTAGCACATGTTTCAATAATGAACTAAATCAATAAGATAAATAATAATAAAGTTAAAATGCTATTTCACTTAATATTAAGATTAAAATTTAAAATGCAAATAAGATTTTAGTACATTTTTAGAATTTAAAGTTGTAATTAATATTAGTAATAAGTAATACATTATGTCTAGATTAATTAATAATATTGTTTGAATTACTATTGTTTGAATTACAAAAGTTTGAGGTTATACGCATGAATGGACTTTTTAACAAAACTAACGATTCTCACTAAAGTCGTCCACCAGAATGATTTCTTTGATCAAATGCTCGGGGCTTCTATTTAAAACACTGTAAGAGACGGTGTTAGAGACGGTGTTAGAGACGGTGTTAGAGACGGTGTTAGAGACGGTGTTAGGGACGGTGTTAGAGACGGTGTTAGGGACGGTGTTAGGGACGGTGTTAGAGACGGTGTTAGAGACGGTGTTAGAGACGGTGTTAGAGACGGTGTTAGAGACGGTGTTAGGGTTAGCTAGCTAGACTATGGCGTGGTATTCGACGACTCCGGTTTAAGATTTAGATTGATGTGACCGTACTGAGGAGAGTAAACAGTATAGTAGCAGTATTACATAATACAAAATCATAAATATTCTGTTTATGGAAGTTCTAAATTTAATTAATTTCCACCGCATGAAAAATATATTCACTAAGACATACGCTATAAATATAATAGAATGTATAAAATAAACAAATGTTACTATAATGATGGTTTAAATAGATAATTATTATAAAAACTAATAAGTATTTATATGGTTACATCAATTAGAAATTAAATAAGATATAGGTTGCAATACATTGATGAGGGGCATGATATAGACCTGGTGATGGTGCGAAGGAGTGTGGACCTTGCCTCATTGTGAAAGGTTATTATTACTGTTGTATCTGGCAATGTCGATACATGGTAGTCAATGTGTTTACACCTGTCAATCAAAATTGATGAGACATCAAATGAAATTTAAACTCAAAATGAAAATATGTTTTATGTGCATATTTTGTGCATATTTTGTGCATAAAACAGCACTAATGTGTCTATGCAATGTATCCTATGATAAAACAGTTCAAGGTATCCTATGAGTATTGTTTATATTGTATATATCACAGTGAGAGCAAACTATATATAAAAAATAAAGGTACAAACTGCATTTTTGTAATAGTAAAGTAGTGGCATATTTATTATATAGTAGATAATGTTAAATACAATCTTAGAGATTTCCATACATAATACAAATGTTAATTTTATAAATATACATGGAATATGAAATAGTTTAGGATAAAGTCAATAATGCAATAGAGATATATATAGAGGAATTACTTTAACTGAAAACAACATATGTTACTAGGAATATTACATCACTGCTATTGTTACCATTGCTTTTACTTCTCATATATATATATATACATATATTTATATATCTAAACATATATATATATTTATATATATATATATATATATCAGCCAATTTATGCTAGTAAGGTAACCTTTACAGTAACAACAGTAATGAACACCGCCTACAGTAGAAATACCACTATTAGAAAAGCCATATGAATTCATGCTACAATGGACTGGTTTTATGGACTGGTAGTTAGTTTACAAGCCACTAACTGGGAGAATCTGACGTCCGGTATGGGTCTGTTGCTAGGCAACGAATCCGATGCCAGTTGGTTGAACTTGTGGCGGGCATAGGCATCCTGACCCGGCTTCAGACGACTGAAATCTACGTAAGATGACTCGTCGAAATAGACCGACTTCGGTGTGAGGCTGCGAAGGCGGGGGTAATATAAGATGGGGATGAAATGCGAGCACGTTGAGGAATGATATGTAATAAGAGGGATGTGGGATGTGGGAGAAGATTGAGGTGGGGTAATGAATTGAGATAGGGTAAGGTTGAGGTGGGTAGATGATGGGGTTGAAGAAGTTGATTGAATTTGTAGAGCTAAAATGTATGGAAATCACCTAAAGAGTTTGAGGTAGATGAAGTTGGGTGTAGTTTTATAGTTGGTGAGGAGATGGGTAAGAGGATTTGAGTAGATGTATGATTTAGATGGGCTGGAAGGTTGGAGAAGGGATGGAGTAAGTATGATGTAAGTAGTAGGAATAAATGGTAGAGGAAGGGAATACGCTATAGGGATGTGGTGGAGTGGGAGGGAGGTATGGAGATAATGATGAGTATTATCTGATGAGGGAGATGTATTGAAGAGCACTATCATAAACTTAATTATATAATAAATTAACTAATTAAATTAAATTATTTATCAATTTGTATACAAATTATATAATAATGTTTTATTTAATATGAATTATAATGTAAGATTATAATATTTACTAGCATGACTATAATAAGATTACAATTTTACTATCACTTTCATACAAGCTACAAACTAATGCCTGGCGAAAATTGATTTTTATAATGAACCTATTAGTAATACGATATTAGTAATTATGGGTTCATTATAAAAATCAATGATCACTTTTATTATCCACATGAACAATAATGAATTAGTAAATGTATTATAAACTTCACTTCTATCTCATCCTCAGTATCTAAATTTATTATGATGTAAAACCATACAAATAGTTTCGCTAATTAAGAGATTATATTATTAATAGTTCGTTAATTTGTCTGCTAATTGATAATTTCATAAATTATTATTAAATAATGTCAAATAATCAGCCAATGCAATAACATAAAGGTCATGGGAGGTCATCAAAGATCAGTAAAGGTCAGATTATAAAATGTAGTAGGTTATCATGACATCACCGGTAATATAGCCAACACTCGTCTCATATAGATATAGCTCGAGCTGTAGAGGCTTATCTTAATAAGCCACCTTATTAGGAGTTACTGGTTTTACATGAGAATAGATGAATATAAACTAAAATGGGTAGGAGACATCTGGTGAACTCAATCGTAATATCATTGATTGACAGTAGAGAGGTCATGGTATTGTTGCATAATAACATGTGCATTTAAGCATCAACTATAGTGAGTACTTGAAGTGTTATGCAATGACAGGTGTAATATTACATTATATTAACAATGCATTGTTATATTGCATACAATATTTTATTGATATATATATATATATATATATATATATATATATATGTGTGTGTATGAGTAGAATATGAGTAGAAAGTACAATTATTTATCAAGTGTGATACATTGAATAGTATAAGTAGTATTAATGTGGTTTAAATAAGTTTAAACTTTTCATTAATGTATATATTTTTATTTATATATTTATTTTTTATTTGATATCTCTTTATTTATGATTCAATTCTGCAATATATGTAAATTTCTAATATATTTATGAAAAATTAGATAATTATATAAAAAATCAGATTAATTTATGTAACATGATTACATAATAAATAGTGTTAGAAATGTTATTTTTATTTTTTAAATTAACTAAAATTAAATTACAATATATATATATTAAATATATTATACATATGGAAAACTATGAACATGTAATTCTATTCCCATACTCCTGAAATGTAATTATAGACTAAATATTTATAGAGGAACGATATTGTTCTAGTAATTTAATAAGTATATATTTAAATACAATTTAAAATGAGTTTATCGCAATGATATTTAAGATATATACCATATTACCCAGCATACATACAATTCAAATCAAGTTAAAATAATTTTTAAATAATTTAAATAAAATTACAATTTATTTGGGAATATAATTAATATAATTGTAATACAAAAATCTAAGCCATACGATTATATGAGGAATTGTGATTATTATACAATTTATACAAATACATTTTCAAGAATTGTTTAAATTAATAAATGTGAAATAAAAGGTCAAAAATGTTTCAAAAACGTTTAAAAAATACATTAATTGTTACAATTTAAAAAAATGTAAATTATAATCTTCCTAATCAAATAAAAATTTTATTATATTTTTAATTAATTAAAAATAATCAGTAGTCTAAATTAAATTAACATTTTTATACAAAAAACTTTTTATACTAATTATTTTTATAAAAATTATAATAAAATATTTAGATCTTGAAATTATAAATTATTGGAATTTTAAGGGAGATAAATATTTAGTTATATTTTGACAAATTTGTTCTGTGACAAGATTATTTTATTCAGTATCCTTATATAAATGTTATTCTATATATTTATCCATTATAATACATTAGAGTAATAACACATACTATAAACTTTGTCAATTAATAATTGATATAGCATTTTAGATTATTTGTTAGATAACCAGTCCATGTTATGTATAATTGCATTTATTATCTAAAATGAACTCTAAAATCTATATGTATAAATATTTATATTCCATTATATGATTTATATATATATATATTCCTTTACTAAATTTGGTATTCACACAATATTTAACTTATTTAAATTAAATTTTAATTTAAATAAATTTATTAAATTCTAAAATCTAAAGAGAAACATTAAAATTAGCTTTCAAGTCTATAAATAGTGTCGGAGAATATTGATATTGATATATCTTCAACATATAAACTTAAATTAACATTATGTAAATCTTAAATATTATATAATAAATAATATTAAATAATTGATGAAAATAGTATAAACCTAGTATAGAATATTATAGTATACCAATATTTACATAATATAGGGAAGATAATATAGAGGACATTAAAAAATTTCTGTTTATAAAATATATTTTAAAATTTTTTAAAAAATAAAATTGTAATTTAAACGATAAAAGTCAAATTTACTTTTTAAAATTGAATTTTTAATTACATAAAACTTTTTATATTAATGAAAATTCTAGCTACTTTAGAAACGAAATATTATAGATTTATATTAGCTAATGTATAATTGGAATTAGGAATAAATACATATTGGTTTTTATTTATAATAATTAATTTTTATACATAATTTTTGTTCTAGTTATTAGCCTTTAACTGTTTACTTATTTATTATCATTGTTTTTAAAATGTGGTTTGATTATTATAAATTTCACATTGGTGGAAATATTTATTTATTACTTAAATTGTAAATATTATTAGTAAAATGTTATTTTTTATAAAATTAAATTCCCTCATTTTATTAATATCTTTAGAAATTTTGATTCAAATTTTTGATATTTAAAAAAATTTCAATTTAAACAATAGGATAAAAGTAGAAATAGTGTTTCTATATAAAGTTTGCAATTCATAATGAAATCAAAATTATGTTCATAGTATATAATATTTTATCAGATATTAGAAAAATAATTATTAAATAACAAAACTAAATCAGTTTATGTAGTTTCTCGGAACATTATATCTTAAATATAAAGTATAAAATTTGCATTTATATTTTAGATATTTTTCTAATTACAAATAAATCACTACACTTACTATACACTTAAACAGATTGCCAAGTTAAATAAAGGGTTATATTTATATTTTAAATATACTTTTGCAGAACATAAAGTAAGTAGTCAAACAACATCAAACACTAAACATGTTTACAACGAGTATGATAATGACCTTGGCAATTCTATTTCATCATATATGTGACCCAAATCAGATTTCAATTCATTTGAAACTGGTAACGATAACTTTTTTTTCAGAGGCAAAGCTTTATTATCCTATTCAGCATAGCAATTCATAATTAATAAATATGCATTATTAATCGTGATATCATATTAGAATGGTTTTAATAATTGAAATTTTGTAGATAAGATGAAACATACCTACAAGAGTTTTTATTATTTAAATATGTATAACCAATGCAAATATATTATAGTAATGACAATATGTTCATACTACAGCTTGCAATGTATCAGTTTCTACATTATTTTTAAAATATATTTAAATAACTATAATGAAAACTTATTTTAACTAAATTTCAAACTAAATTGATTTTTTATGTTTAGTATTATTATATACATTACTATGATTATCTAATTATTATAATAATTAGATAATCATAGTAATATATATATATCTATACATTTTATCATATAAATTTATTTATTTCTCATAGAAATTCAAATCATTTTAGATTAGAGAGAATTAATTCTAAATAATTATATAAATTTAATAATATAATATTATTAAATTAATAAACTTCATACAACTAATTAATTAGTTAATATATTACTTGATATGTTAATAGTAGTATTATATATATTACTATGATTATCTAATTATTATAATAATTAGATAATCATAGTAATATATATATATATATACATATACATTTTATTATATAAATTTATTTATTTTTCATAGAAATTCAAATTGCCATTTTAGATTAGAGAGAATTAATTCTAAATAATTATATAAATTTAATAATATAATATTATTAATTTAATAAAATTTATACAACCAATTAATTAGCTAATATATTACTTGATATGTTAATATTTATTTATTAAGATGTTTAAATTATATGATTATTAAAAGTTATTTACATTAAAATATTGATAAATAATCATAACTATAGTAACTTAACGGTTATAAATTATATTATAATAATTATAATTTAGTTACTTATTATTAATACTTATTACTATTATTAATTATAATTATGAATAATTTTTAATAAATAATTATTAAATAATAAATTTAATTTAAAATAAGATAATATTAAGTATTATGTAATTATTACTAGTGCATTACCTATAATATTAATACATAATCTATTGGAATACATCATCTTAATAATACATTAAATATTTAAAATGTTGGATAATAAGATTTATATTTATAATTAGGATATTTAGTAATAATACTATTTATTATAAATTCAAAATTAAGTTTATATAATATTTTTTATTAAATACCTTCTCTCTATTTATAATGTTAAAATAAACGAAAATTACTGTTATCCATGTAATACATATTATTAATATGAAATTACGAGTTTTAATCATTATACAAAATTATTTTATTTTTCAACACTTTAGCATATCGTAATCAAGATCGTTATGATAAAAATACTTTATTTTAGTACATAAAATTTGTTTACTTTCAATCATTATAGAAAAAAATTGCATTAATAGATTGTAATAATTAATATTTAAATTTTAATTGTTTATTACCATTAATATTATAATTATTTACAATTCTACGAATAATTACTTATAAATCTTGGTTACACCGTATATAATATTTCATATCTGCATATTTTATCTGATATATAATATTTAGTATTACTATATTATTATATATAATGAATTTGTATGGAATTTAAATATTAAAATATTTGTATATAGATTTATTATTAATTTAAAGATTTTTTTCATTTTCATTAAACTATTATTAATAACTATTCTTCGTCAAAATAATCATCCATTTTCATGAAGTGTGATGATACATTATGAGAAATATGCAGACTTAAAGTTTTTTTTTCGAACAAACACCTGATGTCTGAAATTTTAGTGAAATAATTATTATCAATATACACTTGCTATTGGATTACATGAAATATGAAACGGTATTAACATATGTACTCATATGAAGAGCACTGAAATATTTTTGCAAACAATTAGTTAAACATTTACATTACTATCCTACACTATAAACAATGAGCGTACACTGTACGCCGTACAGTGTACGGCTTACAGAGTATCTCTGTACACAGGTATCGAAAATTAGCTTACTTACCATGTCGGATGATATGGTTCGTATAGCAGTCCCACATGGTGTTGTAAATATAATTATGGTAGTGGTAGTGGTAGTGAGTGTGGTAGTGGTAGTGGTAGTGGTAGTTGTTGTAGTAGTGGTGGTGTGGTGTGGTGGTAGTAGTTGTGGTGGTGGTGGTTGTAGGGATAGTAGTTGTTTGTAGTGGTTGTTGTAGTGGTAATGGTAGTGGTAGTGGTAGTGGTAGTGGTAGTGGTAGTGGTAGTGGTAGTGGTAGTGGTAGTGGTAGTGATAGTGGTAGTGGTAGTGATACTGGTAGTGGTAGTAATAGTAGTAGTTGTAATAGTTATAGTAATAGTAATAGTAACAGTAATAGTAATAGTAATAGTAATCATCTTCATTATCGTTCAATAAGATCAACAATATGTTATCAAGTGTGTGCTGAATGAATATACAAATTATAGTTATTATTACTATATTATTTATTTGCTAAAAAATGTGAAACTTGGATCATGACTTATTCATTATCACATGCACCGCACTGAATACTGCGCCGAAAATGTATTATATGATATGTCTCATATTAATACCAGAGATTAAAATATTTTATAATCTTGTATAATGCATAAATATATTTATTAAAATATATCTTTTAAATACGATTTATATATGTACTTATTCATAATATTTATGAAATAAATGAACAGAAAGAAACAATAAAATTATGAATATTATAAAATAGTCAATGTAGTGTGTATTGTCGTTTATCTTAAAATAAATAACTAATTAAAAATATTTACTCAAATCATAATTATATTTAATGTTTCATACAAGTTTCAATATCATTACACGCATATCGATTGTCTATGTATGAAATATATATATATATATATATATATATATATATATATATATATATTGTAATTCAATTATATATCAAGTAGATATTATTATTTATAAGTATTCTGTTATCATTTATTATGTTCAGTTAATTTACTACATATACTATTTATTTATATTATAATACTATAAAAAATAACAATATTATATAAGATGATTATAAAATGTTATTAAATATATAAACATCATATAAAATTAAATTAAAATGTTCTAAATATTTATATAACACATTTTATATTACAATAGTTATTTGTAAAAAATATAATTATCGAATCTATATATGTTTTTATAGTAATGAAAATTTGTGTATCATTTTTTAATATTTAAAATTTGAAAAATAATTTAAATATTATTTTAATATGAATACTGAATATAAAAATACTCGAAAATCCTACAATAAGCATACGCCACGTTTGATATATTATATGTATTTTGAAAATTATATGGTCAATCTTTATATATTAAAATATATAAAAATGATGTATTGTGAATATTTTATCTAGAATTACATTTTTATAATTTGGTAATAATCCACTATAAATACTATATTGTATCACATATGAATTACTTGATTCTAGGGTTGTAAATAAAACCGAAATGATACTTTAACACTTTGATACCGAACTGATACTTTGTAATTCAATATATTACGATCCCGAACCCGAACTGATACTTTCATATTTTGATACCGAACCGAACTGATACTTTGATATATTAAAAATTACGAACTCAAACCCGAACTGATACATTTATGATCTTTATTAAATAATAAAGTCATAAATAACTTCATGGAGTTTATTTGTAATTAAAATTAATTTTGATACATTTTTTTATTGGCAGTCAATAAAAATTGACCTAAGGTCAAAAATGCAAAATACAAATGAATATTTTATTAATCATAGATTTATATAACATAAATAATTATATTGATTTGAGATTTATATTATGAACTCAATTAGTAATCAATGATTGGCTGAATTAGTTTTTTATTAATTATGACACTTCCCATTGTTCCAAACAAAACCAAAATGGACATTAAATTAATGATAAAATATTCACTTACTTGTTACAAATACTATTTTTATGTATATTATACGAATTTGTATTATTATCATAATTTATATTAAATTTAATTAAGTTTCTTTATGATTTACTGATTAATTTACTTTCTAATTTATTAATTGTAATATTATTATAGATAATAATTCAAAAATATAACAAATATATTTATTAATTCGCAATAATATTTAAATATATAATTAGCTTTTGCAGTGTTTCGAAACTTTGATTTTAGTTTTTGATACTGTTTCGAAACTTAGAATTTAGCATTTGATACTGTTTCGAAACTTTGATTTTAGCATTTGATACTGTTTCGAAACTTTGACTGTGGGTATCATTTACAACCCTACTTGATTCGTATATATAAAATTAATATTAATTACTTTACTTATAAATTTTAGGAGTAATAACTGAATGCACCACAAATATGGAAGATATTTGTGTTCTAATATCAGACTATACATTTTATAATAATACATATGTATTATAAAGTATATACTAAATATATTATAATTATATATTAAATATGATCTGTAAATGATATAATTATAATTTAAATTAATAGTATAGTTATATAATTTTATATTTTGTCCACATAGGCTTTCTTACATATGATATTATTTATATGCAATATCATATAATAATACGTAACATTGCTATTATGATTTGACTAACATATAATCTATAAGAACTATATATTAGAATAATATCTAATTATCTATTTAAACTAATAATGAGTATACTTTATTTACTAGAACTACCATTTCGGACTGAAATTAAAGCAATTCTAATTGATGATTTAAATATTGAATATACATATAAAGGCTGGCAATATTATTTCACTAATCAAGGTAAAAATGAATGTTTAACCATTATATAACTTATTTTAAATAATAAACTTTAATAATCAATTTACAACTAATTAAATTATTATTTGCTAGTATATTATTACTTATATAAGATAGAAAATATTATAAAATATATAATTAAATTTATTAAAGTATATTATAACAGATATACATGGATTATATCATTTTATTTACTGTAATATATGTATATAACATAATAATTTAAGCTTTATTCAGAGTATGATGAATTACCTATTGATTCTATTGAAGTTTTTATTTCTTATATTCAATCCAAGGATTCAATATTTAATATGGTATATAATTTGTATAAGTTTTAAACAATTTATTATATTTTTACTAGATATTAAATAATATTAAATTTATACCTAAAATGTAATTATGATCTTAATTATATAAGATAAGTGTTGTTTAATAAGATTAATTTTTACAATATATTTTACTTTATAAATAATATTAGGAAGAAATTAAAAAGAATAAATATTTTCAAATATGTCTTAAAGAATTAAGTAAAGATCCAGGTTTTAATATTGATATTACATTTTTTTTACGGTAATCAAATTTTAACATACAATTCTTAAGATATTGAAAAAGTGCATCCTGATTTAACAAAAAATTTTAAAGAAGATCCACATACATTAATCCAATCTCTTGGATTTGCCATGTACTCAGTAAGTTTACTTTTAAAATGTTGTTTGTTCAAATTATAAATACTATAAGTTTAAGTATGTAATGTTGTAGATGAATATCTAGATTTATCACATATATAATATATATATACTCTATCTCCTTATTAATGGTGAAATGTTTATTATACATTTAATATTTCAATTTCAATTCCAGGTTATTTTTTCAGAATCATCATTTATTCCTACTGAAACTTCTATTATCCATGCACGTATTATAACAAATATTAAATCAACAAGTATAAAAAACCTAAATGCTTCTACATATGGTTATTGAATCAGATTTAAATATTGAAATTAATAATTAATTAATAATATGATAATAATAATTTTTAAAAATTTCTTTTAAATATTAATATTTAGTATACAACAGAAATTAAATATCATATATATAGAACATTTTAAATAACATTATATTCTTAAATTTGAAATTCTTTCTTATTATACATATAAATTGTTAGTTAAAATAACTTGGTCGATACTAAACTATATGATAATAGATATACATTTTAATCAGTGTAGAAGAACAATACCTCATTTAGCAAGTCTTTATATAGAATTAGCCAACAGAAAATCTATAGCCTTACGTTATTATATATAAATATCATTGTAGGCCAATTTGTGACAATAAAAGGAACGGTGTCGAAAACCAGCAGTACAAAATTGTCGTGTTCCCGCCTCATATTTTCATGTAACACATGCGATTCGCTGCAGTACTTGAATCTGATCGAAGGCAAATACTCCTGTCCCACTTTGGTTTGAGTAGGAATTGAGTGGGTCCACTGGGGATATTGTACAAGAGAAAGACTCGACGGGATAGTTAATTAATGAATGCCCGCAGTTTTTTGTACTTAATACCTTAATCCAGAACCTCACAACTTTAATATACCTGTCATACGGGCTAAGGCAAATTTGATACAATATAATTACAATTCTAAGACAACATCTATGATAACCTTCCACATTTACTATCTACCTTTTTATCCTAGGGTCTTTAATGTTGGTCCTTTAATGTTTGTCCATTCGTCATTCAGTGTGCCGGTGAAACGTGCATTGGCCGTACTTTTTCCACCCTTCGCAACCACCGCCTCTCCACGACCGAGGATTGGCAGACGATAAGGTCAGCGCAATGGAATATGTAGGTTTGGGGTTGAATGTATGAGAGAAAGGATAGAATGGACACCAACTTATCCTTTTTCCCACTAAATCGAGAGTAAATGCGTCGGAAGTACTATGAAACATAGCATATAAGTAATAGCATGGTTAGTGGAGGATTGGTGAGTTAGAGATAAGGTAAATCATATTAGGAGACGTCGATGTGAGTGGAGTCAGAAGTTGAGTAAGGAGATGGAGATTTGATAAGTTGAAAAGAGATCATTTGAAGAATATATGAGGATATGTCTGTAATTCTATGAAAATGTTGCATTCTCTGTTTATTTTTTTGATATATATTTCTTCATATTTATTATTAGACCTCTCAAAAATAAAAATTATAAATTTATATTATAAATTATAGGTAAATTATAATGTAAATAAATTTATTTAAAATTTGAATTCAAATATTTACACATTTTTATAAAAAAAATTAAATAATGTTATTATATACCTAAAATGTGTAACTTAATTAAACAAATTATATATTTATTCTTTTATCATTTTGAAATTAATTATATTATTTTATTAATACAGAATACTCGAGAATGTAATGGATAACAATAGAGATATGGGGCGGATTCCCAGCACTATTGAATGTGAATTGTATAATGATTTAGGTTAAATAAAAATAATCATTAAATTAATTAATATATTTAATAGTTCATTTAATTATTAATTTTGTTTATTTACTATTTGAATATAATTCTTTTTCGGATTTTTTTCCTCAGTTCAGTTTCACTAATATCATATTCAATATTAATCAAAAGTTGACCAATGTTCTCCTGGAGATATTGTGTCAATTTCGGGTCAAGTTAAGGTCAACACTATAGCAGAAGGTATTTGCTTTATCAGTATGTCTATTCGCATTATATCTTTTCAATTTAATAATAACAATATGGTAACTTTTTGATAAAATAGTTCATTTGAATAATAATGTTATGTTTTAGGTAAAATAGTTAAAAAAGATTCCTGTGTTTTCTCAATGTTTATTGTAGCAAATTCTTTGACAAACGCTAATCAAAAGGTTCACCTTGTAATTTCTAATAGTACACTGCCTGCTTATTTTGATAGTCAACATTTTACTCCTGCATACAACCACACATAATAAATACTACTATTTTGTTATATATTTCTCATATGCCCAAGTATACAGATGATCACATGTCCTGGATATGACCTTATATATACTTTAAACCCACTTACCAATATTGTACCACACATCTCTCCTTAGCCATATTTTTACACTAGGCATCAAAGAGAGGTTCTCAGGAATCACAAGCCACGCCTACCCTACACGACTTCACAATTAAAGAACTCTACGGAATTGAGAAGATACAACAAGAGCCCCATCTATTCAGACTCATAGTAAAGTTCTGTTACTAGACGATGTTGTTATTAAATTAATTTATCTTATTTCTATGTTTTATATACTAATATATATGGTATGCATATTATATATATGTATATATTTACATTTATAAATAAATTATATTATTTATTATCCTAGACCTAACCTAAGTGATTCTAAATTACGTATTTACCAGATTCTGTAATTAACTGTTTGAACTTTTACAGTTCTATTTGTCCGTCAATATATGGCCATGAGGTATGTTGTAAAATGCAAGTTTTAATTGTAAGCTAATATGTTATAGTCAAGCGTTAAATTTTAGAAATTAAAATTGTACTTTTTATATTTGATTTTGATAATCTCGAGTTTAATTTGTTTTTAAATTGTTCTCAATACTTGAACTTCAATTTAATTCGCTGGTTATTGCGACCGATGTATATACAGATGATAAAAGCAGGCATGCTGCTGGCATTATTTGGCGGAACTCAAAGATATACTAACGACTTAGTATGCTAAATATTATTGTTGTTATTAATAAGTTATTACTAATATAAAGTTAATATATAGTAGTTATTTGATACATTTTTATTTAATCATGACCTTATGATAGTTATTAGCAATAACCCAGAGATACAGGGGCTTTGTTAAACTATAATATATTATATACTACTTATCTTATTAAAACTATATAATACTTGAAATATTGCATAATATTGCAAAATGTATTACTAGATCTCCACTTGCTATTATAAATTAGGACAAACACTCAGCCTCCCATTACAGATATACTAACCACACAGCTCTGACGATCCAAACTCACCAAAAATACTCACAATTCATTACAATTATTACAATTCATCACAATTACAAATTATATCAATTATTCCCGTTTTTAAACACATCCCATTGAAACCCTAAGATCAATAATCCTCACTAGTTCCTCATCCCTCCAGAACCGCATTTCTATTAGAGGACAATCTCATGTCCTTGTTGTTGGAGATCCAGGACTCGGTAAGAGTCAACTATTACAGGCTGTCTGTGCAGTATCTCCCAGGGCAGTGTATGTATGCGGTAATACCAGCTCCACTAGTGGGCTTACGGTACGTAGTCCCTATACCCTCCTCCCTTCCTACTGCACTCACTTCCTCTCTACCTCCACAATAATAGGTGACCTTGACACGCGAGGGTAGCTCCGATTATAGTATTGAGGCTGGAGCATTAGTTTTATCCGACAAAGGTCATTGTTGTCTGGATGAATTTGACAAAATGACATCTCAGCATTCAGCTCTATTGGAGACAATGGTACCTAATATGTATATTTATATATGAACATACATTTTCAATATTCACAATAGATTATTTGTTATAACTATTGTTTTTAATTTCTTGTATGGTGGTTTGTCTTCTTAAATTATTATATTAATTATATTTTTTCGAATATTTCTTTAGGAACAACAGACTATTAGTATCGCAAAAGCAGGAATTATTTGTTGGTTAAATTTCACTCAACATTTCAATAAAGTTAATGTTATATTGGATTATATAGGAAAATTATAATATACAATAAAACCTAACTACTATTCAAATAAAACTTGTGACTTGTTTAAATTAATTTAATTTAACCTCTAAATATCAGAAATAATGACGACACAACCTCCAATCAACACTTTTAGTCTACCAGCCCGGTGCTCTATCATAGCTGCCGCTAATCCTATAGGAGGTCACTACAACAAAACAAAAACAGTTTCGGAAAATATAAAGTTTGTAGCTTTATTACTTATAACATATTATTATACAATACGAAGCATCTATATTATAGATTAGTTATTAAATTTATTAAATCAATAAAACTTTCTTGAATATGGATTATGAATATTAATTAATATAGAAATAATTAATATAATATATATATATATATATATGGAAATAGAGGTAGATAGAAAATATGTAGTAGTAATATACTATGTATATTATACAAGTTCATATTAATACATTATAAAGGTTATTTAGTAGATAAACAAACACAAATTGCATTTCATATTTAGGATGGGAACAGCTCTACTCTCCAGATTTGACTTAGTATTTATTTTGATTGATAAACAAGATGAGGTTATTATATAATCTTAATCAAATAAATCGAGTTACCATAAATCATAATACCATTTAATCTATATTTTTATTATAAATGACTCAACAAATTACAATAAATTCATTATATAATTACTGTATAAATAGAAATTTATATATAAATATAGACATATATAGATATATACTTACTATTATATATTATTATTTTATAATAACATTATTTATTTTTAAATCTAATTTAGTTGTTATGAAGATAACTATAATATAATAAACATAATACAATTAGTCTTGATTTCTATATTCACTTCATATTTATTAGTTAATATATTTAATTTTTAATTTAAGATGCATGTTTAATAAGTTTAACTGATCATTTAACTGCTCAGTTTAGCCAATTAGAATAATATTAATAATAACAATGGCATCAAATTAATTTCTACTCAAAACTCATACCCTATTAGACTTTAGATCACAAGTTATCTGAACATATCATATCACTGCACGCAAACAAAAAAAGGTCTCAACAATAATTATTAAAAGTAATTAGATTACCATTTTATTTTAGATAATATTAAAAGATTTAGATTTAGATTTTATTAAAATTATTTTTTCATTTTTAACATGTATTATTATTTTACTCGACAAATCAATAATTTAGAATATATTAGCATTTTTCTTTGGCCTTATTCCCAACTATTAAACTTAATTTATAAACATGTTTTAATATTATTGTTAATAATATTGGTGAAGACAATATAATATAATTAATAATATATTTTGTTTTATATATTTCTTTTTAATTCATTTATAAATTATTTAAAACAGAAATAAATTAATTAATAATAGTAATAGTAATAGTAAAGTTTTAAAATGTTTAACCATTGTACAGAAAGTCGGGGAGTGTTTCTTCTTCTTTTGTAGTTGCTAAATCCTGCTATGAGTCGGAGCAATCATTGTCGCAGATGGTAAATACAGATGTTACATTCTGGGAATATATGAATCAGAAATTCCTCATATAAATAATGGAATTTTGTATAAATATTATTTATATATCAAAAATTAAATTAGTTAACATATTTTCAAATATCAAAGATAAATAAAAATAATATAAGTAAAATAAATCAAGTTTATATTTTAATAATATGGTAACCTATTGATATTATACTATACATATATGTGTGTGTAGGTATGTTATAATCATTCACATTAAACATAGAATTAGAGTTATATAGAATATTCGGACATAAAAACTATTACATTTATTAATTTCAGATAGAATAGATAATAATTACATTTAAGTTTGAATTAAATGTCACATTTATATTATCTTTAACCCATTATAATTCCAACATAACATCACTTGTTACCACATCCATCAGTTTGAATAATCGTCCTTACCTACATCTCTTAACCACCTCATAGATCATACACTTACTTCACTTCTTAACTATCCTCCTCACTTAAAACATCAAAGTACGTCCTTAATGTCTATTCACATAATATATTTAGACTACACATCATTTTATTACAGAATGATATTCAAGGATATGATAAATGGAGTGAAGATGCGGCTTTAGAAGATAGATTAAAGTATGAACAACAGAGCTTGGATAGAATACCCGTGTCGTTATTGAGAAAGGTAAGGGTAGAAGGAAGATAGGGAGAAGAAACTATACTATGAGAGGAGTAAGCGGTAAGTGTATGGGATTTATGAAGAGAGGAGATTTGTAAGATAGACTAAAGGTCTTAATAAAAGGACGGGAAGGTAGTGTAAGAAGGATTCATAATATAAATACACTCATTCTATTCATTAATGGTATACTTCCTTCCCAGTATATAGCATACGCACAACAATATATATTTCCAAAATTAACGAAGGCCGCTACAGAATACCTACAGGTAAATATTTGAAACTATTGATTTTAGGATAATTTAAATACGAGAACTAAATGAATGAACTAATTTCCTATTTAGAAATTCTATTTGGATTTGAGAAGTAGATTTCATAACGAAGATAACATCCCAATTACAACGAGACAACTAGAGTCTTTGATAAGACTTACTCAGGTCTATAGTAATATAGTATTTATAACTCGGGTCTATAGTAATATAGTATTTATAACTCGGGTCTATAGTAATATAGTATTTATAACTCGGGTCTATAGTAATATAGTATTTATAACTCGGGTCTATAGTAATATAGTATTTATAACTCGGGTCTATAGTAATATAGTATTTATAACTCGGGTCTATAGTAATATAGTATTTATAACTCGGGTCTATAGTAATATAGTATTTATAACTCGGGTCTATAGTAATATAGTATTTATAACTCGGGTCTATAGTAATATAGTATTTATAACTCAGGTCTATAGTAATATAGTATTTATAACTCGGGTATATAGTAATATAGTATTTATAACTCGGGTATATAGTAATATAGTATTTATAACTCAGTTCTATAGTAATATAGTATTTATAACTCAAGTCTATAGTAATATAGTATTTATAACTCAGGTCTATAGTAATATAGTATTTATAACTCAGGTCTATAGTAATATAGTATTTATAACTCAGGTCTATAGTAATATAGTATTTATAACTCGGGTCTATAGTAATATAGTATTTATAACTCGGGTCTATAGTAATATAGTATTTATAACTCGGGTCTATAGTAATATAGTATTTATAACTCGGGTCTATAGTAATATAGTATTTATAACTCGGGTCTATAGTAATATAGTATTTATAACTCGGGTCTATAGTAATATAGTATTTATAACTCGGGTCTATAGTAATATAGTATTTATAACTCGGGTCTATAGTAATATAGTATTTATAACTCGGGTCTATAGTAATATAGTATTTATAACTCGGGTCTATATTAATATAGTATTTATAACTCGGGTCTATAGTAATATAGTATTTATAGTATCATTGTTATGAAGTAACTTTTAGATTATCTTAATGATATATATATTAATTTTACAATATAACAAAATGTCGAATAAATGATTGGGCAAGTAAGGATGAATATAGGTCCTTAGATATAGTTAAGGATATGAACATATACAATTATCTTATTATCTTATGCAGGCGAGAGCTAAGCTGGAGCTGAGGGAAGAGGCAACAGAAAAAGATGCTAAAGATGTTGTGGAGATAATGAAGTATAGGTTACTTAGTATATCATTAAGATTTATATCTTGGAACAATTATAAATAAACATACTCGCTATGATTCTGGATCAAGTAATATTGTACTTATGCAGTATGCTTGACAATACTTCTAATGGATTCACTAACAATATTGATTTACAAGGATCTATGAATTGTTCTGGCATGAGTAACAAAAATAAAGTAAGATATATTAGTATTAATTTTTATTATAATTATAATCAAGGCCTACTGTATAAAGGATAGGTTGATATCAATTAGGATGATAGTTAATTAATTAGTTTATAATCAATATTTATTGTTGCTAATTATAATATATTTATATTATATATTAAAAGATATTATCTTGAATAATAAATATTATTTATTAAACAATAATAAGAATCACATTTTTGATAATATTCATATTCTTAAGTTAAAGAAGTTTGTACAAATATTAGAAAATACTGCAAAAATGAGGTCAAATTCTTTATTTTCTATATCTGATATGAAACGGATAATTAAGGTAATCAATTTTATAATTTATATAAATTATTTTAATTTTATAATGGCACTTATGTTGTTATCCGTTTATTAAGGATTCTAATATTATCATCAAAGATTTCAATGAGTTTATAGAATCTTTAAATTTACATGGATATTTGTTGAAGAAAGGAAATCAACTCTATAAATTACAATTAATTTGATCTCACTTTTTAAATAATTTTTGTTATTGGTTTTTATTATTTTATTAATTTTTATACTCTTGCATAATAGAATAAAAACATTTTAATTTAGATTTTATTAATATCAATATACCAGTTAGGTTGCTCTTATTTCTTTTTGCCTTTCTTCTTTCCTTTACCTTTTCCCTTGCCATCCTTGGATTTCTTTTCTTTGACCGCATTCCATGTTCCCATTATTATTGCATACTTGGATATTCGAGGAACATCTCTAATCTCTTCATAGAACGGGAACACTCCTATGAGGATTTAAATAATATTTGATGTTAAGAGGCTTATTGTTAGGTTTTAAATAAAAGTATGATTGAAAATGAACAAACGAATGCCTGATGTTTTAAATGTATAATAAATAACATAGTATTGAATAAATAAACAATTAGTTGCAGATTTCACATGGTGGTTGTTAATTAAACAATATTGTTGTTATGGTGATTTAGCAATTTAGATATAACATTAAATAATTGAACGAATTTATGTCATATTACAATAATATTTAATTTGCCTTGGGATATAATTAGATTTTATAATATAATGCAAATTTACTATTATATTAAATGTAATGAATATTAACCCATTTCAGCATCTTTAAGTAGATTCCATACTTTGCAATTATAGTTTTTAGAAAAATCTATTGGTCTCAATTTGTTAAGATCTTTAACTTGAACTGAAGCTCCATTTGTGATCAATAATTCAACTATATCCTCATGGTCATCTATATTTTGTAATGAACCATAACTTATGGATAATTGTTTGCTTATCTATGTGTATATCTATAATATGTATCATCAAATATTAATAACTTATATTGATATTGTTCTAATAATATTGCTTTAAATTTCTTTGTTAGAAATAATGTATGTGTTATAAATTTGGTATTATATTAAGATATTGGAATTGTTTAATCCATTGTTGCACAATTCAGTAACATTTTATAATGTATTATATATATTAAGTATCTTCTGTAACTTAATATTTTATTATGTTATGATGAATTTATTTACTGTGAAAACCATGCAATATAAACTTAACATATAATTATATATATTATTATGTAGTACTATTTAGTCCACTATTTTATAACTGTCAACATACATTGTGCAGCTAGATGTAGGGCAGTAACTTTCAATGAATTTGTTAAATTCATATTCGCTCCAGCAAGGATATAATATTTTGCAATAATGTAATTCCCATCTGTAAATATAAATATAATTACTGTAATATTAATTTGATACTGCAATATAACAAAATAGTATATTGATTATTCACACATTTAATTAGTAATATATATGATATAATTTTAATTATTAGAATATATTATTTTAAACATTTTACTTACTTTAATAATATAAATAAATTAAAACGAATAAAATATATATATTATTATGTATTAGATTATATATCATAATATATTATAAACAATAGTATGATCAAGATTAACAAGATATGTTTGGGAAATATGCGTATCATTTTCTTATGACCACATGGGATGTAATTCTGAAGGAAACATGGAATTGTACCATAAATATTGTGTAGTGAAACATAGATGCAGTTGCAGAATCGCAACACTAGAATATGTATGCGATTGTTAATTAAAACCATTTAATACCGTCGTATCCTATATATATATATATATATATAATATTAAACTTGGTCCAAAAATATATCAAAATGACTCAAAGATCCTATCAAACAATTATTAATTACATATTTTTGACATAATCAAACGGTCAAAAAAATGTTTCTATTAAGTTCTTTAGGATGAGTAGTAATTATGATTTGGTATCTAGTTGATGAATAATACAAGGCAGTCTGTATGTTTTAAGTTGATATGTTTAAGATGTATTTTAATAGTAGGCTAACTGTGGATGAATTTATTATACGTGGTAGTATTTTATAAATCCTTTAAAGTTTATTATATTACAACTTTATTATTGCATTCAAACAAATTTAATGGATCAGGCATTATACATAGATTTTTAATAGTATATTGTTAATTATACTAAATGTTATATCTTAATGTGATCTACTAATCATTAGTCAATACATGCCTATATATTATGTGTTCATTTGTACTAAACGCGTGCATTGATTTGAAATGTAGACCTAAACGCATCTAACCTGGTTATTATTATTATTTACATCACCATAAATCATTATCGTTATTATATATTTATTTTATCTATATATATATATTTATTATATAAAAAGTAATCAATTTAATTTATTTCTAATTGAATACCTTTAACATATTATAAGTATACTTTTATTCTATAACAAAAGTAATGCTAATCTAGCAATTAAATCCATACTACGAGATCAATAGAATATAAGTCACACACAGCTTAACATATTCACAAACTAGCTTGATGATCTCTTACTTGTATCTACGCAACTCCATTCTACCTTCCGCACGAAATGCCATCTCACAAAAAATTGCATGGCGAGGATATTTATGATGCAATTTAGTATGAAATTTTAAATATATATTTAAATGTTCACACTCAATTGTATCATAAATATCATCACAATACAGTCTTTACTATTCCCATGGTTACTAAGATATTCGATATCCTATGGGCAACCGAGTATATTAGTAATCTTGGGAATGATATTAATTGTTACTATTTAAGTATTATATTAACATGAACTACTTATATGGTTTTGGATACTTTGCATACATTTTGTATAGATATAATTTAATCATTTATTGAATAATACATACAGACTTTTACACGCCATCATCAGAGCAGTACTATTCTTATAGTCGATATGTTGTCTATTAATATTAACGAATGGTTCACATCTTTGTAGTATCTTCTGAACATTTATGCAGTCGTTATTCACAGCATATTCGAATAACCTATCATCCATTGACATATTTGATATAATCTAAAATTAGCTTTTTGATAAAGTGTATATTTGACACTGTTGGTAGTTTTTATGTTTATTGGTTTTATTATATATATGCATTTTAATATTTATTTACATTGGTATCCATGCATCAATGATTATATTTAAATAAAGACACAAATATTTTAAACCTTTAAACGAATCATGGATTTAATCAATATAAACTCTAGTAAATATTTTTTTAAATATTATATTATTATAAAATTAAGTTAATATTAATAATTTTCATCATATATAAAATCAAATATCATTTCTGGTACCACACTATTATCTCCGGCTATATTATACATAGTATCTTCCAACATAGTTATGTACTAGAAAATGTTATTTTGTTTGATGATAATATCTGGACAGTGTTAATAATCGTCCAGATATCTGATTCTTGAGTTAAGTATTCAATTTATAGTACTCTATAGAGTTATAACTTCCCAGTTAGCATGAAAAAGGATGTTGGGTTATTATCATTTGTTTTTTAGCCTGTTCGTACTGTCTTATAAATGCTAAATAGTGATGATTATGTATTCGACCGGTCTAAGACCCTTATGACTGATGTTACATAAGGTGGCTATGGATGGTTTCAATTATTTTCTAATGAGATAAATCATCGTAATGTCTAAATCTATCAGACGTGATATTAAAAATTAATTTAACACCTACCGGTATTATCAAGTAATTTACTTTATATTCACTTTCTAGTGGCTGATTTGAATTTAGACTACAGTTTAAATGTAATATCATGCTTTAAACAAGATTGTTAACTTACACTTTTTTAGATTGAAAGTTATTCGTTATATAATATGTTATCCTATAATCTTTATTGACAGTTTAGTTCATAATTTTGGAACTTTCTGATATAATAATACCGTTTTCGATATAATTGTTATTTGCGTTTTATATCTTAGTAGTTGTTATTCCTTCATAAAGTATCACTTTCTGGCATTCGACTTAATGGCTAGATAGATAGATTGAATATAACAGGGGAAAGTTGTCTCCGTGCTTAATTGTGGGATATAAATATAAAATTCATATAGAAGTAATGCTATATTCTCAGGAATAAGAAAACTTTAGAATAACTGAATGAGTTGGCTGAATTGAAAAACAGGAACTGCTAAATTACATTCAAAAAACTAATTTATTTAGTTTATTTTAGTTTCTAAAATTGTATATTCGATGACGAAATTATGATCTTGTTTTGATGTTCGGATACCGTTGAAAGAAGTAACCTGTCTTTCTAAATACATGAATATACCTCTTGTTGTTAAGCAATATTTTACTGAATGCCTTTGCTTTCTTTCCACTATTTTAAATTCATAGTCTGGCAATTTCTCTTAATATCGATTCGATCAAACACCGAGTATTATTTATTTGTTTCAAGTACATATATTCTATTGTATGTATAACAGTAACGTTATTCGTACATTTTCTAAGACTTTTGATTTTATTTTCTAGTTGATGGAGATTATAAATATATTTATTATTAATATATCTTATTTTCTTTCATCAATATAACTCTTATTTAGAGAACAAAAATGTTACTTACTGATCTTTTTGGTTATCTTCTAAATATTGACTGGACTTCAACATATCAAGTATAACTTTTGTTTTGCATTCACCAGCTGAGTTTTGTTTGGCCTATTTGACTTTATGCTGTCTTCTTTCTCTTAAATAAAATATTCCTCTATAAGTAATTACTTTTTAACCGCTTCCATATATTAATATTAAATCACTAACTGATGAGACGACTGAATCAAGGATTCTTTATTTTCACATATGTCGATGATGTCTACCACAAATCAACTATTGCTCTTAATTAATAATCAAAGAGGAAACTGGTATTGTGATGTAGTATATTTATTAAATTTAGTGGAAAAAAATATGTATTTGGCTGATAGCTTTTGTAAATAATGTTTTCAAACAAATAATTGATAATAAACAAATGATTTATAAGATATTTATATTTAAATATTAAAAAAATTATATGAAATAACTCCTAGAATCATATGATAAAATAATAATTTTTATTTATTTATTGAAACTTTATATTTAGGTATATAATATATACCTAAACACTATATATAATATATACTATATATTAGATATATTTGATTATCAAACTAGCATAGAAAAACAAATGATCTAAATTATTTTGGTTCTATATGTGTTTTGAAAATAATATTTATATATTACTTAGATTATACTTTATTATAAAGTGTATATTTAATTATTATAATTATTAACTTTTTGTGTATATATATCTTTAGTTTTCGATAAAGTTACCATGTGTGAAATATTCCATAATTATTCCCAAGTAAAATATTCATGAATAATATGTTTTCAATGTAAAATATATATAGACCCTATTTTAGGAAATAAATAACATGTGAACATAATACAATATGTTACAAGGTATACCTACAAGGTATACCTAATAAGTATACTTATCATTATTATATATATTTATATAGATTTACCAAAAAGATTTCCTTTTATTCAAAAAATTGTTATAATATTATATTATTATAAAATATCTATTTCCCTTGTTTCATAGATGATACTAGAGCCTTGTTAATATATAGCATAACATTAATAATCAGCATGTAAACTATAAATTCTGAGTTTTGTATTTGTTATTATAAATAAATAAATTTATTATTTATTTAAATACTTATTATATGAATATATTTTAAAAGTATATATTAACTATATAGGTTATATAACTATTATATTTAATAATAATAATATTAACAAAATAATAATTTGTTACAAATTATTCAGAAATATATCCAACGTTTATATAACATTTTGCTATTAAAAGTTTGACTATACATTAAATAATATTATAAAAAAACAAATATGCTATTTAAATTATTTGAAGTGATATTTATTTTCTTTTATTACTGAATTTAATATCCATAAATATAATATATATTTCAAATAATATATCATGATAATAGATAGATTAAAATCTCCAAAATATATATGAATGGATTATAAAACTATGAATAAGTTTATTAATAATAGCTAACAATTTGAGTAGTAAATATGTTATAATTACTATATATAAACATTCCGGGACATTTCAATTAAATTAAACTAATAGGAATAATTACTAACACAATTTTGGAGACTATGTAAATATTATATTATAAGAAGTATATTATAAGAATATTATATTATAAGAAGTAAGTGAATCATATCCATATATGGTTGATGGAAATCATTTTTGTATATATTTAAAAAAAAAATAACACTAATAGAAGCAATAGTTGGTTCTCTTCACAGAATATATTCTTATATGCTTATAAGCATCTACGAATGACACAAATATCATGGAAGGAAATGAAGACAATTTTAATTCATAAGAAATTGTTTATAAATATATCTACAGGTCATATATTACTTATAATATACACTAAATTAACTCACTGAATACGTATGAACTTATGCTGGTACCAAGGCATGTAAACTGATCAGTGAATCCATGCGAATTGCTTGTATTTCTAAAGAATGTAAAGGGATTTATTTGAGATTTGAAATATACTATAATATATATATATAATGAAAATTAAATTTTAAGACGAACAAAATAAATCTGACTTCATATGCATGATCAAAATGTATCTATGAGCTATTAAGTATATTTCCTGTATTGGGTTTGGGCTATAACAAGGTTAAAACCAGTCTCCAATAATATAGGTTTGGTTACCGAAATAATATTTAGAAAAATAGTTCAACATGATTAAGTTATTCGATAGTAAGAAGTGTATTACGATATATATAAATAATTTCTAAATTTAAGTTTACAAATGACCTATTAAAATTTATTTATAAAGTGCCATCATTAATTGGTCTTAAAACAAAACAAATACAATTCACTAAGTCTAACATAGGTTGTTCATAATTTTCAAATTGTATTTTAGGAAACTACATCTGGAAAAATAAATATATCTCTGAATTTCAATTGGAGTTAAATCTATTTCGCTGCATGTACCCTAACTCAGCCATTTAGCATTTGCCCTACTATTAATTATAGTTTTCAGTTATAATTAAATTAAAATTATTTGTATACGTATACCATATATATATATATATATATATATATATATATATATATATATATATATATATATATATATATATATATATATATATACATTCCTAATTATAATATATCCTAATAGCCAAGATTACCTTGAAATATTGACTAACATATTGTACTGGGCATCTTGTTTGATCTATTAGTTCAAATTCTAATTAAACGATATTCATAATTATTGTAATATTCTATAGATGGAAACAAATTTAAAAAATTTAAAATCCTATATTTATAATAATTTTTTTAATGAATTATTTATAATCTGCACGGTTAACATTTTATTTTTCATATTCATATATTAATATATATAAAAATATATAATTAATGAAACTTTAGTGTTAAAGAGTAATATGTAATCTTAAAATTTATTTTTATAATTGCAATTACTTTTATAGTAGCTATAAGAATATACATTATATCTTAATAACAGTAATTATATTTAAAATGTACTATATAATAGGTTTAGCAATAGTTTCTAAAAATATCACAATTTTACATTCTATTTATTCTAGTCAAAAAGTGATGCTTAATTTTTTAACGTAACAATGTATTTTATAAGTTTTATGTGTCATTCTCATCACTTAGATATAATTAATACTTTTATTTTTATTATAAAACACAATAAGTCAATTATATATAATAGTTGGTTATTAGATTAATAAACATCATATATGAACTTTATAAGTTAAATATAAACTAGTGAAATTCATGTGTTGTCTATAATCTAATATCTATATTCTGGATTGTAACTTGATTTAATCTCATATTAATAATTTATTTTACTTGATCTAATATCCTTATTTCGTATTTAAACTATATTTATTTGTCACTACCAAGATTATGTTATTACTACCAGTTTTGTATAGGATACTAAATCATATTTTAATATCACCAATTATATATGAACAATATATAATTGGACCGAATAACTTTACGTTTGAAGGAATTTTAAAGATTTGCGAATATTCTCAAATTTCCATAGAACTTTGAATATGATCATGCTTATGGTATTCATCGGATGTTTAACATTTGCCTATATTGTTATACTATACTCCAAGGAAATATATACACATTTGTTAGCATACAAAAAAAATGTAATTCTATAATCAGTTGACAGTTTTATTATTTAATGGATTGAATTAATCACTTAAATACTATGTTTATATTAAAATAGCGCCCGTATTCCAAAAGTAACTGTAGGTGGTTTTTGAATCGATTAAGTTTATTCTGGGAGCACTTTGGACCAAACCTTGCCGAGCATGAATACAACAATTCACCTCGTATCGATTCGTGGCTTCCCTCATCTAGCCAGCCCATGAAAAGAGTTCACTGTACTTTCTCCGTAAAACTACTTCCCGAAACGCAAGGTTTTAGGTTTCCAGATATATTATTTATAATAGTGTATACATTATTAATTTTTATGAATTCATTATTATTCAAATATCACTTATAACAATAATGTGATATTCTCAATTTTGTTAAAAAATTATTAACAAAACTTGATCATTGTTACTGTCAAAGTAATTCATTATTCATTCAAATTTCTATTATATAATTATTTATACATAATATTTATAAAGTTTAATTTTTGCATTGTATTTTCAATGGTATGCATGAATAAATAATAAAGAATTACTGCAGAACTAATACAATATAAAGATGGTTTATAAAATGATATTCTCCTAGATATCTATTTTAGTAAAACTTAAATTTCTTATTAAACATTATACCAATATTACAAGTGTAGTTAGAAAGCTCACTTCATCGAATTTTCTGGGATTGTTATTAAAGGACTTCACTGAATATATATAATACAATAATATACGAGTTTGTAGACTAAACTAGAGTTGCCTATTTGCAATTACAGAAGACAAATTGAGCTTCGAGATCGCTTGCGAATCGACGTCAACAATTCATCTGTTGGCACTTGGCAATCCATCGATCAAACAGCTTCACGATGCAGTGTTAAGCGGTCAGGCAAATTTCCGCGAAATGTCCGAGTGGGCAGGTTTCCGAAAATTTCTACTCGATGAGGAATCGCTGAAGCTGAAACTCAAATGTACTAGCGTCTTTTCAAGGTTATATTGATTTGTATCATTTAATTTATCTATTTCTTAATTCTTCTATTGTGATTCTAATTTCTATTTAGTAAATAATTTTTTCATTGTCCTTTACCTATAAATACTGCAAAGGTCACGCCACTTGTTTAAAAAATAGATATTATATTATATGTTATAGTTTTAATAAATAGGTATATAAATAATATAATTAATTAATAAATATATAAATTGTAGATATTTGATATTATTTTTTGCTGTGTTTTTTATGAGATTGATTTCAGAATAAATTAATTTTCTTGTTTATATCATATTTATATATTTAATTTAGAATTATTTATAACTGATGTATTTAATCAGAACACTGCAAGCTAAAGGAGTGGAAATTTACGAATGTGCCCGGCCTGAAGATTTGACTCCAAGTCAGTCCGAGAACAAAGTTAATTCTAGATATCCTCTGGTGTTAATAATCTATGATTTGCAGTTGAATCCTCCGCCCGACCAAGTGGTTAGTTATGTTACAAAAGCTCATTTATATAAATATGCTATATTTTACTATTCTCTTCAAATGAATATTTTTATTTTATACAAACTTATGAAATTCATTGGTATTAGTTTATTTTTATATCTAAACTTTAAATAGATAAATTTTAAACAATATTGATAAATTTATTCCACCAGGAAATTAATAGTGTAAATCAAAATATACAAATTCATTTCAATTTTATCAGCTTTACATTATTAGTTTAATTCTATGATTTTATTTATTATCAATTTGGAAAACTTCTCACTTACAAAAAAGATCTCGCATATAATAATATTTATAAATAATATTTTTATTCCACGGTGATTCTAATTTCAATTATCATATGACAATTATACTCTAAACCATTCGATGATATCTCATCGCATTATCCGGATCATCATACTACGGAAACCTTATTGTATCAACCAGTTTATGCAGCGCTAACATTTTATTGAACAAGGTGTTATGGAGTGCGATGGCTCGATTACCTGAATAATAAGCAGTAACTTGATGACACTAAATCAGAATCATCGTCGCCTAATTATCATAGATTTACTGAGATCATAAAAAGCTTACCTCTGCAATACAGGTTTTCCTTGCTACCATCGTGCACGTGCCAAATAGGTACTGCGACATGAAATCGAACGTCATGGCCACCTATTGTAAAACTGCATCTTCAAAAGTCACCCGTCTAAAGGTCATATGACCTTGCAATATACACGAATGCATTATTAGTTAATAAAACGCTAACATATTTGTACATAAAGGACATTGGACTTTATGACCCCACCTGTAAACTAGATGCATTTTTTATTTATGCATTTATTTTATTTATATATTTCACTCTATTAACATTTAAAATATTTAATTTTTATAAAATAATTTCATATATATTAATACATTGTATTTCAATGGATCTTTTATTAGAATTTATTTGAAGTCAGTGGAAATAAACAAACAAAAATGGATAAACAAACTTGTAGGTTACTAATTATAATAAAAAGATAAATAACATAAATCCTACTTTATATTTACAATTTTTATGTAAACATTTATTAATAATATCACTATATTTATTAATATTTCAATATGAAAACACCTGATTCCATAATGACATAGGATTCTTCGGTATTTCCATAATTTAATATTATATATTCTTCTGTAATTCCATATGATTATAGTGTAAATAGTATATATTTTTATTCCAATGTAAAACACAGATACTTTAATTGAATCATCTAAATCCTATAGTCATAATTTAAATAATTTAGTGATCGTTAAATCTTTGTCTTACAGTGTCTGTCTCGATAAAGAAATCAATATCGCTTTTCTGCCCTGCAGACATGCATGCTGTTGTTCACATTGCTTCAGGAAGCTAAATATCTGCCCCATATGCCGGTCGGTTATAGAACATTACATAGATCTATGATGTACAAAAATAACAACTCAAGTCACCAAGTATATAATAGTACTGTTCTTTTATTACATGATTTTATTTTAAATGATATTTATATTTATATGTATATTTATTATATAAAATATTGAATTTTGTATTTTATTAATTTTATATATAATTAATTAATATATAATTATTATTTAATAATTATTTTGATTTTATAGTTTTCAATAATAGACTGTAATATTACTGTGTAATATTAATAAAGCTTATTATTATAATAAATGACAATTTATATAGATATAAAATCATTAAAGATATCAAGTATTATAAAATTTCTGTCTAAATTATTATAAGTAATAACAAACATGGATTTAGAATACAAATAAAAAAAGGTAACACTAATGGAATACATATTCATTGTTTGGTAAATATTTATATAAATAATAATTCAATGTTATAAGTATACTGTTTATAGTAAGGAATAAAATATATACTGAATTTCATAAATATATGTACAATATACATTCTACATTTAATTACAATTTAATATTCTAATAAAGTAAGTATGGAAAAGTAATTTATCAGATAATGTTACTTTCAACAGAAACAAATATCATGGCAATAGTTTTAAAATATATTTAATTATAAAAACAAAAATAAGAAAAGCTCTACTCTATATATATTTAAATATTATTATGTTAATACGTTAATTTTTATACTTTATTATTTGGTTAGAATAAAATAATAAAAAAATATTTTAATTAAATACTGAATCTAACTTTCAATATTGTCTATTATTGTATATGATTATTATTTGTAAGTATTCAACTGGCCTAGCAACAACAAATATGTAAAATATAATAATATATTAATCCACTAAATATGAAATATAAACATATAACAATGAAATTATAATTATAAAAATAACAATATATTATTTATAGTATTTTAAAAAAGATACAATTAATAAACGTTTCAATTGTATATTTTTAATAAATAATGAATTATATATTTTATCAAATAAATGTTGTTCTACTTATAGGGTTCAGAGGTTAAAATTACTGGGAATGTTTAAAAAAATTTGTAAATATATATATTAATAATATTAGTTTAGTTATTTAAATATTATGAATAATATACATGGAATATATCAAGTTTTATTTTTAATTGATGGTTCATCTACCCCATACGCTTGTAATATAAACCAAGAACAATATATTGAAAGAAGCATATTAAACGTATTAACTTATATTCATGATAAATCAGTGAAACTTCAATGGGCTTATAAGTTCTATAACGGCAAAGGTAAAAACTATAATTTTTTTAAGGATTTTGATGAACACAATTTTACTGAATTTCTTAATAGAAGCAAAGCACAATACAAACCCATACTTCCAAAATCATCGATGTGGTTGAAAACACTACAGAACGCTTTTCTAGAATGTATTAGTTCCTATACATGGGACGAACCAGACGTTCTATCGTCGCCCGTCAAGTCTTCAGTACAATGTAAAAAATCACCTATCCATTATAAATATATATTTATAATGTCCGATTGCCCACAGACTTCGCAAGATATTGCCGAGAAATTTAATTCAGATAATATGACTCACCTAAAAATAGGTAAACAATTCTTTTCAACTAGTCTTATACAGAAATATAAACAAGAAAGGATTACATTATATTGGATTGATTCATCGGAGGTTAGTGAACGTTCTGATATAACGTGGTGTTGTTCTATGTAAGATAAAATATATATTGCTAAGGACATGAATATAAATATTAATATTTACTTTCATTATTATAAATGATGATTACAGTTATACGATAACGTGACATGTAATATATGCATTATTATTAACATGTTAATATATATGTATAATTATATATATATATATATAGAATAATAATATATAAATAAATAATGTGGGGATGATCTATAATAAAAAATATAGTTTGTTTCTAGAATTTAAAAAATTACATTAAGTAATCTTCACTTGTAATCATTTCCAATACTTTCTTTTCAAAGGAAAAATGCTAAAGTGAATATTTTCTATTGTGGCTTATAGATTTGCGATACCGTTTTATGATATAGCAATACCTTGCAATATGATATTGATGTACCAATGACTTTTCATTACAAATTAGATAACAGATTATTTGCTAATTTCATTTATTAATTGTGAATTGAAAATGTATATGAAATAGATTCAATAAGTTTGTATATAATTATAGTTTATCCGTAATTAGAAAGTGGCTTTCTATTGGAAGTGTATTTTAGCAGATTTATAATTAGTCAAGTAAATTATATTAATTATACATTTACCATATTGATCTATAGTAAGTAGAGTTGATTAAAAGCATCCTTTCTATCATAAAGATGTGGCTTAAATTATATAATATATTTATTAAAATTAAATTAGAATATAGTTTTACTTTTTTTACAAATACTTGCATCTGCTATGTATTCATTAAATGTTAAAGGAATTTTCGTTAAGATTAGTTGCGGAATACGTTAAAGTGGTTTTACTGTTTAATGACTTTATTTAACTAATTGTTGCTAGATCATCATTGTGAGTTTGGCTACATAACATCAAATATACACATAACTATAACAATAACTTTTATTATATTATATAGAGTACAAAAACATTATATAACATTATTAACACATTCTTTTTTGTATCTATTTATGTTCATTATCCAATTTTTTTCTATATTAATAGATTTATTATTTTATTATATCCACTATTGAATGTTTGTATTTATCTTTTGTTTTATAAATTGTTTATACATTATTATTTCCATAATACATTAGCTACCTTGATATTATCTTTTAAAACCCTTTCTTGCTCAGGATTATTTAGTGAACAATTTAAAATATAAATTAGATAAATTTATATTTTATAGTTAATTCTAGTGAGCCTGTTCTAATTTTACTTATTATAATTCATTTAATTAATATATATTAATAATAAATTATAAATATACGTTTATAAATATTTAATTTAATTATCGATAGTTTATTTTGGTTTTCCAGGGATATTAAATAATAATATTATCCATAATAATTTTTTTTACCATTTTATAGATGTTTTTTAAAACAATATTAATTTATAATATTATAATAATAGTACATGAAAATTTACCTGTGTTAATATAGCTCAATATTGCAACAATAGAGTATCTTTAATATTCCATATTATATGTTTATATCTTCTGACATAATACAATATATTGCAATCAAATACGATTGTTAATAATTGACTTACTTTTTTGATATCCCAAACTGCCCACATAATTAAATTTTTTGCATTGCATAATTAAATTTTATTATTTTTTATTTTTTTAATTCTCTAATTGATTTTGTGTTTGTTGGGAATTTGTTTTAAAATAATATAAAGATAATTATAATATATATTTATATTAATTTATATATTTTAAAAGAGTGTACAAATTTCAATTAATTTATATTACTTATTCAAAAAAAGGTAAAGATTAAATATATTTTCAGACAAATACTAATTTATTAATATAATTATATAAATTATATTATTTATTTTTGATCTTGTAATAAGAAGTGACTGGCTTAATATCTAAACAATTTTGTTTGTTTTAATTACTACTTGTAATATATAGTTTTTAAATTATTTTAATAAAATTATAACCTACAGGTAAATAAATATATTTAATTTTTGTAATAAATGTATATTCTTATATAATTTATAAATGTACTCTATCTACTAAATAATTCATGGGTTTTACAACAATGAATATTGCAAATAACTATCGAAATATCATAAATATTGCATCGTAAAAGTTGTTCAACGAAATATACAAGGTGATTAATATAAATATTATTCGCAGATGTTAAAGATCTGTGATTTGCTGCCTAATTCTTTAGTTATAAGGATTTCAATAATCGTAAACAATCTTAGGTTTATTTTAAGTTCAGAAAATATTGATTAAAATACAGTAAGTACTTTACTTATTTAGTACTCGATGATAAATATAGTTGTTTATAATGATTTTATTCACTATCCTTAAGTTATTTTGTATAATATTATATATTTCTGCTTTTTAGTCGATAACTAATTTAACTATCGAAATAGATTACAATTTGATGCAGAGATTAGTTTATACCAAGATTAACAGATGTAAATGTTGGTATATGTAAGTTAAATGTATCTTAATGAAATAATTTGTTTACACCCACTCAGATATTTAATTATAATTTAATAGCAATGTATGCATTATTGTTGTTGTTACAAGATATTGAGTAAATTTAGTAAGATATTAGATAAGATAGAATTGATATGAATAATATTTAGATATATTAGTAAATACTATAATGTAATAGAAATACCTGGATGGTTTGATTGATGGACCTTTCAAACACTCCAGGTAATTAAATTATTTTATACTTTTATGTTAAAGGATAAGCGTTGTAACTAATAAATGGTGTAATGTATGTCAGAGTAGCTCTAGCTATAACATTAGCACAAAAAAATACATTTTATTTTTTGAGATATAAAACATATTATTTGTATTTAAAATATACTGTGTTAGCAATTTGATATATCTTTAACTATTTTTTTTTGTTTTGTTAAATTTAAAATAAAAATCATACTTATTTAGTTTTCTGGGTAAAATTGTAATATAATATATATATATATATTATATAAAACTATCACTATAAGTTTAAAATCAAGTTAATACACAGCAAACAGTTATGTCATATTTTTGTAATATCCTTTCATGCGTTACAAAAATTATATATTAATATGAAAGAAATTATGCAATGATAAAAAATGATAAAATTACCTGTTTACCGAGTAGTTTTAATTTTTTTTGTTCATCAAAATGTGCAAATTAAATGATTTTTAAATAAAAAATGTTTACTTAATTCAGTTTTTCAACAAGATTATTATTACAAAAAATATTATAAATGTGTTTAAAATAAAAGTAAATATCCTAATAAATTATATATTTTTTTTTGTTATATAATAAAGCTATATTTATATGAACTTTTCCATTATTATATATACCAATATATTATACTTAAGTATATATATAAGAACCTAATACAATTTTAAGATGTAATGTATACAAATTAAGGCCATAAAATGAGTTCAATTGAAGTATTACTATAGCTCATATTAATGGTCTATTCAATTGTAACTGTTATGTCAATTATTACATTCGAAATTTAGACATTAAATATTAATACATCAGTTTAGATACAATTTATTCAGAATATATATCTTAAATATATATCTCAACTAATATATTTTAGAAAATATTAGAAAAAATTTATAATGCAAAATAAAATATATATAATAATTGTTATTTTTAAACTAAATACATATAATATTGATTCACTAATTTACTTAACTATTCCCAGAATGCAAGTAAATTTAATAGAGGTCGGCGGATGATAAACGATGCAATATCTATCTTGAAGGGTGGTTCTATTGACCTACGCGACCTTTATACTGAGACCTCTGTGCCAATGTCTTCTCGTATTCACTTCCTGTTAAAACCATCTCAATCAAAAACCAGACAACCTGAAAAGACTAGCATAGTTGTTTGTTAGTTTCAATATTAATTTATTATATCATTTGTTATTCAAATCCGCATGCCTTTAAAAATGATTTAGTATTGAAACAAATTCTGTAAATTAATCTGTACTTTTATTTTTTTTCTATAATGAATAAATTATATATTTAATAGATTAATTATATATATTTATATATATAAAATGATTGACAAAATAAAATATCTCATATTTTAATTTTTATATTTCTGATAATAACTAATGTTTTAAAACGTATTATTTTATAATGTGATGTACAAATTATATTTTGATTTATAAAATTAGTAAATAGTCTATATTTGTATTATATACAAATATATTATATACAATAATGTATACATGTAATATATACTATGAATATTCATTATTTGATATAGTAAATTCACAATGTTTATAAAATATTCTCTGTGTAATCTAGTAATATAATACTACTTTGTCATACAAACAAATATAACATTATTCAAATATGCTATTTCCTTTAATAGTTGATATGTAATTAAATAAATAGACTTAATTAGATTATGTAAATCAAAAAAAACTTATTAACAATGGTTTTGAATGGTAAATAAAATTATATTGTATTTTCTATACTCCTAAGCGTGTTACTTATTATATAATACTGTATAATATCATATAATACCTAATATAAGGTATAAATTACGATATATATTATTCTACCGGGTAAGTTGATGTTTATTCTGAGCCTACTCTTGTACGGACTTTACTGACTTGTAGATAAAGAACTCGAGAGGCAGCTGGAGGTGACATCGGTTATTGATAAGTGTTGCCGACGTTACATAATTGCCTGTATGAAACCGCCCCCACCGCTTAACCTCTATGACCTACGACCTCCGGACGGAGATATTTTGACGTCGAATGAGTGTCCCAGGTGGAACCGACTACTTCAAATCTTGTATACCAAGTGTCTAAACCTTGTGAGTTTTCTTACTTTCACTATTTCATTTTTAGTTATTCAAATATAGTTTAATGGTCAAATTATTGGTAAATTTGTTATTAAAATATTTCAATTTTTATACAAAGAATAAAAAAAAAATTTTATTTATAAATTTTGTAATGAATTACATAATTATATTTTCAATAAGTTTATAATGAATTTATGTTATTATATTTAAATGTATTAATCACAATGGGATATTCTGATGTATTATAACAAAATAGTTCTTTAAAACCTAATTTATATATATATATAAAAACTTTTCTTATCATTAGGTATAAATACGATTCTCTACACATTTGTAATGATCTCTTACTCAGTTGATGTTTTACGACGGAATTCCAAAGATCTTGAAAGCCACGTCTGACTACACTGCCTACATTACCTCGATGCACGTGGAGTTACCTGAACCCCGCCAACTCACATTCTTGCCCAGTTTAAACGACGTAGACTCCGTTTTAAAATCGGTAGTCAACAAATGCAAATCCTTCTCCTCCGATAACTTCGACACCGTCTGCAATTCTAATGGTAACCGTTTTTAAATATACATTACAATTATTTGGTTTATTTTAATGAGGATTTACAATGGCATTTATGCTGCTGTAATGGTCATTTATGCTGCTGTAATGGTCATTTATGCTGCTGTAATGGTCATTTATGTCGCTGTAATGGTCATTTATGCTGCTGTAATGGTCATTTATGCCGCTGTAATGGTCATTTATGCTGCTGTAATGGTCATTTATGCCGCTGTAATGGTCATTTATGCTGCTGTAATGGTCATTTATGGTGCTGTAATGGTCATTGATGCTGCTGTAATGGTCATTTATGCTGCTGTAATGGTCATTTATGCTGCTGTAATGGTCATTTATGCCGCTGTAATGGTCATTGATGCTGCTGTAATGGTCATTTATGCCGCTGTAATGGTCATTGATGCTGCTGTAATGGTCATTTATGCTGCTGTAATGGTCATTTATGCTGATGTTGTTTATGATTCAATTTATTTCGATTATATTTGTATGATTTTAATAGTAATTATTATTTTATTTTGTTAAGTCTGTAAAAACTACATTGTAATTTGATATATTCATCACTATGATATTTGATATTCAGGTAAAATTCACGCAGGGGAACAACCAATATTTAGTAATGATATGCTCTACCCATCACATCAAAAGATAAAATCTACAGTTAACATGTAAGTTAGATAAAAACTTAAAATATTACAATATAAAGTATTTGTAATATAAATATAATATAAAATGTAAAATTATATCAAATGAATAAGTTATTTAAATCTCTCACATGTATAAATAAGCAAAAGTGAATATTGACCTTTACATTACAACCATCTTCTTCATTCTTTGAACTTTACTTACAGATACCTAGCACTATAATATGTGGGATACCACTATCCTTTATACACAACGTTAATTATAGTACACCTCATAACCTCTACTTTCCACCTTCTACACATTAACCCACACATTATAGGGTCTGCTTCTTATAAACCCCGTAATCCATACTTACCATCTCTATGTCATGTACAGTCTTCTAACCTACAAACTCCACAAACCCTACTTACCACCCATACACATTCACTACCACTCATTATTTAAGGTATATTCTCTATAAACCCCAAATATCTCGTAAACTACACAAAATGCCTTTGAATTCGCCCGTTGTCCTATTAATCTGCAACTCCACGTAGAGTTGAACCAATTGAAGATACCGGCAGCAATGCCCAACTGAAAAAAATGTACCTAGTACTTGGTATCTCTCCCTGGGAGGACATGCACCACGTGGCAACCAAAGTCGACTCCTCCTCACTACTTCAGGAGACGGTCAGTATCTATTCTTGACCCTATCCATTTCAAATAGTTTACTTCTCTTCTTATCTGATTTTTACATCTTACTTCATTTCTAGTCTCCGGTCACTTTTCTCTTTACATTAGAATTATAAATACCAATTTATTTTATTATTATTACCAACTACTATTCAAAAGTCAGACTATATATTCCTTACAAATATATTATTTAAAAGTCAGACTATATATATATATTCCTTACCAATATTATTTAAAAGTCAGACTATATATTCCTTAAAAATATATTATTTAAAAGTCAGACTATATATATTCCTCCATTTCAATTATATTATTCACTACTTGTTTAGTACTCCATGTTGAGGAGATCACCTCGCAAACATAGAAATTCATTCAGGAAACATCCAAAAGGTAAGAATTAGCATTGTAGTATTATAGTATTATTAATATCAGTAGTACTATTATATCAGTATCTGTATTAATAGATACAATTTCTTGTTTACAATTTAAGTGTTTAGCTAATATTGTAATTCTATACCATGATTTATATGCATTTTTATTAATGTTTTGTTTTCATATTTCTATATTTAGATATCTACTATTTATATGCATCATATTGAATATTATTTCTGTTATATATCTTTGTATATCATAATATTTATAATGTATTATCTACATGTTCATTTTAACTTGTATCCAATGATTTCATAATTCAATAAAACAGATTTTTCCTTATATAGGTATATATATATATATATATATATATATATATATATATATATATATATATATATATGATACATTTACTGTACTCTCTTTAATCTATGATAGTTATCATTGCATACAATGAGCTATTGTATATTGGTGTATATAATACATTTAATAGGTACATGTATTCCATCTGTTTATTAAATACATTTGTTTACTAATTTATAAAATGTATAATGTATAATAACTAACATGGATGTTATTTTTTAAATTCATAACACATTTTCTATTTTATAATCTAAATTTTATTCTAAAAATGATTCAATTTCTCAATATATATAAATGATATATTGTTATTTGTAATTATTTCTATATTAAGTAACTATATTAGTAAATTATTATGAAAATATTTAATAAAACAATTTAATATTACTAATCAAAATATTTTATTTTATTGGGTACAAATTAGTATGTGCCTAATTAGTATTGAAGTTATAGCACCTGTATAAATAGGCCATTAAATTACCTCTTCCCCACCAGGTGATGATATAGATGGATTATCGCGTGCCGACAAAATCCTCAGGCGATCGAAATTGACGACACATTCATCCCAGGTATCTTCATTATCTCAATCGACGACAATAAAGAAGAAGAAGGAGCATATCATCGCCGTTGCAGCTAAACCTTCGACCCAAGAGGAACAGTTGCGTTAGTTCTTCTCAATTAGTTTCAATAAATCGAATTTAGTGATATTTAGAGCTAATTGTCATTTATAATTCGCGATTTCTAATTTCTTCTTTTATTTCATAACTTCAATCCACCTTAACTTTGAATATTGCTTTTTATTAACTCCCTCGTGCACTTTGCATCTTCATCGTAACCTAATTCCTCATCGAGTTCCTTCATTCGATGCTCTATTGTTTGCTTTACAAGATACACCCACACGTCCCAGCAAGTCTTCACTTCGCCGTGACTTCGGAGTACGTTTCGTGGGCCGACAACATTTTCAAGGAGGTGCTGAGACGAGAGAGATCCGTCTACTGCTCGGTAAGCAGCATTATCACCAGGGGTCGCGAGTTCATCCTCTGCACCGACGACCCTTCCATTGTTAGTGCCACCTCGGAGTGAGGTTTGATGTCTCCTCTCGACGCGGAAATATATCTAAACCGTACAACTTAATGAATGTGTAAATAACCTCACCGAATGATGTTACGATTGATTCAATTTATAAAATATTATGACTGTAATAGAATTTAAAAATATATTTTATAATAAAAATATCCATAAAATTTATATTATCAATAAAATTGGTATACGTATGTTTATAATATCTATCATTTAGTTTCTTGGATGATGGTAATTTTAAATGATTACCAATGATTATAAATAAACTAGCTAGTTTATTTATGATTGCCACACCAGTTATTTATTATTAGTTTTTTATATGTGCATTTATATGTAACCCAGTTGTACTATTTACTGTTTCTTTCGTCTAGGAAAATTTGGTATCCATTTTGGAGAAAAATATCCTCAAGTCAACGAAACAAATCAGTAAACTTTTCATTCCAAAGACTACAACGATGGATGAAAAGTTGAGGAGGTTTATGGAAGTATTAATGTATTTTAGTAGTTCTAGATATATGTAGATTGTTTTGTTATTTTTTGAAATTTAGGAGGATTGTTGACAGACATCTTTTGGAATATTTGTAAATTGTTAATATTTGGAGGTAAACAGAGGATATTAATTTATGTTTACAAATATAATCTAATTACTTTAGATATGAGTTCCATGCCCTAATGCACTTGGAAGTTTGCATTCTGGAATTGGATAACGATGAAAAAGTTGAAATTCTCAGTAATGAGGTTCTGAAATGCAAATTAGGATATTTATATTTTCACCTCACTTTATATTTGCCCACTGTCCTAAAAAATATGTTAATTTTCCTATTTATCAGTTTACATTTATTTAACTCTTTAATTACTTCTTTATTATACATCTACTTTTGAGGTATTCAATATGTATATATATGTATATATTTAAGACAATAGCTTTTTTGTTATGATCGTTTGTTGACTGAATTTTGATTCAGATTTCCTTTTGATATTTTATTTTGATTATTAAATGTTTCTTTTGATTTGCAGGTGGTTTCTTTACTTCGTTGTATCTCTTTTTTAAAGGAGCCCCAGTTTCTAACAACATTCCTCAATGAACAAGTTTTAGATAGGTTAATCACATAATCTAATTATTGTAATACTTCAAAATTAATGTTGCTTTGGGATTAAAGTTTAGTGACTAGAGATTGGAGCTAAAGTTTAGTGACTAGAGGTTAGGGCTAGGACTCAGTGTCTAGATTTGGGACTACAGTTTAGTGACTAGTGGTTTAGGGCTAAAGGAGATAAAGAAGATAAAGTTTATGAGTTAGTAGCTAGTCTAGAGGCTAGAGTACATTGTATGTGCTAGAGTGTTTGAGCTACAATGTTTGGGTTAGAGTTTAGGATCTGGAGTGTTTAAACTAGATTTAGCTGTTTTCATTTCTATTTATCAACATCTATATCTTGCTGGTCGCGTTCCCTAAACCCAACTCATATTACCTCCATTTTTTACATTTCATCTCCGACTCCCTCGTCAACCCAATACTGTCCCCGCCCCGAGCTCATCACCTGAAATAATTACCCTCTATCTTGTTTCTACATATCGCGCCAACTATATCCTAACTAGATCCCGGCTTCTCAGCTTATGCGTTCGACCCTCGTCATGCCAGGTACATAGAACGTTGCAGCCGATTGCTAGGCGATATCTATAATGAACTAATGCAGCCTATACCCTCTGTGTTGTCTTGTTTGTTATCTCCGGTGCCGTCTTCGATAGAACCCATGTCGTCCATGTCCACTTGCGGCAATGAAGACTTCACTCGCAGAATTATTGGTTAGCCCCAAACCCAAACTAACCTTACACCCAAACCCCCCAATACAAACCAATCTACCACTCACACCCTCCAAACTCAAACCAATCTACCACTCGCACCCTCTAACCCAAACCAACCTTACATCCAAACCCCAACCCAAACCAACTTATCACTCGCACCCTCCAAACCCAAACCAATCTACCACTTGCACCCTCTAACCCAAACCAACCTTACATCCAAACCCCAACCCAAACCAACTTACCACTCGCACCCTCCAAACCCAAACCAATCTACCACTCGCACCCTCTAACCCAAACCAACCTTACATCCAAACCCCAACCCAAACCAACTTATCACTCGCACCCTCCAAACCCAAACCAATCTACCACTCGCACCCTCCAACCCAAACCAACCTTACATCCAAACCCAAACCAACCTACCACTCTCACCCTCTAAACCCAAACCAACCTTACACACCCTCCCTCCAACCAAAACCAACCTTACACCCACCCTCCAATCCAAACCAACCTTACAAACCCACCCTCCAACCAAAACTAACCTTACACCCACACCCTCTAACCCAAACCAACCTTACAAATCCACCCTCCAACCCAAACCAACCTTACACCTATATATTTACTAATATCTTCAGTCATTACTAATACTCTAATAGATATATCAATTACTAATACTCTAATAGATATATCTAGTAGGTTACTCTCTCCTATCCTTATCAAAATCACAGAAATTCTCAACAATAATATTTTAAACATCCTGTTCATTGTATGAGATCCTTATGAAGATAAATATTGTGTTATTTTCATATATCATATGAATTCACTTTACATCTAAATAGGTGGTCATGACACTTACTATCTTAGACCTTCCTTTAGAATCATCATCGCAAAGCTCCCCGAGTTCTTTTGCTATGAAGAACAGGCTTCCAAAGAGAAATCCGAGTATCTGTAGCAACACCAGGCAAATGACAATAGAACTCAAGGTTTAGATTTAGATAATCTATATCTATCTTCTTGGGTAAATTTAAAATTGTATTTTGTATCTAAATGAAAATTTATTTGAATTGAATTTATATTATTGTTTAAACATTTTTTATTTTAATTATTATATATATATAAATATATTTGTATATATATAGTAATTAATTTGGTATTATTAATTAAAACATAAATTTAACATGTAATATATTATATTTGAATTACAATCCTAACATGGATAGCCTGCTGATATGGCAATGATGAGGAGAACTAGGTCAAATTCCAGTTTCATCGATTGTAAGAACAAAGGTTTGAGCAATATTTATCTTAATAAAATATTTCCTATAATACAATTTAATTGATTATAATAATAATTTAATTAATGTATTACAATACAATATTCTAGAAAAGACAAAAGGAGTTTGCAGGAATTTATTCCGACCGAATGTTTCGTCCAAAGCAAGAAAGTTAGTAAATGGTGAAATAGACAAATTATTCAATTTGTAATATTTTATTTCTCTAATTTACTTTTTAAAACGTATTTTTCCGACGTTTAATCTTCCTTGCCTTGCCTGACTCATCACTTGTTATCCTCTAGATTAAGTCACACTACGAGTACGGCGAATTTCTCAGTTCAGAGATCCGAGTTTATGGACGATGACGCCGCGAGATCTTCGTGGGCCTGCGATGGTTTGACCTCTAGCAGTCAAGGTCAGATTCAATAGGAGGAGCACATCATATTTGTATAAATGCTACACCATTAACCACCCATTTTAAAATTATATTATTATATATATTTATAAACAACTATCACTAAAACTAGATATATTTATACTATATCTTAATTGATTTCAAATCCTTCATTTGCATCAATCCTTTACAATCTGCATTCTTCAAATATTTACTAGTTTACATTTTCCATTTCCTCAAAAGAAACGTATGCAATTATTCACCCTATCCATTCAGCAAGTATCTCCATATCTCCACAGTAGTCATCTTGTACCCTAAACCTCTCACCCACCTTCTACCCTAAACCTCTCACCCACCTTCCCTAAACCTCTCACCCACCTTCTACCCTTAACCTCTCACCCACCTTCTACCCTAAACCTCTCACCCACCTTCTACCCTAAACCTCTCACCCACCTTCTTCCCTAAACTCCTACCCACCTTCTACCCTTAACCTCTCACCCACCTTCTACCCTAAACCTCTCACCCACCTTCTACCCTTAACCTCTCACCCACCTTCTACCCTAAACCTCTCACCCACCTTATACCCTTAACCTCTCACCCACCTTCTACCCTAAACCTCTCACCCACCTTCTACCCTTAACCTCTCACCCACCTTCTACCCTAAACCTCTCACCCACCTTCTACCCTTAACCTCTCACCCACCTTCTACCCTAAACCTCTCACCCACCTTCTACCCTTAACCTCTCACCCACCTTCTACCCTAAACCTCTCACCCACCTTCTACCCTTAACCTCTCACCCACCTTCTACCCTAAACCTCTCACCCACCTTCTACCCTTAACCTCTCACCCACCTTCTACCCTTAACCTCTCACCCACCTTCCCTAAACCTCTCACCCACCTTCTACCCTTAACCTCTCACCCACCTTCTACCCTAAACCTCTCACCCACCTTCTACCCTTAACCTCTCACCCACCTTCTACCCTTAACCTCTCACCCACCTTCTACCCTTAACCTCTCACCCACCTTCTACCCTAAACCTCTCACCCACCTTCTACCCTTAACCTCTCACCCACCTTCTACCCTTAACCTCTCACCCACCTTCCCTAAACCTCTCACCCACCTTCTACCCTAAACCTCTCACCCACCTTCTACCCTTAACCTCTCACCCACCTTCTACCCTTAACCTCTCACCCACCTTCTACCCTTAACCTCTCACCCACCTTCTACCCTAAACCTCTCACCCACCTTCTACCCTTAACCTCTCACCCACCTTCTACCCTTAACCTCTCACCCACCTTCTACCCTAAACCTCTCACCCACCTTCTACCCTTAACCTCTCACCCACCTTCTACCCTTAACCTCTCGCCCACCTTCTACCCTTAACCTCTCACCCACCTTCTACCCTTAACCTCTCACCCACCTTCCCTAAACCTCTCACCCACCTTCTACCCTAAACCTCTCACCCACCTTCTACCCTTAACCTCTCACCCACCTTCTACCCTTAACCTCTCGCCCACCTTCAATCACCACAAAGAATTAAAATCACTATATTCTTCGCATCCCCCTACTGAAAACATATCCTACCTTTTTATAAAGAGTACCTTCGTTGAATGTTTAACAACTACCTCCAACCCTATTCCTTAACATTCTCTCAATCCTCCTCATCTTTAGCTCTTACCTTACCTCTCCTCCCAACCTCAACCAATCTCTCGAATTACAGAGAGCATCTCCAGGACTTCACTACGGCTCGACTTCGGCTCCATCGACACCACTCCATCGTCAAAGTCACCGTCGAAATCGCCACGTCGTCTCTTCAACGCGTCGGTGACGTTGGCTTCCTCTTCGTCCGACAGACACTTTGCCTTGTTTGAACAATCGCAACCCGAACCCGACGGTCCCAACGAATCCAACGGTTGTCACGATGTACCCAGTACCGTCAAGAACAGTAGCATTTGCAGTCGAGTAGATAATCGTAGAATTTCCGGACATATGCCTACGATATCCGCGAATGCAACTGAAACACGGAGAAAACTATCTGATGCTCACAATAAAGTTCGATTCAATTCTCCCAATAATAAATTAAAGTCGCCGACTAAAGAATTTAACACTCCAACTAACCAATGTAACACTCCAACTAAACGATGTAGCACTCCAACTAAAAAATTTAACACTCCGACCAAACAATGTAACACTCCGACTAAAAAATTAAACACTGCGGTTAAAAAATTATATTCTCCAATTAAAAAATTAAATATTAATCCCAGATTATTAAACTCAGCAACCAACAAATCAAATATTTGTCATAGAAATGTAAATTGCATATCTACGTCCACTAAACACTCAAATAACCTAGCCACGCCCACTAAACGGCTACAGAACCTAGCCACGCCCACTAAACTAAACGAATTCGCCGCCAAACTGTTTGGTCGATTACAAACTCCTACGAAATCTACGATATCTCATTTCAATCTGTCGCCGAGTAAACGTCTCATGTCGGTTTCGAAGAAAACAAAACTCCATTCGAAGATTGACGGTGACTTCTACACCACCGACACCGACACCGATACCGACATCGACGCAGTGAATACAACTACCGGCTCCCCTTGCGGCCATTCGGTGCGATTCACCATCTCGCCGTCGGGTGTAGATGCGCCTACGTGTAGTCCGCTGGTTTACACCGTCACCTCCGACGTCGAAATGAACGCGTCGAATACCCAACAACCGCCGCTCTCCGACATGCTGAACACGCCACCGCGTAGACACGCCTCCTCCGCGACGGGAGCCGGGTCGAAACGGCAAGGCCTATTCGACGGCGGTTTGCGTACGCCGTCTCCACGGAAACGGAAACGCGTACGATCCAGTAGCGGGGAGGAACTGCATCCAAAGAAACACCGTAAGTTTCGTTGTAGCAGATTACTATAAAACCCTATGAAGCAAATACTTTGCCACTTGATTTAACATTTATTAGACATAATCCGTATTTCTATCTCTATACGTGTGAATATGAATATGAATTCTTAAATATGTATCATTGTAATCATTGAGAATTTAAATTGAATTAACGAGTATAGAGATTCCATTTTGTTAATAAAACCTAGATATTCATTAGTCAAAGACTATAATATATATTTAGTTTTAAAAACCACCACGGGGCCTAAAACATAATTTGTCATTTAACCCGTCGCTGTATGTTTTGTTCAGGAAAGCTGCTGACTAGTTCGGTATGCGAGACTCCATCTTGTAAACAGTTGCATTCTGGTCGTGTCCGCAGACGACAGCAGAGGTACAGGGCTGCAAAAGATCTAGGGCCCGGTGAAATTCTCGAATCACCAAAAAGTTTATATTGCATCACTGCTTATTCGTGTGGATTGTTCTTAGCTAGATTAAAATCTACTTAAAGATACTTAACCTTAAATTTTCATTAAATCATTGTTTCAATTGATTCTTATCGATGCACTATATATTAGTTCTGCATATGCATTAGTTTAATTAAAAGGAAATTCTTTTTAACATTTTATAAATATCAAAATAAATTCATTAAAAAGTAAAAGCCTAATTATTAAATTCACAGATTCAATAAAATTATTGTACAATTTACCTGAAATTATTTATTTAACCATATACATTAATTAATTGTACAGGAAAAGTAAAGAAAACTTCATTTTATAAACGAATTTGACTTTCAGCGGAAATCGCATCGTATTACTTTATATTATTTATTTATATCTATAACTATTTATTGAATATTTATATGATTTGTATTGAACACATTTGCACATGGTGATATAATTGTGTGAATATTGTATATTTAATAACACTTAAGATACTGCATTGTAGAAATTTAAAATAATTTTTTAGTTAATTTCTATTTATTCGATACAATATCATTGTATTAAATAACTATACTCAAAAGAAAAACTCTCTATGAATTATATATATATATCAAATACGTTTTCTTTTTATTATGATACAATTTTGTAAATATGATAAATATAAAGTTATATTTGTAGAGAAAATTATTTAATATTTAAACATTCTATGAACAAAATAATATGACAATAAAATCAATAATATATAGAAATCTTAATTATTTCACATCACAGTCATAATGAGATATTCCATACATAGGTTATTTAGTGATAATAATTTAAATAGATTAATAAAAATATTATTATAAATGTATTTCTATAAGAATCGCGATAGAAAATAAATTAATAATGAATATTGTAACGTTGTATTTCAGACAATACTATTCTTCTCAATGATTAATGCTTCCGAAGGACTTCTATTTTCCGCGAACTTCTTTACTCGGCTGTTTCACGATTGTGCTGCGCCAGATGTCGTCTTTACCCGGAGTCCAGCGCAAAAGCGCCCAGCGATCGCTTCGACTCCCTGTAACCGTAATCACAGCCCTTTGTCTGCCGGACAATGCAACAATGGCTCTTATCGCGCAGTCGGAAATGCGCATGCGCGACGCCAGGGAAGCGCGCGTCGTCTTCACCGGAGGCCTGGGGAAGTATTGGTTACTTTCGACGGCGGAACCGCCGACGATGTCCCACGGCGACGAGCTGGTCGCGGTCATTGACCGCGAAACCGAGAATGTGTATCTCCCCCTGGAGTCTACGACGCTGTCGTCGTATTCGCTATTCTCTTCGGCATCTCCTTCGCTGCTGAAGGTCAACGGTGTGCTGTCCGAATAACTGGTGAGCGTTTTTGGGAGAGTTAGGATTTTAGTTCAATATCGAGAATTGTAAGATATTCCTGATAAGTTATAATCCTTACCACCCCATTCTACATCTCAAAAATTTCCCAAAACCATGATATCTTATTAGTCCACAATCCAGTCCACTCTACGGACAATGCACAAATAAGAATATAAAAATGATTTACTCACTAAATTTGTCATAACAAAGTGTATTATAATTTTCCTATTTATATTGGAGGTATTTTTATACCATGTTAAATATTGTATGGAGATCGTTTTTAAATCAAATATATCATTCTGATGATATATTCTTCCTTTGAATCTCATGAGTTCTGCACATTAAATGTACAAAGAGATATAGGAAATACGGATATAAAACTGCTTTTATTCTATTACTTTAATAATATATTAATATATAGAATAATAAATTTATAGAACTTTTCAGTTTTAGATATTTAATTTTAACTCTAAATCTACATCGTATTGTATTATACGATTTATTCGTTATGAAGTTAGGTACTATAATACTAAGCACTAACGTACTAGAAGATGCTATATCTCTTTTACAGGAAGAACCACGTACCAGTGAGATTCGTGGTTCGGCAGCACTTTTCACTCGATTCGTTGGCATTATAAGAGTCATTTCATTGTTGGATCGCGCTTTTGTTAAGTAAATATTAATGCATTTACTGTAAATGTTTTCGTGTTTTTAATATCAATGATTTATTATATACGGCTTCACTTTCGTGGGCGATACAAGAAATAATTCTGTTTATAAATATTGTTATCTAATTATCGAGTTAATGTAGTTACGTATATGTTTATATATTACGTGTATGTTTCATGTATGTTTTACACGTGTGTTTTAGATATTATGTTTCATCTGTGCATTGTGTATTTTAAATATATACTTATGTAGTTGTTAAAAGTAACAAGTATATACTATTGACTCTATTTATACAAATTTATAACAATCAATTCATTTTAAGGTACCATTGTACTCATTTTTATAATATATGCAATTACATACTATATCACATACTAATTTGAGATAAATATATAATTAGTATACTTGATTTCTGTTCTAATAATACGCTCAATTTACTTATCATACAGTTTTGTTTACCTCTTTTAGGTTCGGTGTTTACCCTTCTAAGTGGTAGATTCAGCATCGGCGGAGGTGATGGAGACGACACGCAAGATGAAGACTGTTCCGTTGTACTATAACTGACGTGTAAATAGGATTATATGGTAATTTAATAATCCCCGATGAAGTTCTTATGAATAATTACATAATTAATATTGATACTACGTTAACTTACGGAATATCCTCTGATGTAGAACTGGAGAGTAAGTATTTATTCTGTTTCTTTCTGTGTGGAGGAAGTTTCAGTTTCATGGTATTACTATTGCACGAAACCTTTTGTTTCAGTTCTTCTTTTAACTAGCATAAGGATGTTATGTTTTTTACAACTACTTTTACAAATATATCATATTTTGTTTATATTCTTTTTCATTTAGTTTTGAATATTTAAAGTAAAATAATAATATATATGCTTTAGGAAGTACTCAAACAATGCTTTTTACCTTATAGATACAAAGATGTCCATCTGCAGTGCCTATCCATAACATGTTGGTGAACACTTCTATAGCTGTTATTTCATAGACGGAATGATAATTATCCTAGAGAAATATTTGAAAGTGTTTAGCAAGTGAAAATATAACATAAATTATATTAATCATGGTTTTAAAATATTGTGAATTATAATTATATAAATAATAATTAAAATAAATATTAAAATAATAATAATATAATTCTAGTAACATAAAGCAATATTAGTAACCAAGATTTCTTAGGTAATCTTTGTTAATAATATTGTTTATAGTTTTAATATCATTGTCAGAGACTGCATATATAATTATTTATAAATTAAAATTATAAATATATCTATATGAATTTAATTTTATTATATTATACAGTGTTGTACTTAAGATAGCAGTTATGGCAAATTAACTTTAAAATAATACTTTATATATATTTTAAATATATATTGCAATACGTATACAAATAATATTAACCATTTGCATAAATTCTGCATTTGTATTCGTGCCAATTTCGTAACTCGACAAATAATACGGTTTTCCTTTAGTGGACCACAATGACAAACATTGTGATCTCCTTATCGTCACCCAAACTCCTAATGTCGTATAGGTCATTGACCTTATCTAAATAGGCAAGTAATGATATTTATATAGAGTATGTATTTTTCCAATTGCAACTGAATAATAGTTTCTATTTCATATCTATTTTATACAGATATATAAATATATTATATTATTCAATTGATATATAATATTATTTGATTATACAAATACTTTAATGAAGAAAAATTAAAAATTCGAATGGTCAAACTAGACGCGTATCTCTGATATAAACCTGTTTATCTGGTCCTACTGTGAATCGATGTTTAATTTCAAGTGTTTTCGGACTGATCACGCAGATTTCATCCTCGCAGCTAGCCCACAGGTACTCGTCTTTGTTTACCATGACAACCGCGGTGATGGCGTGCCTCCCGATGGTGAGATAGAGTGGTTCAACCTGGTAGTTATCATTGCGATGTTGTAATGATACATGGTATCTATGCATACGATATAGTTACGCAAACGTGTATAAGTTATATATAAGTTACACAAGTATTTCTTCTAATTACGATATTATATACAAACGCATAGTTTGTATAATATATAGTATACAAGTGATGTGTGTATAATACAGAGTATACTTGCGATGTATGTATGCTATATAGTATAATACTAGTCATGTATATATAATATAGACTATAGTCTATATTATATATATATATATATATATATATATATATATATATGATGAGTATATATACTAATCATGTATATAAAGAATATTAGTAAAATATGTATAATATATAGTATACTATACATGTATTGATTAATATAAAATGTTCAATCTGTCAATATTAATGATAACGTAATATGGTAATATCTCATTAGTATATTAATATTTCAAATTTAAATACAGTCTAAACTAGTTATAGCTACATCAGTTACCTCTTCATTAATATGTTTACTTTTGCAAATACATACTGCTACGGATCCACTTGCCAAGCCAACAAAAATAGTTGTGTCTAGTGTCGTTATAGTATTCTTCCTTTCTGAACTGCAAATGTGAAACAAAATTAAAATAATTTGTTTATAATATAATTAACAATTATTTAGTATAAAAGATTAATTATATTTAGATTAATATCGGGAGGTAAAAATAACCAATTACTTCATAATTTGTCATATACATAATGTAAAAGTAACATAATCGTATGTGATCGTCTCGTTAAAACAAATTATAACCATATATTTAACAGAATAACTGTAAATCATAAACCAATATCCCGATGTAGCACAAAGACACAAGGGAGTATCAGATAAATCTTTGCTCCACTGTAATTTACGCATGCGGAAATCATAGACTAATAGTTTCCATGACAGAGTTCCAACAACAAAACAATTTTCCATCGCTGCACTACACATGATCCTCGAATCAATCTGAGATTATTAGTTGACAATATATTCTAAATCAATATCTTATAATCTATTCTATTTAAAAATATTGTCTATGTTGTCTAATCAATATTATCCAGAGCATATAAAAATGTATTAGTATAAATGATGCTATAGAATATTTTGAGTAGTGAATTTAAAGTACCTGTATTCTCGTAGTGGAAGTACTACATTTATCAACCCTAATAACAACTATTTTAGAATTACGAGCCGCAGTTTCACATAACCATACTTCTTCTGTAATTAGTGTTCATGTATATTATACTTGTTATTTATAAACTCGCATGTATTAATTATAATTAGTTAAATTCATTAACATAATTTCGATATTAATAATATGGTAATTTTATGTCTGAACATATATAAGGTGCTCTAACTTTCCATCCATTTCACAGCAAATTCGTAAATGTATCCATAATGTATTCCTAATATCCTTTCTTCGCGGCTATTGCGACGTCGTTTTCCGGAAGCGTTGTGGATATGGTTCGACTTCGACGCGAGATCGTAGTTATGCGAATCGCTAGTGCAGTTCATGAGGAGTTCTCCGCGGATGCATCTTAACTCGCTACGATGACGTTCCAGTAGTTCGCATCTTTTCGGAAAAGGTTCCAAGCTTTCAAAAGCCAACTACGTCGCAGGAGATGATGCGGTATATAATCGGAGAAGGTGCATAGAGGTAAATATTATGGTGGGTAGGTTTAGAAAGACGATGTGATTAATAAATATTTGTTTATTCTAAGAGTAGTTATGAATAAAGTTAAGGTAGAAATATGAATTATTATTCAAAAACCTTAAGATAAATATATATTTATATAACTAAAGATATATTGCGATATATATTTAATATACAAATATTAATATTTGTATAGTTTATGTATTGTTTACACCTTGTGATTATCATTCTAACGAATAATCAACTTTTAGTTATGTTTAAATTCCGTGTAAAATGTAACCTTGAATAAAAGGTCAACGTCGTACATATGACGGGTGCTTATTTTAAGGAAACGCAGGAACGATATCATATCAGCCTGTCGTAACAGACTATTCTCATTCCATCTTAAAATAGCCACAGAAAACCGCAGTAATACCTAAATGTTTTTTATTAGTGCATGCATAATATGTGTGTAATATTATATGTATTTGAAAGAGTTAAATATAGATATATTGAATATCAATGAAAAGTAATTTAATGATTACGAATATGTAGACGTACTTTAATATATTTAAAGTGAGTATTATCCAAGAATATGTAATCTTGAGTAATATCTATAAAGTATTTATTTCTAGATATATAGATGTGTTAACTCAAAATGGATTAACTCAAAATGGATTAACTCAAAATGGATTAACTCAAATGGTGTAATTAATAATCAATTGAACTTGCATTTTAAAATATGATCGTCAAGATATGCGAGAAAAATAATGCAAAATAGCATGAATAGATAAAAATATAAGACAGTGAAGAAGTAAAAGATATAATAAAATATAATTTTAAACAACTCCAACTTTTATATATTAATTATTTAATCAATAATTTAAAATTATACGAGTCTATCCTTGAAACCCACTTAATTTTCTGAAACTTATATATTAGAATGCCAAGATCCAAGTTAACAGATATCTAATTGAATAAAGTAATCCAGAGTACGATACATTTCTACTTTTCAATTCCCAATAAATCATAAGGATATATTATACATATAATATTAATTTATTTATCTGCATACTATGCTTATAAATGTATACTATTATTTTAATACGGATAAATTATCTTTTATCATTTCAATATCATCATCGTTAAAAATTCAAATATTATTTTCTTTTACATTTGGATATAAATTATCATAAATATCCCATAATTATATACATAGGATATTATATACTCTTTTAACTGTGTATTTATCATATATTATCGATGATATATATTAATCCATTGTATCTCAATATTATCTATTTATATCTTGATATATCTTGAAAAGTGTATTGGATTATATAGATTAGCCACGTTTTCCGGATTTTTGAAGGCTATTTTTTGTAATTAATTATTTCAATGCTATGGTAATATCTCTTTTACGTCCTACCAGATAATAGTAGGTAGACATAGGGAAAATTAAGTAGGTAAGAGAATTTTCTAAACTTTCTTAAAACCTTATCGATTTGTCATTGTATTGTTCAAATGAAACATACACTATTTATATAGGTATCAAAGTACGGCGTTAGAAGCTTTATTCAAATAGTATCAGCCGTAGAAGTTATTTATAAATCTTTTGTATGGCAAATCAATGTTGATTTATTGTAGTCATTCATTTAATGTAATCTCTAGCTTATGGTTCTGTGGATTGGATTATTTAGAAATTTTGTTTACAGATATTTACCAGAGCTAATCGCAATGAATTTATCGACTTCACAGGAACACCAGATACATATTTATATAATTGCTGCATTGTATATATCAATATTAAATTTCGGGTACTGGGAAGTACTGGCTTGTGTGAGTCCTGAAAGTTGACATTTATACCTATATAATCAGAAGGAAAATAGTTCTCGTGAATGATATAAATACACTTTTCTGCAAGCAATTGCAATTCATAAAATTATTCAATTATAAATTAAAAATTGAAATTTTCGACAATTGTTCCGATGCTAAGTTGAATATTATTGGTTAACTGCAGTCACTTTGTCTTACTAATAGTTATAGGGATATTAAAAATCATATATATATATATATATATATATTTATATATGATTTATATGATATAATATATTATATCTTGTTTTATTTCTGAAAACCTTTGGACCTTCCAGAAAGAAACAGTCCCAAATTCGTGTCATGGTTGCAAATGGAACAGCATCATAGAATAATGTCAAAAACCAATTGAAAGTTACTGAACTTAAATCCACTTTCAATATTTCCATGTGAGAATGTAACCTTGGCAACTTACATTCTATTATATACTTCAGCACCTGTTTTCATATATATTATTTAATTAATAATTTAACAGGTAGCAATATTTTAAAATTTACTCTAGCAGTTCATACATATATATATATATATATATCTATATAGTATATTATATCTGATTATTTATAATGGCATGTTTTTACACGGTAATTAACTTCCACTTAAAAATATCGTACTTTGAATAACTATGCTAGAATCGTATCTAATAATTATTTAATAATAATCTAATCATGATTATCTAAATGCTTTTACTAAATTGAGTTATTACTTTAGGTCTGTAAAACTTGTAATTTAAAACTAATAAATTTTGATCTAAAATCTTTAACTTGCTATTTTAGCATGCCTCCATATAAACTAAACGTTCTATGTACTACACCATATATCCTAAACTCCCAACCGACTAAAATCATACGGACTATCTCTATACTTAATACCCCCAAAATTAATCCACATGAATCTCTCAAATACAGAGTAGATGTAAAATCTAATCGTTCTATATATTCTATACAATGTCTCATGGAGTCCTTCTCGTTCATTCAACCTCACCTCGACTATTGTACAAGTATGTATTACTTATATGCATCATCATACTACATTAAATCTAAGTCTCAACTGATTCAAAACTTTACAAAATGATTTATATATAATATATCGAAATACTCCAGATAAGATATATATCTCGAACAGCACAAGAATAAATTTGATGAGATTGAAAAAACCATTAGGTAACAGGCAATAGGTATATATGATATATTATTATTATTATACTATATTATTATATTATACTATATTTGATCACATATGGTACCTTTTGGTCTGCGAGTGCCCCGCTTAGAGAACCGTCGAAGTAGTTTAGCGTGAAATATCGTTCAGTGATAGCTACAAGGGCCCAGAATGTATCTTCAACGCTGTCTAGAAATAGCAGCAGAACAGCTACAATAAAATTCATTCCCTGAAAAGTACTCTTGGGAATTAACTTCTCTTCTCAAATAGAAATGTACTCATTTATTTGCAGATAACGTAACATAACGATCTCAGATATCGTTACAAGTACATATTCGTTATTAGTTAGAGTTAAGTATAGTAACTTTACTTTAACTTGTGACTTTGAGATATTACCTTTACATATTCGTGATATAGTTATTTATAATATACTTAGTAAATGAATGTCATTATAATATAAAAATATTCCTATTTTATCATAATTTTTGAATTTGCTTAAACATTATTTTCTGTATCGCATTATAAAATGCATCTTCTAAAATATTACTACGGCAGGAATATTTAATATAATGTAATATGAGTTCTACTCTATATTGAATAAATAGATGATTATACTACAATGGCCTTATAATAACAACCTGATGATAGCATGATGATAACTACATGACAATAGCATGATGATAACTCCATGACTATAGCATGATAATAACTACATGACAATAGCATGATAATAGCCTGATAATAGCCTGATAATAACTACCTGGCAATATCCAATCACAGGATTATGAATACAAAATGATTCCAGCACTTTTCTTAGGTCTGAAATCTGTTGAGTGAAAATAAATTAGATGTGGTTAGTTATCTTTAGAAATGTTTAGTCATTTTTAGTCATTTAGCTGTGTTTATCTATGAATAGATAGTGACAGTTATATTTATCTATTATTAGAAGTGTTTAGTAGTGATCATCTATCGTTAGATGTGTTTATTCATTGTTAGTGAGTATTTAACCATTTTAGTCGTGTTTATCTAATGTTGTTATAACACTCTAGTGATTAGCCAGGCTTAGTTATGTATACCCGTAGCTAGACATGACTAAACCATGGTTTTAGTCATGTTTAGCGGTTTATTTTTTGTTATTATTATAGAGGACTCCGTAACTCCGCCGATTTGACAATATTGAAAATATGTATTATTTAGAATATGACTCTTCCCGCCATGTTATCACATGTGATACACATATGATCTAAGTAATTGAATGTAGCCAACTATATCTAACTATATGTAGATTTTGTTAAAATAAATTATACTAATACAAACTACGAATATTGCCAATACATATAAAAGTCATCTTCCCATAAATACGATCGGAAGCTAATTTTCAAATATTATAACGGTCATAACGTTCATCTGATATAACTCTATAGTGGGATCATATATAATAGGCTATTATAATTAAATAATATTGATTCACCTCGTTGACAACTAACAATAGCCGCCATCGTCTATAGTTAAGATACCAACAAAGGGTTCGCCGAACACAATGGTCGACAGGTTATAATTGATTTATAACAACAACACGATACACATTCAACTTACATCGTACGTGTGAGCGCGTGATGCTATATGCCAATGGTCATATCATATCGTTTATAGATATCAAAAAACATTACAACTGTATTAAAGTATTACTATGATCCCATTTAACGATGATATAGATACATACTGCAGTGTGAGCGAAAGAGAATGTCAGAGAATCATCTAAAACTTCATAATAACATAAACAATAATCTACATACTTTAATGCATGAATTATAATAAAAATGTATTATATAACTACATGGATAATTTATTGAATCTTTAATACAGATTATAAATAGTCTTGTTAGTTCATTTAGCAACATGTTAATCTGAAATCCACTAAAATAGAATTAATTTCATTTAGAACATTTTCCTCGTGGTTAATTATTAATTAGTTATTATTATTTGTTTAATTATTATTAATCAATTATATCCGATGCAAGTATTATATTTAATTCATTTTTAAATTCAAAAATAAAAGTATCAATTGTATTCTTAAAATGAGATTTGTTTACTAAATCTAGATAATATGCCGTAAAACCTTACCTCGATGTTATAAGTCTCTATTAACAGAGACTCATATTTATATGTTCATTATCTAATTGACCTACAACTAAAATTAGTAACATTAAATTATGACCTATAACTGAAACTTGATAACTTGATTTACTTACCACGATTCTCATATACAGATGCATTTAATTGAACTCGAATATAAATGTACAGATAATCGCAATTCATATCGACTTTATTTGCATTTAAACCATTTATGGAGTATTTATTTTTAACCTCAACGTAAACCCCAATCGAACACTAACCCCTTTCGCTTTAGCGTTACTGTAGTATACATTTTCGGGTATGGTACGGCAAAGATCCATTGCAATCTGTTTGCTATTCTCACAGGTATCCAGTGAGATCGGAGTTGCTACGAGACGTTCCACTTGCTGTTCAATCCGATTGTAGTAGTGTAGTCCTCGCGAATTCTTAATGTCCATCGCTACGGAAGTGCAACTTTAAACTAAATTACACTTCACATGTAACATCTCAGTGTATCTTTCGCTATATTTAGCATATGAGAAATGAAGATGTTCCCTTCATTAATTACTTACAATACTTTTTTGTACTTACTATGCAGATTTCGAAATATAAAAATAATTGTTATGAAAATAATGTCTCTGTACTTTTCCTATTCTACTTCAATACTCCTATTTACAAACAGCAATTTCACCGCACCCACTTCCTGACCCCTACATCCCAAATCAACGTATCCGCTTCTCCGCCGCAATATCTATCCTCTACACCAGTATCCTCCGACTACCTCGAGTGTAGAAGAGTCGCTTCCAGAAAACGGTGCGTACCGATTTCGGTACGCCCTGGCGGCACATCACTTTCAAGGTCACCGTGGGGGTCAAAGGTTTCTCGCCCTCGAGTACCTTGTTCCAAAGCTTCTCCCATTCTACGCCGCGCCTTTTGGACGAGAAATGTTCGCGAAGTTTCTCGCAAGCGTAGGCCAGCAAAGGTCGCTCATCTCCGGAGAATCGGTGACGGAATCTATATTTCACGACGCAGTGAATATCATCGTACGAGAATATTATAACTAATAATGATAATTTGGATGCACATACATTGCGGTTCTGATATCGACGAATATTAAAGTAATATCGAGATATCAGCTCCTTACATTCGCTAACCAAATCAGTGACTAATGCCCACTAACTATTAACTATTAATTCACAACTCCCCAGTTAATAACACACCAGCAACTAACTCTGATCTACTACTACTGATCTCCGCTATTAATCACATATATTAACCCTCGTAACCACGCAACCTTTAGATACTAACCCATCAACACCAATCTCTCACATACACTAATATTCCACTACCCACTAACACCCAAAACTACAAATCTTCTGCTACTATCCACTCTACAACTAATCATGCTAACTAGAATTACTCTAATACCATCAACCTTAAAACCACTAAACATCGTACGCTAACCCGAACTCATCGGTATACATGTCTATGTTGTCAGTTAAAATATCTAGGCACGGCAAAGATTGGTCACGTGTTCTGGACTCATCCAATAGCGTGGCGAGGTTGTCCCGGTGCTGCACCCTATCGATGGCCTCCGAAGAGAGATCGTCTGTTCGTCCGAATAAGGTCAACGTTGTTTGAAGAAGAACAACATACGCTTCTTGCCACCTAGCGGCCAAAGCTCGGCTCTGATTATCTTTAGAAATACTAGATCTACAATGAGGTATCTATATTTAGAATAATACTTTAGGGGAGATACGAATATACGATGTATTTACAGGTAAGCAGGTGTTATGTTATTATATATATATATACATATATATATATATATATATATATATATTATATGTTATAAATATATATATCATAAGATATAAACACATTATTATACATAAGGAAATCAATAGTTTAAAAACTGGGTTGGTAATAGGTGAGTTTTATATTTAATATGTATACTTAATACTCAATGTATGTACTTAATAATTAATACTTAACACATAATACTTAATAATTTAAAATTAATATTATATTTTAATACTCTTCTTAATATTAAATACCTAATACTTATTACTTAAAACCTAATACTTAATATTTTTCGAGGTAAGTTTACTGTATTCTGGTCTAGTTTAAATATCAGCGGTTATTCTGCACCACGTAGATTACTGTATGACCTACAGTCTATAATGTACAGCGTACAGTATTCACTGTACACTGTACACGCACATACAGTATTCACTATATAATGTCCACACCTGCAAATCGACGCCAGGTATGAGTCTCGCGCACTAGCTTGGTCCAGGCACTCGCTGCTCTGCGATTTAGAATTGTTCTGCTGCGTATCACCAGAAGCGGAGGCCGGAGATACGCACTGGTTTGCCCGTGACCTAATGATGCCAGGGTTCACCGCTATTGGGCTCTGCGGAAACTCGATCGTACATTCTACACGTTCAAACATTACGATTCCAGCATCCGACCCGCTTCGAATTGGTACCGGAGTGGAGGTCTGGCTGTTGATTGTCTCACTGCATTTGTTCTCATCGCAATGGTTTGCCGGGAAAACAATATCCTCCTCTTCATCGATATGTTCATCTTCATCGTACCTGATTTCCTCTTCCTCTCCCCAAGTGCCTTGATATGCATCCCAGCTTTTCATCTTGTTTATGCAGCGATTTAAACCTTCGAGGTGGTCAATGTGTAGTATGGATATGCTGGTCTGAATTTTAAACTATACGAAAAATAGGATTTATGATCACGCTAACAATAGTATAAGGTGTAAATTAGTGAATTATATATGATAACCTAGAGTGTACATTATGCAATGTACAGTAGAACATTTCAGACGTTTTAATTTAGTTGATCCAAAAACGCAAGTACTCTCTCAAATCGTAAAGAAATGTAAAGATTGTTTCAAATATGCTAACATAGATAATAACCAAATAAATATCTGCTTAAGAATTTATATTTTTTAAAATCAAAATTTTTTAATTTGTCAGGTTTTTCAAAAAATTATATATTAACATTGCTATTTCAATATTAAATGTACACTCTGTGTGGCGTATAGTATAAGCTGATATAGATTGCATATCTTATACTAGTTATACCATACTGCACATTGTGCACTGCACACTGTGAATAATGATAATGTGAATGAATTGGTATATTCAACTATGTATTATGTAGAATATGTGATATTAAGAATAGAAACACAATATGAATATTATTAATTGTTTAGCTCATATTAGTTCATTACAAATAAATATAAAATATATTGATAAGATATATATATATATATATATATATATATATATATTATATTAATTTTGGTAATTTATATTAACCTGATATCCATATTTCTAAATAAGTCGTATTTTCTGTGGTTAACATATGTTTCTTTCCAAAACTTGTTTCCAAACGAAAAGAATTTGCTTGCGAAGATTTATATACTTCCGCTCCTCTCAATTCTATAACACCGTATTCTCCCTAAGGGAAAAAGTTAAAAACTAAAATTTGGTTGAATACAAAATATATACAGTAATTTTTATTGGTAAATTAATTAGTAAACGTTTTTTGTGAAGCTTTCTTTATTTTTGTAAAATAATAGCTGTCCGCTTTCTTTCAAACTGTACCAAAGCCTCTTTTTAGGCAGCAATCGACCGAATGAAGAACCATCTCTGTGCCAAAGGTAATCGCAGAGATTCTGATACGTCAAGGGGGACAATGTATTATAGTTTGTACACGGTAACGATATTTGATGATATACTGTATTAATACTAACCATGAGTACTATAATTAACATTAATACTAACTACTACAATACTATTACCATAACCACTAGCCCTATCGAAACCACTACTATTTCAATTACTGCCACAATTATTATTATTAATACACCTAATAATAATTTGAATAATTGCCAATGAGGTCGATATAGACAAGAAACGATATGAAAGCAATTAAATGCATAACAAATACAATTATACTTGTATTACTAATCCTACGACTACGATATATATCATGGATTCCCAATATGTTTATTGATATTTGATATCACAAATTAAATATATGAAATATCCTATGATCAAAATCATTGCAAAATAAAAAATCAAATTTCTTCTATTTTCTAATTATTTAAAAATATAATTAATTATTTTGATATCTATGAATATAATGTATTGGAATATGAAAGAGTTGCCAATACCCATATAAAATGTTCATGATATATATTTGGATTATGATCTATAAGTTGCATATAACTGGTGTATATATTCTATATTACAGGAGCAAACATGTGTTATTATAAAAGTCAAGTTAGCAGAATAATATTAATATTAAATCTAGAATAAATAGGCATTAAAGCATTAATATATGATGAATATGTTAACAATTAATAACCTTCTCATCTTGCATTGTTTACGATAAAGTTAACTATACTATCAAATGTGAGTTAGTATCACCGGATAATTGTTAGTCATTGAATTCTAATATTTCACGCAGTAGAAGAATACTGATATCACTTGTTGTATTTAAATGTGTACTACACCGTTATATGAATATATAATCGGTAAATTGTTCATAACTGACTATATATATCTGAACACAGAATATATCATTTGCGAATAGATATTGTATACAGCTTTGTTGAGAGTTTCATGAAAGTATCGGATAATATACGTTGCAATGCAATTAGTAGATGTTTGAGATTCAATTCTGTCGAGTTTTAAAGTCAATTCAACTCAGTAAACAGAATGTCATGTGAAGCTTAAAAAATAATATTACACTTGTTATAAGTTCTTAGCAATAGTGTAATGTCGATATAATGTGTAGGTGTAGAGGTGTAGAGGTGTAGAGGTGTAGAGGTGTAGAAGTGTTTTCATTGATATCCTGGTAGAGGTGTGTGATCTGTTATAAGGTTTATCCGGATGTCTACGTTATCGAGTTGACTGCGTAGCAAATTCGCTCGTTAGGGTTCGTAAATAGTTGCAGAAATTCAGCTGACTTGAATAGGAGGTAATTGTACAACTTCCTTATTATTTCGAAATTCCGAATATAGTCTTACTGGACGAATCACCTGACAACTACCATGTGCGATAGATGTTAGTTGGCATTTGACCGCTGCATCGATTGCCTGAAGGTGCATTGTCGGTGTTGTCGATCATGTGCTTATATAATCGTTGGTTGAATGCGATGTAGGTCAAACAATTGTTAAGCCCATCTTCACCTCGCCTCTATTGTGGCCGCGTTGCTGAGGACATGTGCAATAGTTAAATACGATTTTATTATGACGTATAATGTCAACTAATTCTACGTGTATGCATATACTCGATATGTATAACTAATTTAATATGCACTCAAAATTTAATCTGGATTATATCAACAATATATTTATTGTGGTTGTAAATTAGTATTGAATTAATTCTAATAATTTTAGATTTATTTTACAATGTAAATTTCACACGTACTTCATCACACGTGTCTAGATTCATTTAAATTATAATTATAACAGTATATATGTTTAGACATATTAATTATTATGTAAATTATATTAAATTAGAAATAGTTTACTTTTATCATATATGGCAAAGTACTATTAGTATATCATATACAAATTAAATCACTTATTTCATTAATACTTATGATCTCAAGTTTTACTTATATCAAAGGTAATATTCTCAAATATTATAAAGATTAAAATCTATGTTTATTTATTTCTTACAAATTAAAGTTCTAAATAAACAAAGATAATAATATTGTGCAAAATTTAAAAATCATAATAAATAAAAAGAAGTATTTATTAGTGCAATAGATTTATAATTATTTTAATTTAATTAATTAAAGATAACTAGTTTTTAAAGTATGTATACTGACTATTATAATTTATTATAAATTTATAATAATTATTATTTTTAGCTAACATATTCCAGGAAAAACATATATATTCAATATGCATGTTAAAAAATAATTATTATTTATAAATAACATTATTATAACATTATTTATTACCATGACCATAATATTACTATTTGTTATTACCTTTATTTGGCGATTTTATATTATTTAATTATCTGATTTTTATAGGGTATGCAATAAGACCGGTGAAAATTCGTAAAAGTCAGCCACGCCCAAATAATCACTTAATATAATTTTAAATATTTATATTTATTTTTAATTTCACCATATCTATGAAAACTATAAATATAAAGTTTATATCACGTATAGAAGACCAAGTGAAATTCGTAAAAATTATACACCCCCATAAATTAATGAATAATCAATGGATTTTATTGCATGATTTTTTATGCATGCCTTTTATGATATTTTTTCAAATAATTAAAATATGTTTTTAGTTTATTTATTGATATGTAATAATTTATTTTATATGAATGTACATTATTTGTATGATTGAGTATGTGAATTAATTACAAGTATGGAAGACGACCCGATCACTTATTAAACTATATAAAATATCATATTAATTTATAGTATATTATTTGAGGCATATATCATAATTATATCATATTTGACACATTATTTAAAGGTGTAAGGTGATTTTCCATGCAAATTTACCGTAGGTATGATAGCAGAACAGATCGTATATAAGGCTATATACAATATGATATTAATTCATATTAAAGTGTATATATCATATATAAATCATATTTATATTATATTTATATATATCATATTTAACACATTTGTTTGAAGGTGATTTTTCACATGAATTCACAACAATTATAGGTGAAAACCCGATCATATATTAATAAAATAAAATGTATAATTACAAACAAATTATATAATTATCTTTTTCAAAAATATATTTTCTTAAATAATATGATATATATATATGTGAGTTATATATGATATGTATATCATATACTACAATATTAATTAATATCATATTGAATATAGTCTGATATATGATTTGGTGCGTTTTCATATTCGTATTCCGTGAATTGAAATAGATAATATACACAAACCTAAAAATAATATTCACTTATATAATAATAGTTAGTTATTTATCAATAAATAAACTACAAATATTAAAATTTTCATAAATATACTTACAACATATGTTAAAATCATGTATAAAGAGCAAAATCAACAAAATATTGTGATTTTTTGGCATGGTTGACTTTTACGAATCTTCACAGTATCACATTCCTTAAGTGATCCTTGATTAGCCGATAGATTCTTACCGTAAATAAAACATATAGCTTCGAAGTAGGAAAGCTTCTGTCATTTTTACAGTGAACGAAAATTATCGATGGTACAAGAAGATTACTTTTTCAATTGTACTTAATGCCTGATATTAATATCCATGAAATGGATTCTTGGTATGTGGTATTATCAGCTTTGCTTAAGAATATTTATTTCTTATGCGACTGAATGTAAACAACAAAGTGTTGATCTATTGGCAATCCATAAGATAAACAATTTATAGATAAACAATTATTATGACATATAATCAAGTGGTATATAATAAATACACAATATAATATGTGTAATATCTATTTAATGATATTTATATATTCAAATGATATGGGTTTAAGGTCTATTGGGAATATAGTCGACTAATTTCAATTAAGAAAATTCAACATAAATTAAAATAAATATCACTCCTAAGTACTTTGAACGTCTTATTTACGCTACTCAGTTAGTAGTACCCGCACACAATACTTTTTGAATATTTCATTCCATATGTAGCTGTCGATATTAGGAACCATTAAACATTATCTTCTCACTTCATTGCTAATATTATTCAGATGAACCACTTTATTTACAATTGTCATCATTGAAACCAAACTTTACTCTTTTTTTCTCTAGGCAGCAATTTAACATGGTAATATACCAGACATTGACGTGATTCACTACACAGTTGTGTAGTGGATCACGTCAATTATTATAATTGCACTGATACGTGTATCTAATCTAATTTAAAAAAACAATAACAAACATTTTTTAAACAAATTCTAAAATGGTATACTATATATTATGTACACATATAATTGGTATAATAATGCAATTACATTTTAATATCATTTTAGAGAAATATTTATAAAGATAAATTAGGTCGTGTTGTTGAGAATATCAGATTTTAATCAAAACTAATATCGTATTTATTAACAAACAGTTTTGCACGGTCTGTTTACAAAATACAATTTTATCAAATAAATGATATGAGGATAACTTCAAATGTCTACAGATGAGTTACGGAAGATCCCATTTCACCAACGGGCGATCGTTCGACGTCCACAGCTTGGAAAGGCAACGCGACCGCGGACCCGCTTCTCCGCGACCTCTGACCCGACACGACCAAAAGCACGACATGTTCATCGCCGAACAGCAGTCGATCTACGACGACAACGACCGTCGGCGTCGAGAGCTCACCGACAACCTGTCGCAACGTCTGCACGTCTCGACCTGCTCGTCCCCGCTGTTCGCCACCAGACCCTACTACGTCGTCCCCGAAGCCGCCGTCGCCCCCGACAACGACGTGTCGATGATGTCGATTTCGCCGGTGACCAGCCCTCACCGTACGGCGTCGTACGGTTACCACGACGATTCTCTGCCCGACGTCGACATGGCGAGTACGCCCGCCAGGGGCGCCACTGTACCGCGAATTGACGCCGAGGTACCGATCGTCGATTTGACGCTCGTCAAGGACGAACTCGCCGACGCGACGAGGCGCGAATCGTTGGCGAGACTTCGAAAACGCAGTTGTCGGGCGAACGCCTCCGCGGGCAATTACAGTTTCGTGGCCTACGACGCCGACGCCGACGCCGACGACGTCAAGAGTTTCTACGACGGTCTCGAAGTTTCTTCGCTGGTCTCGAGGCCGACGACGCCCTCGCTGACTCCCAACCGCTTCCCCGCGAACAAGAAGAGGACGCCACCCGTCATCGGCAACTCCGACGATACGACTTCGACCGTCGGCTCCGTCGGTAAAACGTCGTCGGCCTCCGCCTCGAAGTCGAAACGTTCCGTCTTACGTCGTATCCTGTACCTGAGCGTCGCCGCCGTTCTTGTAGTGGCTTTACTCGTCGCCATTGACGACACGCCTGTCGCGGCGCTCTCAGACGTCGCGTTGGTCGAACTACTCGACCGCGACGTAATCGGTCAACGAGGCGCCGTCCACGTCATCGAGGAGGCGTTGTCGGGTAGAGATCGAGGCGTCGACGCCGTTTTGCTGTTCGTCGGACCCACCGGCGTCGGTAAGTCTAGAACGGCATCGACGATGGCAAGACACCGACGGTCAGCGACTACGATCGCCACGGCGACGGGCTACGACGAACGACGACTCTACGATTGGCTGACGGCGTCAAACGACACCGAACTCTTCGTCGTCGAGGAGGTGCACGCCGCCACCGCCGACTACAGGAGTTCGTTGGCGCGCGCGTTACGGCGACACCTGGCGGTGGCGGACGGCCGTCCGGCGCAAACCGTTGTTCTGGTGGCGTTGGACGACGAGCAGGTGGTGCTGCGAAGGCAATACGCGAATAGGCGGACGGGTGTTGCTAGGGACGACCCCGCGTTACTAGCGACCCCGCCTCTCGACTTCTCGCGGTTACTCGGCGTCGAGTTGTACGCGGAGATCACCCACCAGGTGCCGTTCCTCGGTCTGCGATTGGCCCAGGTGGAGGAATGCGTACGTCGCGAATTCTCGGCCCGCGGGATCAAAATCACCGACGTCAATATCGGCAAGGTCGTGTCGCAGATGCACTTCAGCCCCCCGGGAGACCCTTACTTCTGCGCTTCCGGCTGCAGGAAGGTAAACATCCTCATCGATATCCTGTTCAAACTGTAACATTGCACCGAGTGCCGCGTGCAAGTGCTTCATATTGAGTTAGTTTGTGTTTCTACTGTAGCTATTTAGTTCATTTAATGCGTTGTATGTTCATTTTTGAATGGAATTGAATATCCTGTTTATTAAAATCTTATATTTATCTACTAGAATTATTGGTTTTATAAATAACCATCGATGTCAAATGGTCACCAGTAATTTCAGTTTTATTAATGTAACAACTCGATTATGTGTGTATATATTTTATTGTATGCGGTATAACATTTGAATGGTGCTCAATATTTACGATCAGAATTGTATATTTCAAGAGCTATTTTATAATAAATAATAGCATTTTCTCGCCGTCTCATTCACTAGAGGTCGGGCTGCTATGGAGTTCATTTCAAGAGATTATGATATGCTCGCATATAGTGAGTTCCGTCCCAGTAGACCTTATGGCAGCCTCGACAGACGTAGAAGTCGCGAATTTTCTTGGCGACCTCTAGAGGCACCTGGGTCACGTCTACGGTGACCCCACGCGATACGATGAGGCCTTGCTGGTTCATACTTACGCGAATGTGTTGACAACGATTGTACATCTCGAGTAGGTCATTGTCATTGTCTTTGTCTTTGTCTTTTGTTTCGGTGGTGACGATGCCTTATTTGGGGAATAGGTAAGGGTTAGAGGTTAAATTACAATTTAAGTTATGGGTTTGGTTTATTTAATAACGAGTATCTTGACTTGTATAACGATATATGTCAAATATTAATGTAATTCCACCTGTATTTGTATTGTTGTATTTAGAATCCTTCTTCCTGTTTAGTTTCTCGCAAGCTGCCAACATTTCATTTTGAGAGACCCTCAGGAAACAATTCTCATTACAAATCTACAGTTTATTAAACAAAAAGAATTGTTAAATAATACAATGATGTAAAATATGGTATTCATGTTTCTGTTTATCATTTGATAAATAGAAATAAGAGGATATCCGAATTAATTATTGTATAATCTAAAAAATACTATAACAATGTATTTATAAATAATAAACATAATTACATTAATAATATAAATAATAATCTAAAGTAAATATAATATATTATTATTGTTGTAGTTCACCATTAAATGATTTAAATATTGAGTTTTATATTAAGATAATGTAAACATGGCAACGGCTGAAGATATCTCGGGCTGCGAGGTCAATGTTGTAGTGGGAAATAATCGATTTCAATTGTTCGTTGGCTTTCAACGTCGGAACGTCTAAACAATCTCCTTCGGGCACCTGAGACTTCAAGGTCGCATATGGCTGACCGCTAGTCAATATCACTCGGCCTTCCGACGTTGCGATCTAGAAGTGTAGGTTGTCGTAATGCAAGTGACTCTCATGTATGTTTAGTGTGTTCAATATTGGGGGCAGTATAAACACAAACTACGAATGGGAAACATTCGAGTTAAACAAAACACAGTTCCCGAACTCTATAAACATTCAAACCTTTGCTAATGAGTCATGCGAGTCATCATTACCAGTGATCACTGTATCAATTCCGCAAGCCCTCAACTGTTTACCCAGACCTACGCAATGTTGTAATGTAAATGAATGCAATCGTTCACTGGTAGGTTTAATAATTGTGTACTTATTATCTCTCACATACAATGCGACATATTGTCTGGGTAATCTGAATAGTGTATCGTTAGTTATCTGTTTATATCCGTTATAAACTGCAAACCCTGAAGCATGTTGTCAACAATAAATTTATGGTTTTTTGTGCTCGATTTCGGAATTCGTTTTCTGTTGTCCATGGGATAGAATTTAATTTGTTTCTTGTTATTCTTCTGAATGAGTGAATTATATGTTGTTGATTATAAATGGATATTCTATATATCATTTCAATACAACTTCATAATTAAGATTTATTTTTAAAATACATATTTGAGAGATAAGTTAAAAACATTATATTTATAATGAATTTTATTTATAACAAATAAATATTTCTTATTATTGTTAGTTATAAGAAATACTTATTTAATTTTATTCAAATTACGTATTTGTTATGGTTATTGTAACCTATTTATTTGATATAAATAAAATGATATCAAACATAAATATTAGATTTAAAAAAAAACTTAAAATAATATTATCAGCTAAAATGATATTTTAATAAAGGCTAAATTTAAAAAATAAATAGATTATTAAAATGTTAACAAATATTAATTTAGTTATTTTAAATTGTACTATTAACAAAAACGTACTTTGGTTTTCTTTTGTTTGTCCACTGAGCATGTGTATTCAGAAGTGACTAGATTTATCTGTAGTGATTCTTTGGCAATATAAGCAACAAAGTAGTCGTATAGAGCAATTAAACAATTAGCATCTAAGGCTGTAAGTTAAGTGAGGAATTTCATTTAGAATATTAAAATCCTGGGTAAAAGTAGATGTTCTTGTAAAACTATTTATAATCAGTTATGGGTATGTTAAAAACAACTCGGTAAACTTACAAATGGTAATTGTTCAAATAACTAATTGACTCTATTTACTTAATAGTATTTGATAAAGAGTTTATAGTAGTAATAGTAAATTACAAATTATAACATCATAATACAGCTATACTATTAACAACACCTTATGTACATTATTGTTATTTTTTATGATGTTTATATCTCTGACTCGCTTAACAAAAGGAATTATGTTTTTGATTTAAAAATAATGCAAATAAATCTTGATTATAATAAAACCTATATTTTCAACATTATTACAAAACATAAATAGAGAATATACAAAGATTATTTGCTCGGATATATCGACTAGCCCTCAACACTAATCAGATAGACAATAATGTAAACCTGCGTAAATTGCTTGTTTCACATCCAATGGTCTTCTCTCCCAGTTTGTCATCTGCTGTTTCTTGTTCAGTGGTTTGCCTGAGTAACAAAATACACAAAATACAATAAAATAATTACAATTTATTATAATATCCTATGGAATGTTAATTAAACAATAGAATGTTAATTAAAAATAGAAAAGTATGTAAAAGAAAATAAATAATGCGAACACTTAAATAAGCATAATAGTTTTCACGGCAATTAACCTAGGCAATATTCTATGACACCCTTTAAGCCTTTCTTTCGTTCTCTTTTGTCATCTCCGGCTTTCAACTGATCATGCTCAATCACCTAAACAATAAATTGATGGCTACAATACAAAATGGCATCAAAGGGATGAGTGCACCTTTTTACATATTACATAGATACTATTAAGTTTAAATCTAACCTAAGAAAAGTATATACGTAGTTTTCGCAGTCGGCTAATATAATTTTTAACACCCACTGTTATTATAAATGTAACAGTTTGTTCACTTTGAGATGTAACCTAATCATTTTTGTTTGTATGCAATGATAATATATGTATTTAGAAAAAAAAATATCTTGTTTTTCAAATATCCCAATATAAATTCATATATAAACAGTTAAATGTATGTAAAAAATTGTAACTATTAATTAGTCGAGTTCGGGACATGATACAAAGTAAACATATTTACTATAATTAGTTCAAAAAATGTAGCTGTATAAATCACTAGTTAACCATATAAACATTGACTATTGACTACCCACCCTTAACTTCAATTATTTAGTTCAGAAATAATGTACATAAAATAAACAATTATTTTCTATAAATTAGTTTTAAATAATTAATTATATATAATGAATATTTAGATAAAATATATATTTATATTCCTATATTCTACAATTGAAACATTATTTGAAATTCTGAGATGAATAATAACAGTATCTATTTTATTACCTGATTACAAAATTTGTCAATGTTAGCAACATTTCGAATCTTTGACAGCGTGGAATTAAGGAAAGGAAGTGATTCCACAATCATCTGCAAATCTCCATTCAGTCCAAATCCTGTAATCATTTTTGAGTGTATGATATATTAAATATATATTAAATATATATTAAATATATATTAAATATATATTAAATATATATTAAATAGAATGTGAAGTTCTTGTAAAATTTCTAATAAGTAATAATTCTGTATTTTACAAAACTATTAATTAACTATTAAATGAATGAAATTATATTAAGGTATTTGTTAAAAATGAATATAATTTCAAAAAAATTAACAGACTAACTAATTGGAGTTATAAATAAAAAATAAAACTTATATTAAGAAATACATAAAGTAAATATACAAGTAGAAAATTATAGATTATACAAGGAATATATTATATAAATAGATTTATTATAAACCTATTTTTAATACATATGGATTGCAAAAGAATTCATTAGCTAATCTCATCCATTGGGATTCCTTCAAGACCTGCAATTTGGTTGGGATTGTAATTAGGTATTTAAACATAATACTTATAGAGAATAATATTGACATCATTACGAAAAAATGAATATTATATGTAATGATGTTTAACATTTGTGTATTGATCTAAGTAAAGTAAATATTTACCAATTGTAATTCAATCATGTCAAATAAAAAAACACATTCATCTTCAACTGCTAATTGCATAATAGAAATCCTGTAAAATGCATATATAATGATTCATATAAGGAATGTACGTATATAAAATACATGATATTGTAATAACCTCGGTAACTTTCCAACAGTGAACGTCGGCTTCCACTCACAATCAATTCCAACTTTTAAATTACGCTGAAGAATACATAAATAAAATATGAATTTGTTGTTGATTATTAAATATGATACGTTATCTCATTGTGAAATTAGATTAATATCTATTTATAATAGTATTATTTAAATAATAAATTGCATGTTTAAAAAGAATATTCTGAAAATGAATCCATGTGGATTTTACGCACTACTGAAAGTCTCGTTACGCAATTATCAAAATCGCTGGATTCGTCAATCCAATGAATCTTTTCAAGCGGAAGAGGGAATGCATAGAAATGGTCATCGGCTACTGGCGCCTTTGTCGATACCTGGAGTCGAAGGTAGAAACTAAGTTGTACGCATAGGGAATACATAGGAATATATAATATAAAGGAGGCGATAGAATTTATTTATTATAAAATATTAGATACATTTAGTAAAAAAACAATAAATATTAATATAAATATAAAATAATTATTTTTCAAAATTGAAGCAAAAACTTCTTATTAAATATAGCAACACATTAAGAGATTTTCTAAACAATACTAACTGCTTCATTACAATCATTTTGCCTGAGCCAGATAACTTTGTCTTCAATCTGATTGGGTAAATATTCGAGTTGCAAATGGTGTGCCCAGTACGCAGCGAGATCCATGTCGAGGAAGTCGATGATCTTATCGACGAGATAATCCCCACATGTAGGCATTTCTGTTAGTATACTCTAGAAGGAGAGAGGATGTTGTAGACGAAGAGGAACAGGAGTAAAGACGTGTAGGTAGGTAGAAATATAGCAGTTACTTCTGGGAGGGACGAGGAATGGATTGAGGGAGGGAAGAAAGCATAAGGCTGTGTTATTGTTATATATATATACTGTATGAGTTAATTACAATGTTATTTAATCAGTAAGTAGTAATGATTCATTACTCATTGGGTCATATCTCCCCACCATGCCTCACTTTACTTACACATTAATTCATCCTATCTCAACTTCTCCTCATTACCTACTTTAATTCACTCACTGTTCACATAACCTCTACCATTCACAATACGTCCTTTCCTTTCTCCTCATTCTACATCAACAAACCTGCAACCAAATCCAGCACATTCCTTCCCATCTTTACACTGTAAATCTATAAACCAGACCATTACCAAACCTTTACCTCCACTTCATTAAATCTATTCATTAAAATAAATATAACTCCATTACATCGTATACCTTCATTTCACTCCAGCAACAATTTCCTTTCCCCTCTTCAAAATAAAAACTTTCAATAACTCATTTACACAATAAAAACACTCTTCTCCTTCTATAATAAAAACCTCTAAACTACACCTTTCCTCAACCCAATAAAACTTTCGATACACTCCTTTATCCCTTTTCCAATTAAAAACCTCGATATCACTCGTTCTTTCCTTCCACTATCAACATGAATGTCACTCCTTTTAACTTCGCCTCCCATCGCTTCCTCCTTATCTAAATATCTTTTAAAACATATTTCCATTTCATTCTCAACTAAAAACATCTACATGACTCCTTTCTTCCCAAATAAAAACCTGCATGCCATCATTGAACTCGTCGAGGCTGACTTCGTTATTGTCGTAATACTGGTAGAGAAGGTAACGAATGCTGCTCTGATACTTGGCAGTCAGAATGTTCACGCAAAGCTCTGCGGTGAGGTCATAGTATTAGGCGATGTCGACGCTTGAGCGGATAATGGTGTAGGTAATGGTGTAGGTAATGGTGTAGGTAATGGTGTAGGTAATGGTGTAGGTAATGGTGTAGGTAATGGTGTAGGTAATGGTGTGGGTAATGGTACTGGTAATGGTGCGGGTAATGGTGCGGGTAATGGTGTGGGTAATGGTGTAGGTAATGGTGTAGGTAATGGTGTAGGTAATGGTGTAGGTAATGGTGTGGGTAATGGTGTAGGTAATGGTGTAGGTAATGGTGTAGGTAATGGTGTGGGTAATGTTGTAGGTAATGGTGTAGGTAATGGTGTAGGTAATGGTGTAGGTAATGGTGTAGGTAACGATGTAGGTAATGGTGTAGGTAATGGTGTAGGTAATGGTGTAGGTAACGGTGTAGGTAATGGTGTAGGTAATGGTGTGGGTAATGGTGTGGGTAATGGTGTAGGTAATGGTGTAGGTAACGGTGTAGGTAATGGTGTAGGTAATGGTGTAGGTAATGGTGTAGGTAATGGTGTGGGTAATGGTGTGGGTAATGGTGTAGGTAACGGTGTAGGTAACGGTGTAGGTAAAGGTGTGGGTAATGGTGTGGGTAATGGTGTGGGTAATGGTGTAGGTAATGGTGTAGGTAATGGTGTAGGTAATGGTGTAGGTAATGGTGTAGGTAATGGTGTAGGTAATGGTGTAGGTAATGGTGTAGGTAATGGTGTAGGTAATGGTGTGGGTAATGTTGTAGGTAATGGTGTAGGTAATGGTGTAGGTAATGGTGTGGGTAATGGTGTGGGTAATGGTGTAGGTAATGGTGTAGGTAATGGTGTAGGTAATGGTGTAGGTAATGGTGTAGGTAATGGTGTAGGTAATGGTGTAGGTAATGGTGTAGGTAATGGTGTAGGTAATGGTGTAGGTAATGGTGTAGGTAATGGTGTGGGTAATGGTGTAGGTAATGGTGTAGGTAATGGTGTAGGTAATGGTACGGGTAATGGTGTAGGTAATGGTGTAGGTAAAGGTGTGGGTAATGGTGTAGGTAATGGTGTAGGTAATGGTGTAGGTAATGGTGTGGGTAATGGTGTGGGTAATGGTGTAGGTAATGGTGTAGGTAATGGTGTAGGTAATGGTGTAGGTAATGGTGTAGGTAATGGTGTAGGTAATGGTGTAGGTAATGGTGTAGGTAATGGTGTGGGTAATGGTGTAGGTAATGGTGTAGGTAATGGTGTAGGTAATGGTGTAGGTAATGGTGTAGGTAATGGTGTAGGTAATGGTGTAGGTAGACCAGAAGATGTACTGATGAGATACAATATTAATAAAGGTTGTGAAGGTCACCTGTCACTCTAATCGGTGAAATGATCGCAACAAGAGTTCAGGGTTTGTAAAAACTAAAAACGTCTGCGATCTGATTTACATTCTACCCGACTTATTGTCTGAACACTTATTGTCTGAACACCTATTGTTACGGATTCACGGAACAATAGCGATCATGTAGATGTGCATTGTTACGGACATACAGACCGTTGGGCAATTCATATTTCTTCATGAAGCGAATTGCCAGCTTCAACAGTTTCTTGAGACTAATGTCGGAAATAACGGTGTTTGGTAGTGTCCTGGAGTATAGAAGAGCAACGGCTATTAATGCAGTAAGTAAGTGAGGCAGTGGCAGTTTACTGGGTACAAAGGAATGGAGGATTTGCACTAGGGTGACTTCTAGGGAGTATGTATAGAGTAAGTAGGTGAATACGATGTACGCAAGTACTTCGTAGTGGGTACATGAGGCAAGACATCGAGTGAAATGTATAAGAGTGAGTACTCGAGTACCAGATAGAAAACCTAATAGCCTGTTCCACCTCCTCCTCAGATACAATAATACGGTCTATTAACTTTATCAACTCTGCCTGAAGAGTAGAATGATTCAATTGTAATGATGAGGTCATACGGTGATATCATAAATCATTTAAAATCTCATAGGAATATGCAAGTTTATTTATCTGATTAAATACTTAAAATATAGAGCATATGATTACAGAAAGGTTAATGAATTTGTTGGTAAATGATTTTAAATAGACTATTATAAATAATTCATATGAAAACATGCTTTTTCCCAAATGTTACCCATCTGGTTAACAGGTTCAAATTGGAATTATAGTTATTAAATAGATATTGAGCTCAAAAGACAGACAGACTACCTGAAGTCCTTTGTTTCCGGTAATATATGTCTCTAATAGATTAGTGTTATCATTACAGATTAGAGGCAGCGCAATCTGTAGGTAGAAATTGAAAACGGTGAGATAACACTTACAGCAACCAATATCTTGTAGACTAACCATATCAATTGTTATGTTCTTTATTTTTAATATTTTTATGCAGTAGAAAACCTTTAAAGTGAAAAGTAATAATAGATTAATAATAAGAATATATATATTTTGATAATTGATTACAAAATAAAGTAATTCGTGAAAAAAAGAAACTATCTTTGAAACTATCTTGCTTTACCTTACTATCTTGATATCTAGTCAACTAAACTAAACTAAACTATCCTTAATAATACTATCTATGGCTAATCTACACTATCCATACTTAATCTACACTAAATACCTTACTCCTTAATTCGCTGCGCGAGCCAGTACCTTCTAATATCACCAAACCCACTTGCAACCTTTACCTATATTATATCTACTAGAATTCCTATCCTCCTTACTCTTACTCTTCCCATCTCTTTATCCCCACTACAACCCATCCCTCTCTCTTTCCAACCAATCTCCTACATTCACCAACCTCCCTGTATTGTTCATCCTTCAGCATCTGCATCAGTTCATCGAGTATCCATGGGTTACTTTCGACGTTTAGCTGAAAGCAAGCGCTGACATTGTTGAACATGGTCGCAGCTTTAGTGGAAGCTGCCCGCCAAGCTCTCTTCATGATGAAACTGTCAAACTACATGCAAGTCAAATGATTATTAAGTAAAGATACAAATGCTTTATTTAATTGATCTAAGTAAAGATCAGTATATCATATACAAATTAGATAGATAGTATATTAAATAATATATCACAAAGATATATGATAGAATAAATGAAAATAAAGTTAGGTATATTATGATATTATATATTAATATATTTTAATATATTTTACAATAGTCATTTAATGATTAATTATTCCTAATATATGATCAATTATATATATTTGAAGAATATTTTAATAAATGTACGTAATCAGTTTCTTCGTGTGAAAGTATTTTCTACAGTGTTAATTGAATTCCTTAACTTACTTGGCTACTCGCAACTTATAGCCAAGACAGCACTCACTACTACTTCCACACCACACCGAGCAATCCGGTAGATTTTTAGTTTTCCAGGTTTACAATTACAGTAAGAGTCACAGTAAAGTTCAGTTGGCGTTCTACAGAAAACTTTCTGCGAGGGGAGGCACCTTTTCGTGGATGTGAATGTCCGGCTGAGACTTGAGAACTTCGAAGACAAAACATGGTAAGCTGGGTATCCTCCCTGAGTGTGGTACGCGATCTTAAACTATTTACTGGCCAAGTATCAGAAAAATAAAGCAATTTGAAATTCATGCTGGCGAAATAATTTCTTTAACATTTAATAATTTTATAATTCTCTATTTATATATTCATTATTTATTCATACACTCAATTCATTTATATTTCATTTGTAATATATATTAACATTACATAAGATTAATAAAATATAAAAATTAGTTATACGCTATTGTTTATTAATTATTATAAACGGTCAATCTATAAATAGCAAAAATATTATTATTAATATTATTAATAATAAATCTATATTGTTAATTAATGATATCATGGCGTCATGGTAATTTTGACAAACCTCGATCATCTAATGGCAATACATGACAATTTTCATAAAGATAAAGCGCCATTTGGTGTTTGCAAGAACTGTCGTGAAAGCACGCTTTGATGTCCTGTTTTAGAAGGTGTGCCTTGGTGGCAGAACATTCTCGATAACGTTTAGACAAAACGTCTCTCCATTCAGACTTTTTCTATAATTGGAATATTGATTAATATCAAATGCAAATCAAATTTATTCCCTGAAATGAATAAAAGATGAATACCTGTTTATAAATTAGAGATAAGAATTAATAAATTATCTAATGTTTTATCTATTGTATTTATAATTATTTATAAAGTATCAACTTATTGTATAGATATGCAGCATTTCAAAATCGCTTATAAAACATAATAAAAAGGCTTACAAGCATTTGATTTTATGTTTTATTATTATCTGAATTTAATATTGTCAAAATCAGCATTGGTTAATGAAATGTTTGATTTTTTATTGTAATTAAACATATCATAGTATCGTCAAATAGTATAAAATATTGCAATAAACTAAAATATTATAATCCTATACTTTATAAAATATAAACTTAAAGTGAAATTACTTATTGTGTAAATTATCTATTATTTATTTTATATATAATATATTTTAAACTTGGATAAAGATAAATATACAAATTTAATTAAACATCATCATTAGTGAATATTAATAATATATACTACTGAATATATTTATTTATTTTCTGCATATAAATAATCGTGAGACCATATTAATTATGTTTCAAATATAATATATATAATTATTTCTTATGCCTGTTATTTTAATATTATTTTAAATTAATATATTTAATTATATTGTTAAAACTTATTACAAAGCTACATCTTTGAAAAGTAATAAGTGTCCATGTTATTTTATGATTGTACCTCTTAATACTAATTATTAATAATAATTTATATACTACCTATTATTACCTATATATGTATATATTTTAGTATAATTAATTGCTTAATTATTATAATAACAGTTTTGAATGTTGTGAGATCGGCGGTTCTTGTTTCAGTAACTACAATTTTCTGTCTATTATAATCATCACAATCCCATCTATCTGAGTCATCACTATCACTATCATAAGTCATTTCAGGGAGAATATTTGTTAAAAGACCTATAATTTAATAAGAAATAATTATTCCTAGAAATATTAATAACATTTGTAGTATATAACCTAAACTTGTATCAAAAAAGTAAATATTAATATTTTATATATTTTTTTAAATAAAAACATATATTTAATAATGCAATATATGTAATTTTGATGTAATTAATAGTAATGTATATGATATCATTATCTGTAAATCATAGATTCTGCGATACCAAATTTAATATGTAATCTTTACATGAGTTTGCATTATAGTAATATTACAAACCAATTAATTTATTAAATTAAATATGTTTAGCAATCAATCCGTAAAATTGGATATATGATAAAAAGTCACTATGTATTATTATAAGCAAATATTATGATATAAATATTAATTTATTATAAATTTTATTTACCAATGACTTTTTAAGAATGATTGGTAAATAATATTTAAAAAATTCAAATTTTCTGTATATTCTGTATAATTGTTGATTGTATAATATAATAAAAAGAAAAATGCCATTTGGTCATAAAAAAAAGCCATTCAGTTCAAAGAAAAAGAAGGTACAACTCAGAGAAAAAAATATTAGAAAACGTGAAAAAGTGGAAAAATGTTATTAGATATTTTAATATTATTTAGAAAATATTATTCAAGATTCTATTAATTTATTATTTAAGTTATTATTTTAAATTAAATATTATATTATAAATTATAATGTATTTGTATTGAATACATTGTATATTATAAGTTTTATCTTTTATGATATCATCTGGTAAAATTGTAATTTAAGCTTGTCATCGATCTAGTTATATTGGCATCCAGCATGGTGTATTTGTTATGAGTGGGAGGGCTAATCATATTATCTAGATATGTAATGCGACTCTTTCCGTGTAATTTACATTTGTTATTTTATATATAGATATTTTCAAGATTAATCTTGTGCCAGAGTCCAGGTGTATAAAATCCTTTTATAAATATCTTGTATTGTATTTTATATATCTCTATATATATGATCTACATATTGTTCTCCAGTAATATTGAGTGAAATCTTAGAAAAGAGTGAACACAAGTCGACTTTAGCTGTTCAGCTATACTCGCATAGTATATCTAGGTCAGATAAGAAAAGTAAATGTTTCTGAATCTCATATTATTATTCATAACAACAAATGTATGTAAGAGTCGACAAAAATAAAAGTTTTAAATAAATGTTTACAACTAATGTAAATTAATTAAATTTAATTAAAATCAAATACTGATTCCAGATATTATATTGATAATTGCTTGTATCACTAATATTGAGAATATATTTTATTAAAATTTGATTACCTAAATACTAATTAATAGAACATTGATTTAGGTTTAGTTTAAGGTTCGTATTGTGCTTAAAAATATTGAAATTCTGTATATCTACTCCAAAATAATAATGATTTGCCACTAGAAATACTACGGATACTGCCTATAAGCTCTACTTTCAGGACTTTTAGATGAAATGTGAACAGTAACCATACTATTTTAATTTCGTAAATGTTATATAAAATAAGCTATATATTATATATGATCTAAGCTATAAAATATGTTATATATTATTTAAGTTGTAAAATATGCTATATACAGAATATCCAATATATATTGGATATTATATGGGCGGTAACTTACTAATTAAGATAAATATTTAAGTTGATCAAATAGAACTATCAGTTGAATAAAACATAAATTAAATGCAATCTTTTGTGAATTAATGTTAATTATTAATAATAATTTGTATATAGTTTATATTTTACTATAGTTAATCTTATAATAATTTCTAGAAAGGTCACAGTTTGGCTAAGTTCTTAATTTAGTTTGATTACTAATAATATAAAATCTCAAGACTTGTTATTTTAGGGGAAGAAAGTAAGAATTCTGGAGTTTCGGATAACGATGAAATATTGTTGAATAGTGTGGATAAAGTAAATCATCAACCAGAAACTAGTAGAAATTCTGGTTATGATCCCAACAGGTAACATATGAAAGTATAGATATAATATCAATTATGTATATATATAATATTATATCCTATACTAAATAAAGTAATAAGGTAAATATAAAATATATACTATTATAATTTTTTGTAAAGTATTTATTTTAATTTATTCTAAAATTCACATTATATACATATATCTTACATATATACATATATCTTATGGTATGATGTATTATATAAGTATGCATTTATCTAGCTTATTTAAATAACATATTAATATTCGGGCTATTTTCATAATCTGAATAAACTAACAAATTATATTATATGTTAACTGTATGCAATATTGAACTTAAAAATAAGCTTAATTAATGAAACTAATCCTATATTTAGATATCGGTTACATTTTGCCAAAGATTCTGCTAAACAGATTGTTAAAAATAAGAAACTTGCAAATCTGTCCATTGAACGACTTACTTTAGTAGGATGATATTATATAATATATATATTATCTATATTAACATAGTCATATTATTTTAAAATTAAATTTCACTAATTATAAATATAATACATAATTATATATGTTATAGTAATGGAAAAAAATTCTTAATATTGTGATATACTTTAGGTTTCCAGTGAAGTGGATTTGAGTGAGATATATGATGACCGATTGACCATTCCTATTCGACCAAAATGGTGCTATTCTATGTCAAAATTGGAATTAGAATCTAGGGAAGAAAAGTATTTTAAGGTTTGTATTATTAAATATTTTAAATTTCATATATATATATATCTCTCTTATACGCTAGTTTAATTGTTTATTTAATAACAAAATTAATATTTAACAAAATACATTATTATTATTTTCAATCTCTATTACAGGTATGAAATAAACCCAGAATACTTTAAAATAAATTAATGTTTATTATTAATTAATTATAATATTTTAAAAATGCCCACATAATAATGTTAAATCTGTGTGTGATTCCTTGGGTATTTCCATAACCAGGAATATCTCGACGACCTTCTGATGGTCGGTGACAACTTGACGTACATGGAGTTGAACCTGCAAACTTGGCGTCAGTTGTGGCGAGTGCTGGAGATGTCAGATGTGGTATTGATGGTCGTGGATATCAGGCATACAGTTTGTTCACTGTATTTCAACGCTATACCCTAAAAACCAATTGTACTATATAGGTATTCTAATTCTTTAGTAATATGTGATGATAAATTATTATTTAGTTAAATGTTTTTAATTCAAAATAATTGTTTAATAAAATATTATTATATTATTATCTATCTATAATATCACACTAATAAAATGAAAATGTCAACAGCATAGCTCACTATCTATCTGAGTATATTAATACAAATTTGTATTATGAATTATTAATGATTATTAAGTATTTCATAATTTCTCATAGTTATTTATTCATTCACATTGTTTTATATAATTTGTTTATATTTAAAATCCATCAACTAATTCATGATAATATTTATATGATACTCTTGCAGGGATTTCACTTTTGCCCATCATTGTATAAATGCGTCTCAAAAGAACTAAATAAACCATTGATTGTGGTTTTGAATAAGATTGATATGGTTAGATCAATCTCAGACATAATCTGTTTTCTATTATTTTTCTTAAGAGTTATTGACTCATTCAAATCAATCATAATAATAAATAAAGGATAAATAATAACAATATTTATCAATAAATTAAAAAAAATGAAATGTAAAATACTGATATTCATAAATAAAGCAGCAATATCCATAGATATAGTTAAATACAAGTATTCAAATTCACTATTTTATATTTATATACTTCTAGTATTAAACGACTTTATTAAAACTACTACCACCTAGTACATTTATACTCAATAACTGCGCAGGTAGAAGCCGACTTGGTGCTGGCATGGATCGACGAGTTGCGTAGGGTATATCCGGACATTCATCAGATTGTGGGATTTAGTTCATTTCCGTTGGATCAAAATCTTGCGGAAGAAGAAACGGGAGATACAACCTCCGACCCACCTCGTTTGTATTTACGGTCTAATTAATTATATGAAAATATTAATCATTACTTTTAAATTTCATTTTTTACCATATATATTTTTCTCTTATTTTTCAATATCTAAACTGCAATTGGTAATTATAGTGAACATAACGCTTTACATCCATACGTAAGTAATTTATTTACCACAAATTATTGCCCTATTAATCTTAATTTGTGATTTTAATATTGTACTTTTATTTTCATTCTATTGAAGTATTCTTAATTTTCTTTTACTCAGCTTCTAGCCCATCGAAAAACTATTCTGTGTTCTTACCTGAACGTTATCTCCATTTAGTTCTACATCTCTTACTCCTCATTCTCCTCCACCATCAGTACTACTTAAACCCCGGAGGAAGGGAGCCTATACCTCCGTGGGTCCTCTGCATTTACTTGAAGCTTGTGAGAAGATTGTCGGAGATAAAGGTCATTTATGTAACTAACTTTTGTAGATAAAATATAGGTGTATGTAGGTGTATGTAGGTTTATATATGTGTATGTAGGTGTATGTAGGTTTATATATGTGTATGTAGGTGTATGTAGGTGTATGTAGGTGTATGTAGGTGTATGCATGTGTATGTAGGTGTATGTAGCTGTATGTAGTTTATATATATATTCGAATGTAAACATTTATGTAGTTGACTTGTCTATTTGGAGGCAAAAGATGCAAGATGACATTAGTGACGGCAAAGATCTTCTGAACCAAAACACGGATGAATTATCTTTGGAAGATAAAGGGGTTTGTCTAATAATAGATTCTATTCTATTATATAATTTGATACTAGTGTTGTAATGTTTTATTAATTATACTTATTAATATCACTTTATATACCTCCCATGTCTCTCCCATGTCTCTCCCTTTCTCATCCCTGTATATCATTATATCTCCCATGTCTCTCCCTTTCTCATCCCTGTATATCATTATATCTCCCATGTCTCTCCCTTTCTCATCCCTGTATATTATTATATCTCCCATGTCTCTCCCTTTCTTAACCCTTTCTCATCCCTGTATATCATTATATCTCCCATGTCTCTCCCTTTCTCATCCCTTTATATCATTATATCTCCCAGGGTGAAAATGTGCATATCGAGATGACAACTGATGATTCGTTTAAAGTCCACAAGCCATTTTCTGATGGAATTCTCACTTTAGGATGTTGTGGTTTGTAATATTCTTGTAAATGTTCTCTTTTTTACAGCAATATCTTATTCCGTGAATCTAGTTTCGTAATATTTATATCAGAATCAGAAATCAAATACCAAATCAGAAATTTAATAATTACCTGTTCTATATTACCTTACAATGCCATACAATTTTCTTTTCTGTTCTGACCTCTTTATTCTAGATTAATCATATTCAAGAAAATGTCACTGCCGAAAAGAGTATTTTATAGATTTACTATTGAAAACAAATTTAGGAAACAAATTTGTCTTAAGTTATATTTTTCTTTCAATATATAATTCTAATTGAAAGTAATTATTATATTACTTTTTGAATTAGTAAATCTATTTCATTAATGAATACATGATTTTACATAAACTAATATGTCACTATTAACCCGATGTAACTCTCTGTAACATCATTCCAGGCTATCCCAATGTCGGCAAATCATCGTTAATTAACGGATTAATTGGACATAAAGTGGTCAGCGTTTCTAAAACACCAGGTTACATTCACAGCCTATTCATCTTACATCCCAATTGTACTTCTCATGTACTTATCATGTACTTCTCATGTACTTCTCATGTACTTCTCATGTACTTCTCATGTACTTCTCTTGTACTTCTCATGTACTTCTCATGTACTTCTCATGTACTTCTCATGTACTTCTCATGTACTTCTCGTGTACTTCTCATGTACTTCTCATGTACTTCTCATGTACTTCTCATGTACTTCTCATGTACTTCTCATGTACTTCTCATGTACTTCTCATGTACTTCTCATGTACTTCTCATGTACTTCTCTTGTACTTCTCATGTACTTCTCAAGTACTTCTCATGTACTTCTCATGTACTTCTCATGTACTTCTCTTGTACTTCTCATGTACTTCTCATGTACTTCTCATGTACTTCTCATGTACTTCTCATGTACTTCTCTTGTACTTCTCTTGTACTTCTCTTGTACTTCTCTTGTACTTCTCATGTACTTCTCGTGTACTTCTCGTGTACTTCTTGTGTACTTCTCATGTACTTCTCATGTACTTCTCATGTACTTCTCATGTACTTCTCATGTACTTCTCATGTACTTCTCATGTACTTCTCATGTACTTCTCATGTACTTCTCATGTACTTCTCTTGTACTTCTCATGTACTTCTCATGTACTTCTCATGTACTTCTCATGTACTTCTCATGTACTTCTCATGTACTTCTCGTGTACTTCTCGTGTACTTCTCGTGTACTTCTCGTGTACTTCTCGTGTACTTCTCGTGTACTTCTCGTGTACTTCTCGTGTACTTCTCGTGTACTTCTCGTGTACTTCTCGTGTACTTCTCGTGTACTTCTCGTGTACTTCCCGTGTACTTCTCGTGTACTTCTCGTGTACTTCTCATGTACTTCTCATGTACTTCTCATGTACTTCTCATGTACTTCTCATGTACTTCTCATGTACTTCTCATGTACTTCTCATGTACTTCTCATGTACTTCTTATGTACTTCTCATGTACTTCTCATGTACCGTGTGCGTAATGTCCTACTTTGCGAATCCATTGCGTTGAAGTATCACCGATGAGTAGCTGCGCGATTAGCTGTGCGATTAACTGCGCGATTAGCTGCGCGATTAGCTGTGCGATTAGCTGTGCGATTAGCTGTGCGATTAACTGCGCGATTAGCTGCGCGATTAGCTGTGCGATTAGCTGTGCGATTAGCTGTGCGATTAGCTGTGCGATTAGCTGTGCGATTAGCTACGCAATTAGCTGTGGTAGTTTTCTTATAAGTCTTATAAGGTCAACGCTAATTAATATATTGCTCATGTCTTGCCAGGTCACACTAAACACTTCCAAACCATTTACCTGTGTAAGAACGTGATACTCTGCGATTCCCCCGGATTGGTATTTCCTTCCTACATCCACAAATCCTCCCAAGTTAGTACTCCGCGCGGAGACATGTTACCTACGCATATATCCGTATGAATCTTAGTTAGTTTGTAATTTAGACCCCGCTGTACAATGTAATAATTGTGTAAATTCTTCTTTGTTTTAAGAAAATTATGGAATTTGTAGAGCTTTTGTGAATGACATCAAATTCTAAACATTCAATCGTCTATTGAATATGAACATGTTTACGTAGAGACTTACATTGTATGAACAAGGACTACATCCCTTACACCTTTACAACTCCCGAATCACAGCGGGGATACCTCTATCCAAACCCTCCATATCTTAATTGACATCTATTACATATATTATCCCCACCACCCACATTCATATCGATATCTACCCCATAGCTCACCCCATAACTTAGCCAATATCTACTTTATAGCTCACCCCATAACTTAGCCTATATCTACCCCATAGCTCACCCCATAACTTAGCCAATATCTACTTTTTAGCTCACCCCATAACTTAGCCTATATCTACCCCATAGCTCACCCCATAACTTAGCCTATATCTACCCCATAATCATCCCCAATTGGCATGTATCATAATGTCATTAATTCTATAAAACACTCACTTCCCCCTCCCATTTCTTACCCCACTACTTCCCTCCCCAGATACTAGCTGGTATCTACCCCATAGCTCACCCACTCCCACCTCCCATTTCCTACCCCACTACTTCCCTCCCCAGATCCTAGCTGGTATCTATCCCATAACTCACTCCCCCCACCTCCCATTTCCTACCCCACTACTTCCCTCCCCAGATCCTAGCTGATATCTACCCCATAACTCACTCCCACCTCCCATTTCCTACCCCACTACTTCCCTCGCCAGATCCTAGCTGGTATCTACCCCATAACCCACTCCCCCCTCCCATTTCTTACCCCACTACTTCCCTCCCCAGATCCTAGCTGGTATCTACCCCATAGCTCACCCACTCCCACCTCCCATTTCCTACCCCACTACTTCCCTCCCCAGATCCTAGCTGGTATCTACCCCATAACCCACTTCCCCCCACCTCCCATTTCTTACCCCACTACTTCCCTCCCCAGATCCTAGCTGGTATCTACCCCATAACTCACTTCCCCCCACCTCCCATTTCTTACCCCAGATCCTAGCTGGTATCTACCCCATAACCCACTCCCCCCTCCCATTTCTTACCCCACTACTTCCCTCCCCAGATCCTAGCTGGTATCTACCCCATAGCTCACCCAATCCCACCTCCCATTTCATACCCCACTACTTCCCTCCCCAGATCCTAACTGGTATCTACCCCATAACTCACCCAATCCCACCTCCCATTTCCTACCCCACTACTTCCCTCCCCAGATCCTAGCGGGTATCTACCCCATAACTCACTCCCCCCTCCTATTTCCTACCCCACTACTTCCCTCCCCAGATCCTAGCTGGTATCTACCCCATAACTCACTCCCCCCTCCCATTTCTTACCCCACTACTTCCCTCCCCAGATCCTAGCTGGTATCTACCCCATAGCTCACCCACTCCCACCTCCCATTTCCTACCCCACTACTTCCCTCCCCAGATCCTAGCTGGTATCTACCCCATAGCTCACTTCCCCCCACCTCCCATTTCCTACCCCACTACTTCCCTCCCCAGATCCTAGCTGGTATCTACCCCATAGCTCACTTCCCCCCACCTCCCATTTCCTACCCCACTACTTCCCTCCCCAGATCCTAGCTGGTATCTACCCCATAACTCACTTCCCCCCAACACCCATTTCCTACCCCACTACTTCCCTCCCCAGATCCTAGCTGGTATCTACCCCATAACCCACTCCCACCTCCCATTTCCTACCCCACTACTTCCCTACCCAGATCCTAGCTGGTATCTACCCCATAACCCACTCCCCACCTCCCATTTCCTACCCCACTACTTCCCTCCCCAGATCCTAGCCGGTATCTACCCCATAACTCACTTCCCCCACCTCCCATTTCCTACCCCACTACTTCCCTCGCCAAATCTTAGCTGGTATCTACCCCATAACTCACTCCCCCCACCTCCCATTTCCTACCCCACTACTTCTCTCCCCAGATCCTAGCTGGTATCTACCCCATAACTCACTTCCCCCCTCCCATTTCTTACCCCATCACTTCCCTCCCCAGATCCTAGCTGGTATCTACCCCATAACCCACTCCCACCTCCCATTTCCTACCCCACTACTTCCCTCCCCAGATCCTAGCTGGTATCTACCCCATAACTCACTTCCCCCCTCCCATTTCTTACCCCATCACTTCCCTCCCCAGATCCTAGCTGGTATCTACCCCATAACCCACTCCCACCTCCCATTTCCTACCCCACTACTTCCCTCCCCAGATCCTAGCTGGTATCTACCCCATAACTCACTTCCCCCCCTCCCATTTCTTACCCCATCACTTCCCTCCCCAGATCCTAGCTGGTATCTACCCCATAACCCACTCCCACCTCCCATTTCTTACCCCATCACTTCCCTCCCCAGATCCTAGCTGGTATCTACCCCATAACCCACTCCCACCTCCCATTTCCTACCCCACTACTTCCCTCCCCAGATCCTAGCTGGTATCTACCCCATAACTCACTTCCCCCCTCCCATTTCTTACCCCATCACTTCCCTCCCCAGATCCTAGCTGGTATCTACCCCATAACCCACTCCCACCTCCCATTTCCTACCCCACTACTTCCCTCCCCAGATCCTAGCTGGTATCTACCCCATAACTCACTTCCCCCCCTCCCATTTCTTACCCCATCACTTCCCTCCCCAGATCCTAGCTGGTATCTACCCCATAACCCACTCCCACCTCCCATTTCCTACCCCATCACTTCCCTCCCCAGATCCTAGCTGGTATCTACCCCATAGCCCAGGTGAGAGAACCTTACACTGTGATACGCTACATGTACGAGAGATTTGATATTGTCTCGGCTCTGAAACTCGTTCACCCAGATCTACAAGACACGCCCCTCCACGAACGTAAACAAGCGAATCTCATCAATAGGAAGTGGTCGGCTTTTGAAATATGTGAATGTTAGTGTCCGTGAGTACATCTTTCAAACTCCTCTAGTTAACTCCTCCTATACCTCGTTAACGTCGCCAAGTGATACATTAGATCCTAACTCATCTCGGCGACGCCGGTCCTTCGCTAACCACGCCCCTCCCCGTACAGCGTGGGCCCTACAAAGGGGCTACTTTACCGCTAAAGCGTCTCGACCTGACATCTATCGAGCCGCCAACTCTATCCTGAGACTCGCAGTTACTGGACGGCTGAATATCTTCACAATTCCTTGCGGATATGCCCTCAAGAAAGGTTCAGACGCTAGCCTCGTTCACAATTTCTTATTAACCGCGCGTAAGTCTGATGAAACTTCTTTTTTCAAACTATCCAAATTATATCCGACAAACGAAATAATTGAATTTCAAAGGTAACTTTGAAATCACAAATTCAAATTAATAATTATGGTTTATATATTTTTCAAGATCTTTTACTTCAGATATAAATCATTTATCTTTACTGAATAATATAATACTATATGTATGTTATGTATGCTATGTATGTTATGTGTACTATATGTATGTTATGTGTACTATATGTATGTTATGTGTACTATATGTATGTTATGTGTACTATATGTATGTTATGTGTACTATATGTATGTTATGTGTACTATATGTATGTTATGTGTACTATATGTATGTTATGTGTACTATATGTATGTTATGTATGTTATTGTACTATATGTATGTTATGTATGTTATGTATACTTTATGTATGTTATGTGTACTTTATGTATGTTATGTGTACTATATGTATGTTATGTATGTTATTGTACTATATGTATGTTATGTATGTTATGTATACTTTATGTATGTTATGTGTACTTTATGTATGTTATGTGTACTATATGTATGTTATGTATGTTATGTGTACTATGTGTATGTTATGTGTACTATATGTATGTTATGTGTACTATATGTATGTTATGTGTACTATATGTATGTTATGTACTATATGTATGTTATGTGTACTATATGTATGTTATGTGTATGTTATGTGTACTATATGTATGTTATGTGTACTATATGTATGTTATGTGTACTATATGTATGTTATGTGTACTATATGTATGTTATGTGTACTATATGTATGTTATGTATGTTATGTATACTTTATGTATGTTATGTGTACTTTATGTATGTTATGTGTACTATATGTATGTTATGTATGTTATGTGTACTATATGTATGTTATGTATGTTATGTGTACTTTATGTATGTTATGTGTACTTTATGTATGTTATGTATACTATATGTATGTTATGTGTATGTTATGTGTACTATATGTATGTTATGTGTACTATATGTATGTTATGTGTACTATATGTATGTTATATGTACTTTATGTATGTTATGTATACTATATGTATGTTATGTGTATGTTATGTGTACTATATGTATGTTATGTATGTTATGTATGTTATGTGTACTTTATGTATGTTATGTATACTTTATGTATGTTATGTATACTATATGTGTGTGTGTGTGTAAGAATTTATTTAGAGAACGCAACAGTTAAAATAATATTACATTTTCGATATGTGTGTTATGTATGTTATGTATGTTATGTGTACTTTATGTATGTTATGTATGTTATGTATACTATATGTATGTTATATGTACTATATGTATGTTATGTATACTATATGTATGTTATGTGTACTATATGTATGTTATGTGTACTATATGTATGTTATATGTACTATATGTATGTTATGTGTACTATATGTATGTTATGTATGTTATTGTACTATATGTATGTTATATGTACTATATGTATGTTATGTGTACTATATGTATGTTATGTGTACTATATGTATGTTATGTGTACTATATGTATGTTATGTGTACTGTATGTATGTTATGTGTACTATATGTATGTTATGTGTACTATATGTATGTTATATGTACTATATGTATGTTATGTGTACTATATGTATGTTATGTATGTTATTGTACTATATGTATGTTATATGTACTATATGTATGTTATGTGTACTATATGTATGTTATGTGTACTATATGTATGTTATGTGTACTATATGTATGTTATGTATACTGTATGTATGTTATGTGTACTTTATGTATGTTATGTATACTATATGTATGTTATGTATGTTATGTGTACTATATGTATGTTATGTGTACTATATGTATGTTATGTATACTTTATGTTGTTATGTGTACTTTATGTATGTTATGTATACTATATGTATGTTATGTATGTTATGTGTACTATATGTATGTTATGTATGTTATGTATACTATATGTATGTTATGTGTACTATATGTAGGTTATGTGTACTATATGTATGTTATGTGTACTATATGTATGTTATGTATACTGTATGTATGTTATGTGTACTATATGTATGTTATGTGTACTTTATGTATGTTATGTGTACTATATGTATGTTATGTATGTTATGTGTACTATATGTATGTTATGTGTACTATATGTATGTTATGTGTACTATATGTATGTTATGTGTACTATATGTATGTTATGTGTACTATATGTATGTTATGTATACTATATGTATGTTATGTATGTTATGTGTACTATATGTATGTTATGTGTACTTTATGTATGTTATATGTACTATATATATGTTATGTATGTTATGTATACTATATATATGTTATGTATACTATATGTATGTTATGTGTACTATATGATGTTATGTGTACTATATGTATGTTATGTGTTCTATATGTATGTTATGTGTACTATATGTATGTTATGTGTACTATATGTATGTTATGTGTACTATATGTATGTTATGTGTTCTATATGTATGTTATGTGTACTATATGTATGTTATGTGTACTATATGTATGTTATGTATGTTATGTATGTTATGTGTACTATATGTATGTTATGTGTACTATATGTATGTTATATGTACTATATGTATGTTATGTGTACTATATGTATGTTATGTGTACTATATGTATGTTATGTATGTTATGTGTACTATATGTATGTTATGTGTACTATATGTATGTTATGTATGTTATTGTACTATATGTATGTTATGTATGTTATGTATACTTTATGTATGTTATGTGTACTTTATGTATGTTATGTGTACTATATGTATGTTATGTATGTTATTGTACTATATGTATGTTATGTATGTTATGTATACTTTATGTATGTTATGTGTACTTTATGTATGTTATGTGTACTATATGTATGTTATGTATGTTATGTGTACTATATGTATGTTATGTGTACTATATGTATGTTATGTGTACTATATGTATGTTATGTGTACTATATGTATGTTATGTACTATATGTATGTTATGTGTACTATATGTATGTTATGTGTACTATATGTATGTTATGTATGTTATGTATACTTTATGTATGTTATGTGTACTTTATGTATGTTATGTAATATATGTATGTTATGTGTACTATATGTATGTTATGTGTACTATATGTATGTTATGTATGTTATGTATACTTTATGTATGTTATGTGTACTTTATGTATGTTATGTATACTATATGTATGTTATGTGTATGTTATGTGTACTATATGTATGTTATGTGTACTATATGTATGTTATGTGTACTATATGTATGTTATGTGTACTATATGTATGTTATGTATGTTATGTATACTTTATGTATGTTATGTGTACTTTATGTATGTTATGTGTACTATATGTATGTTATGTATGTTATGTGTACTATATGTATGTTATGTATGTTATGTGTACTTTATGTATGTTATGTGTACTATATGTATGTTATGTAATATATGTATGTTATGTGTACTATATGTATGTTATGTGTACTATATGTATGTTATGTGTACTTTATGTATGTTATGTATGTTATTGTACTATATGTATGTTATTGTACTATATGTATGTTATGTATGTTATGTATACTTTATGTATGTTATGTGTACTTTATGTATGTTATGTGTACTATATGTATGTTATGTATGTTATTGTACTATATGTATGTTATGTATACTTTATGTATGTTATGTGTACTTTATGTATGTTATGTGTACTATATGTATGTTATGTGTGTTATGTGTATGTTATGTGTACTATATGTATGTTATGTACTATATGTATGTTATGTGTACTATATGTATGTTATGTGTGTTATGTGTATATTATGTGTACTATATGTATGTTATGTGTACTATATGTATGTTATGTGTACTTTATGTATGTTATGTATACTTTATGTATGTTATGTATACTATATGTATGTTATGTGTATGTTATGTGTACTATATGTATGTTATGTATACTATATGTATGTTATGTGTACTATATGTATGTTATGTGTACTATATGTATGTTATATATACTTTATGTATGTTATGTATACTATATGTATGTTATGTGTATGTTATGTGTACTATATGTATGTTATGTATGTTATGTGTACTTTATGTATGTTATGTATACTTTATGTATGTTATGTATACTATATGTATGTTATGTATGTTATATATGTTATGTGTACTTTATGTATGTTATGTATGTTATGTATACTATATGTATGTTATATGTACTATATGTATGTTATGTGTACTATATGTATGTTATGTGTACTATATGTATGTAATGTATGTTATATGTATGTTATATGTACTATATGTATGTTATGTATGTTATGTATACTATATGTATGTTATGTGTACTATATGTATGTTATGTGTACTTTATGTATGTTATGTGTACTATATGTATGTTATGTATACTATATGTATGTTATGTATACTATATGTATGTTATGTGTACTATATGTATGTTATGTGTACTATATGTATGTTATGTGTACTATATGTATGTTATGTATACTATATGTATGTTATGTATACTATATGTATGTTATATGATCTATATGTATGTTATGTGTACTATATGTATGTTATGTATACTATAGCTATGTTATGTATACTTTATGTATGTTATGTATACTTTATGTATGTTATGTTTACTATATGTATGTTATGTTATATGTATGTTATGTATGTTATGTATACTTTATGTATGTTATGTGTACTATATGTATGTTATGTGTACTTTATGTATGTTATGTGTACTATATGTATGTTATGTGTACTTTATGTATGTTATGTATACTATATGTATGTTATGTGTACTATATGTATGTTATGTATGTTATGTGTACTATATGTATGTTATGTATGTTATATGTATGTTATATGTACTATATGTATGTTATGTATGTAATGTTATATGTATGTTATGTATGTTATGTATACTTTATGTATGTTATGTGTACTATATGTATGTTATGTGTACTATATGTATGTTATGTGTACTATATGTATGTTATGTATACTTTATGTATGTTATGTGTACTATATGTATGTTATGTGTACTATATGTATGTTATGTGTACTATATGTATGTTATGTGTACTATATGTATGTTATATGTACTATATGTATGTTATGTGTACTATATGTATGTTATGTATGTTATTGTACTATATGTATGTTATATGTACTATATGTATGTTATGTGTACTATATGTATGTTATGTGTACTATATGTATGTTATGTGTACTATATGTATGTTATGTATACTGTATGTATGTTATGTGTACTTTATGTATGTTATGTATACTATATGTATGTTATGTATGTTATGTGTACTATATGTATGTTATGTGTACTATATGTATGTTATGTATACTTTATGTTGTTATGTGTACTTTATGTATGTTATGTATACTATATGTATGTTATGTATGTTATGTGTACTATATGTATGTTATGTATGTTATGTATACTATATGTATGTTATGTGTACTATATGTAGGTTATGTGTACTATATGTATGTTATGTGTACTATATGTATGTTATGTATACTGTATGTATGTTATGTGTACTATATGTATGTTATGTGTACTTTATGTATGTTATGTGTACTATATGTATGTTATGTAATATATGTATGTTATGTGTACTATATGTATGTTATGTGTACTATATGTATGTTATGTGTACTTTATGTATGTTATGTATGTTATTGTACTATATGTATGTTATGTATGTTATGTATACTTTATGTATGTTATGTGTACTTTATGTATGTTATGTGTACTATATGTATGTTATGTATGTTATTGTACTATATGTATGTTATGTATACTTTATGTATGTTATGTGTACTATATGTATGTTATGTGTACTATATGTATGTTATGTATACTATATGTATGTTATGTATGTTATGTGTACTATATGTATGTTATGTGTACTTTATGTATGTTATATGTACTATATATATGTTATGTATGTTATGTATACTATATATATGTTATGTATACTATATGTATGTTATGTGTACTATATGATGTTATGTGTACTATATGTATGTTATGTGTTCTATATGTATGTTATGTGTACTATATGTATGTTATGTGTACTATATGTATGTTATGTGTACTATATGTATGTTATGTGTTCTATATGTATGTTATGTGTACTATATGTATGTTATGTGTACTATATGTATGTTATGTGTACTATATGTATGTTATGTATGTTATGTATGTTATGTGTACTATATGTATGTTATGTGTACTATATGTATGTTATATGTACTATATGTATGTTATGTGTACTATATGTATGTTATGTGTACTATATGTATGTTATTTATGTTATGTGTACTATATGTATGTTATGTGTACTATATGTATGTTATGTATGTTATTGTACTATATGTATGTTATGTATGTTATGTATACTTTATGTATGTTATGTGTACTTTATGTATGTTATGTGTACTATATGTATGTTATGTATGTTATTGTACTATATGTATGTTATGTATGTTATGTATACTTTATGTATGTTATGTGTACTTTATGTATGTTATGTGTACTATATGTATGTTATGTATGTTATGTGTACTATATGTATGTTATGTGTACTATATGTATGTTATGTGTACTATATGTATGTTATGTGTACTATATGTATGTTATGTACTATATGTATGTTATGTGTACTATATGTATGTTATGTGTACTATATGTATGTTATGTATGTTATGTATACTTTATGTATGTTATGTGTACTTTATGTATGTTATGTAATATATGTATGTTATGTGTACTATATGTATGTTATGTGTACTATATGTATGTTATGTATGTTATGTATACTTTATGTATGTTATGTGTACTTTATGTATGTTATGTATACTATATGTATGTTATGTGTATGTTATGTGTACTATATGTATGTTATGTGTACTATATGTATGTTATGTGTACTATATGTATGTTATGTGTACTATATGTATGTTATGTATGTTATGTATACTTTATGTATGTTATGTGTACTTTATGTATGTTATGTGTACTATATGTATGTTATGTATGTTATGTGTACTATATGTATGTTATGTATGTTATGTGTACTTTATGTATGTTATGTGTACTATATGTATGTTATGTAATATATGTATGTTATGTATACTATATGTATGTTATGTGTACTATATGTATGTTATGTGTACTTTATGTATGTTATGTATGTTATTGTACTATATGTATGTTATGTATGTTATGTATACTTTATGTATGTTATGTGTACTTTATGTATGTTATGTGTACTATATGTATGTTATGTATGTTATTATACTATATGTATGTTATGTATACTTTATGTATGTTATGTGTACTTTATGTATGTTATGTGTACTATATGTATGTTATGTGTGTTATGTGTATGTTATGTGTACTATATGTATGTTATGTACTATATGTATGTTATGTGTACTATATGTATGTTATGTGTGTTATGTGTATATTATGTGTACTATATGTATGTTATGTGTACTATATGTATGTTATGTGTACTTTATGTATGTTATGTATACTTTATGTATGTTATGTATACTATATGTATGTTATGTGTATGTTATGTGTACTATATGTATGTTATGTATACTATATGTATGTTATGTGTACTATATGTATGTTATGTGTACTATATGTATGTTATATATACTTTATGTATGTTATGTATACTATATGTATGTTATGTGTATGTTATGTGTACTATATGTATGTTATGTATGTTATGTGTACTTTATGTATGTTATGTATACTTTATGTATGTTATGTATACTATATGTATGTTATGTATGTTATATATGTTATGTGTACTTTATGTATGTTATGTATGTTATGTATACTATATGTATGTTATATGTACTATATGTATGTTATGTGTACTATATGTATGTTATGTGTACTATATGTATGTAATGTATGTTATATGTATGTTATATGTACTATATGTATGTTATGTATGTTATGTATACTATATGTATGTTATGTGTACTATATGTATGTTATGTGTACTTTATGTATGTTATGTGTACTATATGTATGTTATGTATACTATATGTATGTTATGTATACTATATGTATGTTATGTGTACTATATGTATGTTATGTGTACTATATGTATTTTATGTGTACTATATGTATGTTATGTATACTATATGTATGTTATGTATACTATATGTATGTTATATGTACTATATGTATGTTATGTGTACTATATGTATGTTATGTATACTATAGCTATGTTATGTATACTTTATGTATGTTATGTATACTTTATGTATGTTATGTTTACTATATGTATGTTATGTTATATGTATGTTATGTATGTTATGTATACTTTATGTATGTTATGTGTACTATATGTATGTTATGTGTACTTTATGTATGTTATGTGTACTATATGTATGTTATGTGTACTTTATGTATGTTATGTATACTATATGTATGTTATGTGTACTATATGTATGTTATGTATGTTATGTGTACTATATGTATGTTATGTATGTTATATGTATGTTATATGTACTATATGTATGTTATGTATGTAATGTTATATGTATGTTATGTATGTTATGTATACTTTATGTATGTTATGTGTACTATATGTATGTTATGTGTACTTTATGTATGTTATGTGTACTATATGTATGTTATGTATACTTTATGTATGTTATGTGTACTATATGTATGTTATGTGTACTATATGTATGTTATGTGTACTATATGTATGTTATATGTACTATATGTATGTTATGTGTACTATATGTATGTTATGTATGTTATTGTACTATATGTATGTTATATGTACTATATGTATGTTATGTGTACTATATGTATGTTATGTGTACTATATGTATGTTATGTGTACTATATGTATGTTATGTATACTGTATGTATGTTATGTGTACTTTATGTATGTTATGTATACTATATGTATGTTATGTATGTTATGTGTACTATATGTATGTTATGTGTACTATATGTATGTTATGTATACTTTATGTTGTTATGTGTACTTTATGTATGTTATGTATACTATATGTATGTTATGTATGTTATGTGTACTATATGTATGTTATGTATGTTATGTATACTATATGTATGTTATGTGTACTATATGTAGGTTATGTGTACTATATGTATGTTATGTGTACTATATGTATGTTATGTATACTGTATGTATGTTATGTGTACTATATGTATGTTATGTGTACTTTATGTATGTTATGTGTACTATATGTATGTTATGTAATATATGTATGTTATGTGTACTATATGTATGTTATGTGTACTATATGTATGTTATGTGTACTTTATGTATGTTATGTATGTTATTGTACTATATGTATGTTATGTATGTTATGTATACTTTATGTATGTTATGTGTACTTTATGTATGTTATGTGTACTATATGTATGTTATGTATGTTATTGTACTATATGTATGTTATGTATACTTTATGTATGTTATGTGTACTTTATGTATGTTATGTGTACTATATGTATGTTATGTGTGTTATGTGTATGTTATGTGTACTATATGTATGTTATGTACTATATGTATGTTATGTGTACTATATGTATGTTATGTGTGTTATGTGTATGTTATGTGTACTATATGTATGTTATGTGTACTATATGTATGTTATGTGTACTTTATGTATGTTATGTATACTTTATGTATGTTATGTATACTATATGTATGTTATGTGTATGTTATGTGTACTATATGTATGTTATGTATACTATATGTATGTTATGTGTACTATATGTATGTTATGTGTACTATATGTATGTTATATGTACTTTATGTATGTTATGTATACTATATGTATGTTATGTGTATGTTATGTGTACTATATGTATGTTATGTATGTTATGTGTACTTTATGTATGTTATGTATACTTTATGTATGTTATGTATACTATATGTATGTTATGTATGTTATATATGTTATGTGTACTTTATGTATGTTATGTATGTTATGTATACTATATGTATGTTATATGTACTATATGTATGTTATGTGTACTATATGTATGTTATGTGTACTATATGTATGTAATGTATGTTATATGTATGTTATATGTACTATATGTATGTTATGTATGTTATGTATACTATATGTATGTTATGTGTACTATATGTATGTTATGTGTACTTTATGTATGTTATGTGTACTATATGTATGTTATGTATACTATATGTATGTTATGTATACTATATGTATGTTATGTGTACTATATGTATGTTATGTGTACTATATGTATGTTATGTGTACTATATGTATGTTATGTATACTATATGTATGTTATGTATACTATATGTATGTTATATGTACTATATGTATGTTATGTGTACTATATGTATGTTATGTATACTATAGCTATGTTATGTATACTTTATGTATGTTATGTATACTTTATGTATGTTATGTTTACTATATGTATGTTATGTTATATGTATGTTATGTATGTTATGTATACTTTATGTATGTTATGTGTACTATATGTATGTTATGTGTACTTTATTTATGTTATGTGTACTATATGTATGTTATGTGTACTTTATGTATGTTATGTATACTATATGTATGTTATGTGTACTATATGTATGTTATGTATGTTATGTGTACTATATGTATGTTATGTATGTTATATGTATGTTATATGTACTATATGTATGTTATGTATGTAATGTTATATGTATGTTATGTATGTTATGTATACTTTATGTATGTTATGTGTACTATATGTATGTTATGTGTACTTTATGTATGTTATGTGTACTATATGTATGTTATGTATACTTTATGTATGTTATGTGTACTATATGTATGTTATGTGTACTATATGTATGTTATGTGTACTATATGTATGTTATATGTACTATATGTATGTTATGTGTACTATATGTATGTTATGTATGTTATTGTACTATATGTATGTTATATGTACTATATGTATGTTATGTGTACTATATGTATGTTATGTGTACTATATGTATGTTATGTGTACTATATGTATGTTATGTATACTGTATGTATGTTATGTGTACTTTATGTATGTTATGTATACTATATGTATGTTATGTATGTTATGTGTACTATATGTATGTTATGTGTACTATATGTATGTTATGTATACTTTATGTTGTTATGTGTACTTTATGTATGTTATGTATACTATATGTATGTTATGTATGTTATGTGTACTATATGTATGTTATGTATGTTATGTATACTATATGTATGTTATGTGTACTATATGTAGGTTATGTGTACTATATGTATGTTATGTGTACTATATGTATGTTATGTATACTGTATGTATGTTATGTGTACTATATGTATGTTATGTGTACTTTATGTATGTTATGTGTACTATATGTATGTTATGTGTACTATATGTATGTTATGTGTACTATATGTATGTTATGTGTACTATATGTATGTTATGTGTACTATATGTATGTTATGTGTACTATATGTATGTTATGTATACTATATGTATGTTATGTATGTTATGTGTACTATATGTATGTTATGTGTACTTTATGTATGTTATATGTACTATATATATGTTATGTATGTTATGTATACTATATATATGTTATGTATACTATATGTATGTTATGTGTACTATATGATGTTATGTGTACTATGTGTATGTTATGTGTTCTATATGTATGTTATGTGTACTATATGTATGTTATGTGTACTATATGTATGTTATGTGTACTATATGTATGTTATGTGTTCTATATGTATGTTATGTGTACTATATGTATGTTATGTGTACTATATGTATGTTATGTGTACTATATGTATGTTATGTATGTTATGTATGTTATGTGTACTATATGTATGTTATGTGTACTATATGTATGTTATGTGTACTATATGTATGTTATGTGTACTATATGTATGTTATGTATGTTATGTGTACTATATGTATGTTATGTGTACTATATGTATGTTATGTATGTTATTGTACTATATGTATGTTATGTATGTTATGTATACTTTATGTATGTTATGTGTACTTTATGTATGTTATGTGTACTATATGTATGTTATGTATGTTATTGTACTATATGTATGTTATGTATGTTATGTATACTTTATGTATGTTATGTGTACTTTATGTATGTTATGTGTACTATATGTATGTTATGTATGTTATGTGTACTATATGTATGTTATGTGTACTATATGTATGTTATGTGTACTATATGTATGTTATGTGTACTATATGTATGTTATGTACTATATGTATGTTATGTGTACTATATGTATGTTATGTGTACTATATGTATGTTATGTATGTTATGTATACTTTATGTATGTTATGTGTACTTTATGTATGTTATGTGTACTATATGTATGTTATGTATGTTATGTGTACTATATGTATGTTATGTATGTTATGTGTACTTTATGTATGTTATGTGTACTATATGTATGTTATGTAATATATGTATGTTATGTATGTTATTGTACTATATGTATGTTATGTATACTTTATGTATGTTATGTGTACTTTATGTATGTTATGTGTACTATATGTATGTTATGTGTGTTATGTGTATGTTATGTGTACTATATGTATGTTATGTGTACTATATGTATGTTATGTGTACTATATGTATGTTATGTGTACTTTATGTATGTTATGTATGTTATTGTACTATATGTATGTTATGTATGTTATGTATACTTTATGTATGTTATGTGTACTTTATGTATGTTATGTGTACTATATGTATGTTATGTATGTTATTGTACTATATGTATGTTATGTATACTTTATGTATGTTATGTGTACTTTATGTATGTTATGTGTACTATATGTATGTTATGTGTGTTATGTGTATGTTATGTGTACTATATGTATGTTATGTACTATATGTATGTTATGTGTACTATATGTATGTTATGTGTGTTATGTGTATGTTATGTGTACTATATGTATGTTATGTGTACTATATGTATGTTATGTGTACTTTATGTATGTTATGTATACTTTATGTATGTTATGTATACTATATGTATGTTATGTGTATGTTATGTGTACTATATGTATGTTATGTATACTATATGTATGTTATGTGTACTATATGTATGTTATGTGTACTATATGTATGTTATATGTACTTTATGTATGTTATGTATACTATATGTATGTTATGTGTATGTTATGTGTACTATATGTATGTTATGTATGTTATGTGTACTTTATGTATGTTATGTATACTTTATGTATGTTATGTATACTATATGTATGTTATGTATGTTATATATGTTATGTGTACTTTATGTATGTTATGTATGTTATGTATACTATATGTATGTTATATGTACTATATGTATGTTATGTGTACTATATGTATGTTATGTGTACTATATGTATGTAATGTATGTTATATGTATGTTATATGTACTATATGTATGTTATGTATGTTATGTATACTATATGTATGTTATGTGTACTATATGTATGTTATGTGTACTTTATGTATGTTATGTGTACTATATGTATGTTATGTATACTATATGTATGTTATGTATACTATATGTATGTTATGTGTACTATATGTATGTTATGTGTACTATATGTATGTTATGTGTACTATATGTATGTTATGTATACTATATGTATGTTATGTATACTATATGTATGTTATATGTACTATATGTATGTTATGTGTACTATATGTATGTTATGTATACTATAGCTATGTTATGTATACTTTATGTATGTTATGTATACTTTATGTATGTTATGTTTACTATATGTATGTTATGTTATATGTATGTTATGTATGTTATGTATACTTTATGTATGTTATGTGTACTATATGTATGTTATGTGTACTTTATGTATGTTATGTGTACTATATGTATGTTATGTGTACTTTATGTATGTTATGTATACTATATGTATGTTATGTGTACTATATGTATGTTATGTATGTTATATGTATGTTATATGTACTATATGTATGTTATGTATGTAATGTTATATGTATGTTATGTATGTTATGTATACTTTATGTATGTTATGTGTACTATATGTATGTTATGTGTACTATATGTATGTTATGTATGTTATGTATGTTATGTGTACTATATGTATGTTATGTGTACTATATGTATGTTATGTGTACTATATGTATGTTATGTGTACTATATGTATGTTATGTATGTTATGTGTACTATATGTATGTTATGTGTACTATATGTATGTTATGTATGTTATTGTACTATATGTATGTTATGTATGTTATGTATACTTTATGTATGTTATGTGTACTTTATGTATGTTATGTGTACTATATGTATGTTATGTATGTTATTGTACTATATGTATGTTATGTATGTTATGTATACTTTATGTATGTTATGTGTACTTTATGTATGTTATGTGTACTATATGTATGTTATGTATGTTATGTGTACTATATGTATGTTATGTGTACTATATGTATGTTATGTGTACTATATGTATGTTATGTGTACTATATGTATGTTATGTACTATATGTATGTTATGTGTACTATATGTATGTTATGTGTACTATATGTATGTTATGTATGTTATGTATACTTTATGTATGTTATGTGTACTTTATGTATGTTATGTAATATATGTATGTTATGTGTACTATATGTATGTTATGTGTACTATATGTATGTTATGTATGTTATGTATACTTTATGTATGTTATGTGTACTTTATGTATGTTATGTATACTATATGTATGTTATGTGTATGTTATGTGTACTATATGTATGTTATGTGTACTATATGTATGTTATGTGTACTATATGTATGTTATGTGTACTATATGTATGTTATGTATGTTATGTATACTTTATGTATGTTATGTGTACTTTATGTATGTTATGTGTACTATATGTATGTTATGTATGTTATGTGTACTATATGTATGTTATGTATGTTATGTGTACTTTATGTATGTTATGTGTACTATATGTATGTTATGTAATATATGTATGTTATGTGTACTATATGTATGTTATGTGTACTATATGTATGTTATGTGTACTTTATGTATGTTATGTATGTTATTGTACTATATGTATGTTATGTATGTTATGTATACTTTATGTATGTTATGTGTACTTTATGTATGTTATGTGTACTATATGTATGTTATGTATGTTATTGTACTATATGTATGTTATGTATACTTTATGTATGTTATGTGTACTTTATGTATGTTATGTGTACTATATGTATGTTATGTGTGTTATGTGTATGTTATGTGTACTATATGTATGTTATGTACTATATGTATGTTATGTGTACTATATGTATGTTATGTGTGTTATGTGTATGTTATGTGTACTATATGTATGTTATGTGTACTATATGTATGTTATGTGTACTTTATGTATGTTATGTATACTTTATGTATGTTATGTATACTATATGTATGTTATGTGTATGTTATGTGTACTATATGTATGTTATGTATACTATATGTATGTTATGTGTACTATATGTATGTTATGTGTACTATATGTATGTTATATGTACTTTATGTATGTTATGTATACTATATGTATGTTATGTGTATGTTATGTGTACTATATGTATGTTATGTATGTTATGTGTACTTTATGTATGTTATGTATACTTTATGTATGTTATGTATACTATATGTATGTTATGTATGTTATATATGTTATGTGTACTTTATGTATGTTATGTATGTTATGTATACTATATGTATGTTATATGTACTATATGTATGTTATGTGTACTATATGTATGTTATGTGTACTATATGTATGTAATGTATGTTATATGTATGTTATATGTACTATATGTATGTTATGTATGTTATGTATACTATATGTATGTTATGTGTACTATATGTATGTTATGTGTACTTTATGTATGTTATGTGTACTATATGTATGTTATGTATACTATATGTATGTTATGTATACTATATGTATGTTATGTGTACTATATGTATGTTATGTGTACTATATGTATGTTATGTGTACTATATGTATGTTATGTATACTATATGTATGTTATGTATACTATATGTATGTTATATGTACTATATGTATGTTATGTGTACTATATGTATGTTATGTATACTATAGCTATGTTATGTATACTTTATGTATGTTATGTATACTTTATGTATGTTATGTTTACTATATGTATGTTATGTTATATGTATGTTATGTATGTTATGTATACTTTATGTATGTTATGTGTACTATATGTATGTTATGTGTACTTTATGTATGTTATGTGTACTATATGTATGTTATGTGTACTTTATGTATGTTATGTATACTATATGTATGTTATGTGTACTATATGTATGTTATGTATGTTATGTGTACTATATGTATGTTATGTATGTTATATGTATGTTATATGTACTATATGTATGTTATGTATGTAATGTTATATGTATGTTATGTATGTTATGTATACTTTATGTATGTTATGTGTACTATATGTATGTTATGTGTACTTTATGTATGTTATGTGTACTATATGTATGTTATGTATACTTTATGTATGTTATGTGTACTATATGTATGTTATGTATACTATATGTATGTTATGTGTACTATATGTATGTTATGTTTACTATATGTATGTTATGTGTACTATATGTATATTATGTATACTATATGTATGTTATGTGTACTATATGTATGTTATGTGTACTATATATATGTTATGTGTACTATATGTATGTTATGTATACTTTATGTATGTTATGTATACTTTATGTATGTTTCAGAGTTAAACAAATTTATAAGGCATTTCCTTTTATTCCAATATTCTTGTTTTTCTTAATAAATTAGTTATTCAAGTAATTAAATTAGTTATTAAATTAATAATTTAAATTAATTATCAAGGGATTCTTAGTTTCAAAATGTTTTTTAGTTGATGATTTATACAAATTCTATATAAAGGTGTCCACACATATGCAAGTTTCTTCACAAGATTTGTGAACTTATTATAACTTACTAACTTGAAAACTCAATTTTTAGTTTGAAAATAAAATTTCCCACTTGACTATATAGAATTTCCCGAATTAACTACTCAAACATGTAATGTATACTTGTAGTTAGTATACTTATACTTAAGTATAACAAAATTGTGACTTTAATTTTGCTACTAAAATTTCCTTTTTTATTTCAATATTTAACATATATATATATGTATTCTTTTCGATATATCACATATAAAATTGGTTTATGTATATTGATATAATTAATAAACAAACTATATATTAAACTATTTGAATAATAACAAATTATTAGATTTAACGCAAATCATAAAACATATTCAACTATTTACCACTGGTTGTGATTTCAAATATGTCCCAAAAAAACTGATTAAGTTATAATAAATATCATATGTTTTTATTATAAATGGCATCATCATTTGAATGTAGTGAACACACAGTCCAATGTTCCTAAATCTTTAGGCCTGCAATGAAGTTAATAATAAGTGTAATTCACTATTTCAATGGAATTCACATATGGTAATTTTATGAAAATCTAATACTATATTAAATATATTCAAAGAAATACAGATGCCCAATATATTGAATTTACATCTGGCATTCTAATATGAAATTTACTCAATTTCTGTTTTTAGATATACTGCATAGAATTTAATTCACTATAGTATACCTAATATACACTATATATTTATATATATATTTAAATGTTAACAGTTTAAAAAAATTTATAAATCATTATTTATGTATAAAAAATATCAATAATACATAATTTGATAAAATTGTATTATATTTTCTGTAAATGTCTATTATAAGTTATAGTGCACTTTATATATATTATAGTATATATTTTATATGTTATAACTGTCTAAATTAAAACGGACTTTAGTTACATATTGTACTATTTAGTTAAGTATATTCGAAGTAATACGTTTTTATAATGACAATGAAATGCATTATGATAAACATCTTAGCATATACAAGTAGGGAAGCCATTACACACAAACACACACACACCCGCACACACACCCGCACACACACACAACCCACCTGGTCACGTTTGCTAGCACTCATCATGATCTTTAGCAATTCATCCGAGGCACCTTGAGATGGGTCACACATCATGCGAGCTTGTGATTGGTCAGCAGCCGCTACGGACCTAGCCAACAGTTCCCGGATATCGACTGCGGCTATGCCTTGCGCAGGTCTGGGAGGTTCTAGGGCCGGCGTAGGTGTTGGGTCCCGGCAGTCCGGACACACCCACACTAATCGCGACACGCCCATTACTTCTACCTGACAGTACGGAGTTATGAAGTGAAGAACATAGACAATATTATGCTGACTCACCATCTATACGCACCACCTATACGCACCACCTATACGCACCACCTATACGCACCACCTATACGCACCACCTATACGCACCACCTATACGCACCACCTATACGCACCACCTATACGCACCACCTATACGCACCACCTATACGCACCACCTATACGCACCACCTATACGCACCACCTATAGGCACCACCTATACGCACCACCTATACGCACCACCTATACGCACCACCTATACGCACCACCTATAGGCACCACCTATACGCACCACCTATACGCACCACCTATACGCACCACCTATACGCACCACCTATACGCACCACATATACGCACCACCTATACGCACCACCTATACGCACCACCTATACGCACCACCTATACGCACCACCTATACGCACCACCTATACGCACCACCTATACGCACCACCTATAGGCACCACCTATACGCACCATCTATACGCACCACCTATACGCACCACCTATAGGCACCACCTATAGGCACCACCTATACGCACCACCTATACGCACCACCTATAGGCACCACCTATACGCACCACCTATACGCACCACCTATACGCACCACCTATACGCACCACCTATACGCACCACCTATACGCACCACCTATACGCACCACCTATACGCACCACCTATACGCACCACCTATAGGCACCACCTATACGCACCATCTATACGCACCACCTATACGCACCACCTATACGCACCACCTATACGCACCACCTATACGCACCACCTATAGGCACCACCTATAGGCACCACCTATAGGCACCACCTATAGGCACCACCTATAGGCACCACCTATAGGCACCACCTATAGGCACCACCTATACGCACCACCTATACGCACCACCTATAGGCACCACCTATAGGCACCACCTATAGGCACCACCTATAGGCACCACCTATACGCACCACCTATACGCACCACCTATACGCACCACCTATAGGCACCACCTATAGGCACCACCTATAGGCACCACCTATAGGCACCACCTATAGGCACCACCTATAGGCACCACCTATAGGCACCACCTATACGCACCACCTATAGGCACCACCTATACGCACCACCTATACGCACCACCTATACGCACCACCTATACGCACCACATATACGCACCACCTATACGCACCACCTATACGCACCACCTATACGCACCACTACATCTCCCATCGACACCTACATCCGACCACACGGCTCGCGTACGACGTACGTACGTTCGTACGACGTTCGTACGTACGCCGTACGTACGAACCCATTAACCCCGTGACCCTAACTCCGACTGCGAGCCGTGCTACGGACCTGAGAATGACCGGAAGCCGCCGTCCAGAGTTCTTGACCGCAGTGCAAGTGTATCATTGCCGTGCAACGGTCGCATCCCACCGCCGTACGTTCCTTCATGATGACCACCCGACAACGAATGCAGAACTTCACCACCGGAACCTCGCATTCCCCGTAGCAACCGCCACAACATCCGGCGTTAGAGTTGTAGCCGCTTCCGCTTGCGCCCCTGCCCCCGGATGTGCCTTCCCTTCTGCCTTCCCCTCTACCTTCCCCTCTTCCTCCGCCTCCATTTGCGCCGTTCGAGATGAACATCAAGGGTGGCGACGACTGTTGTCTGGGAGTGTTGAGGTCTACGGACGAGAACTTGTAATGAAGGACGAATGACGTCGTCATACCCTCTATATAGTCTGGGTGCAACTGTATTCATCACCCATTGGTGGGAATGTTGAACCGTTGGCAATTTGGGGTGGCAATTTAGATATCCACTAGAATTGTTTTTAAATCAACTTTTCTTTCTCAATAACTCTCGCTATTTATTCCTTACGTTAATAAATATCAAAACATACTAATTGTAACCAATTAGTATGATAAGATACACGTGACAATGTGGTCATTTGAACACCAGTCGACATATTAAATAATATACTGAAGACTAGGTGTGGCCAATGACCACTGGTCACTAAGTGGTCTGGCGATTTATAGCGAGTTAAATTTGTTTTTATACTTAATTACACTTTATTACTGGAATAAGTTCATTATATATCCGTTTAGTATTTACATTGAACTATTTTTGATTTGATATTGTATTATATAATATTATATAATGTTTTATGTGATATATTTTCATAATAATTTGTAATAACTTCTACTAAATACATATACATATACTACATGGTATATACCACATGGTATATACTACATGGTATATACTACATGGTATATACTACATGGTATATACTACATGGTATATACTACATGGTATATACTACATGGTATATACTACATGGTATATACTACATGGTATATACTACATCATATATACTACATGGTATATACTACATGGTATATACTACATGGTATATACTACATGGTATATACTACATGGTATATACTACATGGTATATACTACATGGTATATACTACATGGTATATACTACATGGTATATACTACATGGTATATACTACATGGTATATACTACATGGTATATACTACATGGTATATACTACATGGTATATACTACATGGTATATACTACATGGTATATACTACATGGTATATACTACATGGTATATACTACATGGTATATACTACATGGTATATACTACATGGTATATACTACATGGTATATACTACATGGTATATACTACATGGTATATACTACATGGTATATACTACATGGTATATACTACATGGTATATACTACATGGTATATACTACATGGTATATACTACATGGTATATACTACATGGTATATACTACATGGTATATACTACATGGTATATACTACATGGTATATACTACATGGTATATACTACATGGTATATACTACATGGTATATACTACATGGTATATACTACATGGTATATACTACATGGTATATACTACATGGTATATACTACATGGTATATACTACATGGTATATACTACATGGTATATACTACATGGTATATACTACATGGTATATACTACATGGTATATACTACATGGTATATACTACATGGTATATACTACATGGTATATACTACATGGTATATACTACATGGTATATACTACATGGTATATACTACATGGTATATACTACATGGTATATACTACATGGTATATACTACATGGTATATACTACATGGTATATACTACATGGTATATACTACATGGTATATACTACATGGTATATACTACATGGTATATACTACATGGTATATACTACATGGTATATACTACATGGTATATACTACATGGTATATACTACATGGTATATACTACATGGTATATACTACATGGTATATACTACATGGTATATACTATATGGTATATACTACATGGGAGGGAGGGAGGGAGGGAGAGTGGTCTGATAAATTATATGAGGACATTACAGTGTATGTTGATAAGTCGTCTGCAAATTTAAAATATGCTTTATAAGGCAATATGTTCAAATAACAAAATATCCAGACATTGTTATTAAAATACAGATGTTATTTTCAATCTAGTTTTGTTAATAATTTCTACTAAATATAATAATACTGTACAAGGTATCTGTATAACATACACCACCGATATATTAAGCTTTTATACCTGATAATAGAGTACAGCAGTTGTACAATGTATAGCTATTGTATAATGTACACTGTAGGCTTTACACTATGCAGAGTATACTGTACACTGTACATAATATATATAATAACGTTATACTCTGAACTATCTCTCACAGTACTCAACATAATGCATAACTTGTCATTATTAAATATCATATTTATAACCACTTAGTTACTTTTACATTTGTGCCGACATTACATACCTACCCCTTAACTTCATTATTTTATCTCCCACATCTTTATAATAAAGTATTTACAATCTATAATCATCATTTTAGACCATTTCTACTGCCTACCTTCCTGTATCTATGACAACCTAATCCCTTGTTAAACCTGTTTAACTAACTCTACAAACCCCTGTCCCAGGTTCATTCGATGCGGACGACAGAAAGGCAATGATTCTGAAGATTCAGAGGACCGCTGACTTAAGAGATATCTACACGCCATTGTCATCCCAAGAGGAAAGCGATGACAATAGCGACGATGACGGCGATGATGAGGTCAAGGTTCATCAAGTCTCCGTATTCAACGTATTCGATTGCCTGGATAGCGACGAACAATAAGTCGATATCACAACAGAGTCACTTAGAACTCTAGTGCCCCACTACTACCCTTGCCCCCTACTACAGTTACACTACTACATCCAGACTACTACTCTCACATTAAGGCAATATCTCCTAGTAAACCCCATTAGCTGTTTACCTACATACTAAGACATTCATTATCCATCTAATAATATTATGGCCGACAATATCTGCTAATTATCCAACTAACCTAGCCATGTCCTGCTCTAACTCCAATATAACCTTTTTAAAGCTACACCCCCACCGCTACACCCAACACTTATATTTGCTTATTATGTAATGAGATGTGATAAAGTCGTTGTATATTATGAAATAAATCATATTTATTTAAGATTTTCTCATTTTGGCAATAGCAACATAAAGAATATAAGTAATAAAAAATGTAATAGAAAATACAATGGTACATAAATATGAATTATTAAAACCATAAAAAACATATCTATGTATAATTGTAATGGAGGTAGGAATATTAAGAAATGGGAGTTTTTGTGTCATAGAGTAGAAGATCGTTATTCGAAACATCTCGAGGGTTGGTGGAGCATTCATAGCCCATTTTCTTAAGATCTTTGGTGACAACATTGAAACTCACCGTGCAGTAACCTTGGGTACGTACTCTTGTGACTAAAGTTAGGTATAATTTAGATTATTTCATTTTTAGGAAATTTATTTAATTAACATAGAAATCTGGGAAATTATGCATTTTAGATTGGGATTTAGTTGAACTGAAAACCTTCCCTTCCTTCCCCTTGGGCTACTACGCTGGGGTCGGTATATTCGGGTCTTCGACTCATCATCCAGCCCATGAAGCGCTGGAACCTCGAAGATGACTCGGGAACAAACATCGGCAGTACCCGGGAATGTCTATTGAAGGGGAATAGTAGAGGTTTAGGAAAAGATAGTGGAGGGGAGGAGTAGAGGTTTAGGAAAAGATAGTGGAGGGGAGGAGTAGAGGTTTAGGAAAATATAGTGGAGGGGAATAGTAGAGGTTTAGGAAAAGATAGTGGAGGGGAATAGTAGAGGTTTAGGAAAAGATAGTGGAGGGGAGGAGTAGAGGTTTAGGAAAAGATAGTGGAGGGGAGGAGTAGAGGTTTAGGAAAAGATAGTGGAGGGGAATAGTAGAGGTTTAGGAAAAGATAGTGGAGGGAATAGTAGAGGTTTAGGAAAAGATAGTGGAGGGAATAGTAGAGGTTTAGGAAAAGATAGTGGAGGGGAGGAGTAGAGGTTTAGGAAAAGATAGTGGAGGGGAGGAGTAGAGGTTTAGGAAAAGATAGTGGAGGGGAATAGTAGAGGTTTAGGAAAAGATAGTGGAGGGAATAGTAGAGGTTTAGGAAAAGATAGTGGAGGGAATAGTAGAGGTTTAGGAAAAGATAGTGGAGGGAATAGTAGAGGTTTAGGAAAAGATATAAAGATATAACGTATATAAAGATATATAAAGATATAAGATACATTTACTGTATGAGACAATCAGTTCTGTAATGTTTTACAGTATTGGAGTCAAACTGGCGAAAATATCCTGTAGATTATATACGCCAATCTCTATGAAATAGGTCAGTACAAGGAGATATGGAATACAGACGAGATAGAGTGTTTGCCTATGTTTGTATAGACGTAAGTAGGAAAAAGTTTACTGAATAATCTGCAGTATATGTAAAATTAAATGCGAACACTGCACAGAATTAGCATGTAAAGTAATTTTACCTGCCAGGAATCATTGGCAAATGACACACTCCGTAACCCCTTACCACGTCGGTGCCGAAAGCGTCAATTCCATAGGCATGCAGAACTAGTTGAGGCCCTAGAATAAATATGTTCATTTGTTAAACCGTGCTCATCGGTGAATACAATGCATTGGTAGTAATTGTTATGAGCGTGTATATTTTCAAAAGCGGCTTTAACATATATAACTAACATCCGTAAGGATTCGTACTTTTAAAGGTGACCTCCAATGGAAAGTTTATTACAAATACTTGTCTATCATCTTCACTTTTTTTTGAAGTTTGTGTAATTCCTTCTTCAAGACCCTAGTTACAAGATTATTGATGAGATATTAATACATTATATCATAAACTATTTCATATTTGTATAAACTTTTATTGTTTGTATAGTTGATAAAACAAATACATAATTTTAAATAAATAAACTAACGGAAGTTATAACCCAATCTTTCCCAAATGTAAAACTGTATCGAAAATACACATCATCAAATTCTGGAAACTAGAATATTTGTAACCAAATAATATTAATAAATAAAATATATTATTAATATTAACTTATTTGAATATATTTTAATATAAACTACTAATGATTATAAACTTCTGATCAGTTATTCAGTCATTATGTTATCTAAATATATAAAGACTTTATTAATAAATAACTAATATTTTAATTAATTTCTTATAGATTATATATCTCAAAGTTGTATTACTACACAATATAGATATTGTGTTAGGTAATAATAATCTATTTCTCCGCATCTATTTAAAAAATCAAAGTTTGATTCAAACAAATATATTGTTCAATGATTAAATTTTGTATTATCATTTATATTTAATATGTAAAATAGTTATCCTATTATTTCTGATGTGTTTACTAATCAAATGTATTATTTATGATTTATATATTTAATATAAAGTTTTCAATATAATATGTATATATTATAAGTGATATTATTCATAGTCTAACATCGGCAGTTTCAATTTGCCCAGTTATATTTAAAAGAAAAACTGATAATTGCGATGACATATTATAAATAATTAATGTAACACATTTGATATATAATATTAAAACAAAATAAACAAATGGATGTCTTTTGTTGTTAAGGATAGGGGTTAAATATCATAAACTCTCCAAGGATAATAGAATATATTGTTATACTAAAATTTTTAAATTATCTAATTTTTGATTATAAAATATAATTATATAATGTCCGAAATTGATGACACTGATAAATCTACCAACGAAAGCATAGAACATGTAGAATCTACGGTTGATAAAAATGAATATAAACATACTATATGCGAGGAAATTAAAAAAGAAAACGATAAACAATCGAAAACAGATACTGTTCAACAAATTGATGTTAATATTTAAATTATTCAATTCATTATTAATTAACTGATTATTATTGTATTAATAAAGTGTAATGATATATCAACCTGTATACAAATTAAAATTGGCATTAATGTTATAATATTTATCGATATCTTAATATAAATATGTCTCCTAATAATTTGACAAGTTAGAAATATAATTAATTGTGACACATATTGTCATATGGAGTAGATATAAACACATACTCGTATAACTCATCAGTAAATTCAAGAATATGATAGAAAATAGTTACTGCTAGAATGTACTATACTTACATAGTAGTCAAGTATAGTGTAATTATGAATAAGACAGTGATTGTATTAGTATTATAATGTATTTAATGGTGATAAATGCTTAATGGTAGAAGTTATAAAATAAAACTAGTTGCTTTGATATATGTTTGCATGACCTATTACTTAGATGCTACTATTTTGAAATTAGGTTTGACTATTGTAGACGATGGCCCTTCTTAACTATTTCCTTAAACACACTCGGTTTACATTTTAAACATCATATTTTTTCATCGCTAGTAAAAAATAATTAATTTTAAAACCCTAAGGTATAATAATCATAACTATTATATATATTTTATTATAAAATTGTAAGTTAAATTCCCAAGTATAACAGTAATGATAATAGGAAACTAAAATATTATTAAGATTCTACGATAGTTTATATAGACTATTTCATATGTATTACAGGTCTCTATAATATGCAATATTAGTGATAACTTTAAAATACCCATTATATTATTAATTCATGCCGTACTTGTTATATATCATTCTATTATAATATAATTGATAGTAATAATATAGTAGTATCTATAGCAGACCTGGCTTTTTTCAGTAACAAAAATACATAATTTCGAAATGTTTATCAATGATTATTAATATGAATATTTCTATATACATCGTGAATAGTCTAATTAACTATTATAAATATAATTATAAAAATATTGTATTCTTTGACTGTATTCACCCATGTGACATACAGGTGCATAGTCGTCAACATAGTGTGTGGCCTAAAAGTCGCAAAAGACGTAAAAGACGAGATGAAAATGCTCCAAGAATGCCGTTGACTGGTTACATTCGCTTCCTCAATGACCGTCGAGAAATTCTTAAACACGAAAACCCTTCTCTTGGTTTCACTGAAGTCACGAAACAGCTCGGTAGTGAATGGAGTTCATTACTGCCAGGTGTAAAACAGGTACCTTGTCACATATAATATATGACATATATCATAAAACATGTAATATATAACTTATTACACATAACATTATACATATATTTAAATGTATTATTATGATTTTTAGAAATATCTAGATGAAGCAGAAAAAGATAAATTAAGATACTATGATGAAATAGATACATATCATGCTAGTGACAAATATAAAGAATTTTTAAAAAAACAAGAAGTAGGTCAGTAACATTATTATATATAAAATATAATGATAGTAGGAGATTTAACATAATATATTAATATTTTGTATCGCTATGGTTGTCATTTTTATATTATAATGTATAATATCTATAATATATATTATAAAATAATAAGTATTTATACAATCTTTGATTTTAAACTTATATATTATTCTACATTGACTTTTTGATTGACCTTATTGATTTATAGTTCCAGATGAAATACAAAGTGATGAGGAGGTGAATTTTGTTATTCCAATATTCACTCAACAATTTTTAGAGCACAACACAAGTTAGCTATATTACTATATATAATGCTATATTTTTAATAAGCTCATTTTGCATCAATACACACATATTTTAGAATTAAATTTGAAAATTTATTTTTATCAATATTTCTTTGTGTAATGTAAAATATTTATATTTATTATATATAATAAATAATGTTTGAGCCACAGGAAAGTTCAATTTTTGGAAAATAGAATATTTCATATTTTTCATACAATTCTACTATCAGACCCTTTTATTTGTCATGCCAATTAGAGATGAGTTCAAAGTTCATTCTATGTTTTGAAATTTTATATTTATAAATTTAATCAAAGCTATTAAAGTAAAAATGAATACAAATAAATTTTAAAATTAATGGTTTAGTGAAAAATTGTTATATATAATTTGATATTATCTTTGGTAAAGTTAAATAATAGATCGATCGTAAAAGGGTAAACCCTTAAGAGATATTTATTTTAATTTAATTATATATATTGCATGTATTTCCAATCATATTAATTGTGACCACATATTGATTATGTTTAACAACTTGGTGGGTGTCTCTACATTGACTTCACTTATCGCCATGCAGTGCGCGAGGCTGAACTGAGGCGATTGAAGCGAAACATCGCCATGACAGCAGATTCAAATGCAGGCCTCAAGAAGCACATCGAGTGCATGTCATCGGCCGTAGACTGCTTGAACACGGAATCCGCCGAACAGCACGCCAATAACCTCGCACTCCAGGTGCGTATTGGAAAATGGGGTATATGTCGATATATAGGATTCAGAGGTATTATGAATCTAATAATCTCGCACTCCAGATGCGTATTGGAAGGAGTTAGGGTAGAATGTTAGGTGGGAAGCTGAGGTCAAACGATTATGATAATAGTAGTATGTTAGATGTAGGGGAGAGGCTAAGGATTTATTCGTTCGAGAAGTACATTGTCTTATGAACTATATCTAAATAACATGTGGACTCTAGCTACTGCTACTATAGTTGTAGTACTGATGCAGTTAATGTACTGTATGTATGTAGTCTAAACAATAATCTCATTTCTTTAATATCTATTGCTTTTCAAAGGGTTTGTGTTTTATTAAAATATATATATTGCTTTTTATTGATCTTTATTGATCCAGTGAATCTTTGGACTTATTAAATTATTAATAATTTTGGATATCTATAGAATCACATGGTGACATTAAGAAAGAATTTGACAAAATCATTTGCTGATATCGACTTGCCAGGTTTTTTTTTATATGATAGAGAATTATTAGTAAACATCCGAATCTAAAAAAATAATTCCATATTTTCAGATTTTGAAGGTCACATTAATCTAGACAATGTTGATGAATACATGAATGCTATGAATAAACTAGTGCAGAAGTATTTACATAATGGTGAAGTGGAAGATGCCGCAGATCATAAAGTCTTTAAAACTGTCTCAGCCATTTTGGACTCTATGAAAATGGAATTTTGATATTTCCTTAACTAGTAACGATTATTTTTTTATTACACTTTTTATTTTTTATAAGTTACGATATCTAGGATTATATATACTCAATAAATGAAATAATTTTTAAAGTTTATATTTTTACTTAATAAATTATTGATTTTAATATAAAGTTATAATAAATAAATATTATTATTGTAAGTTTTATATTATTAAAAAATAACCATATATAATAAATTGTAATGTTAAATTTGTTTAAAAATATGTTTATATATTATGTTATGCTTGATAAGCTTGATTATTGCATTAATTATTTTGATTGTAATATAAAAATAATTTGGTAATAAAAGTTTTTATTGTATATGTATAAAGATACAAAATAAAGACATTATTGTGGGTTATTATCCTGCCTCCTACTGTTGTACTGGTTGGTTCCTATGTGAATTAAAAAATAAGTTATTTAATGCTTATTATATAAAGTCTAAATATATAATTTATATATCACACTAACCACGATTTATATAACGCTGATCATATCCTCCTCTACCACCTCTACCACGTGGAAAACCACCATATCCACCCCTCATTCCACGATTTCCTCTTGGTGGCATACCTAATTAAATATGTTAGGTTATAAATAAATCCAAAAATAGAAAATGGTTTTAATATATTATTATGTAAACCTTCTCTAAAACCCCTTGGACCATTATCATTCATGCCATTATTCCTCATTTCATTACGTTGATGCTGGTCTTGATTCCTGAATGGTTCACTACGGTAACCATCATTGCGTTCATCGGAATTACGTCTGATGAAATAGTTTATGTATCAATAGTGTTTATAATAACATTTTTGTTAACATTAACTATATGAACATAACATCTATTATTATTAACCTATTATTGTAGTCATTATTGTAATTACGATGTTGGCTATCAGGTCTTTGCTGAGTTTGATCCCTCTGCGGTTGATCAGTCTGATGGCCATTGTTCTGTTGTTGTTGAGAATTATTGTGGTTGTCACGACTACCATCGTGCGCTCCCTGAGAGTGGTGATGTCGAGTCTGCTGTTGGGTTCCATAGTTACGATAGCGCTGGTCACCCTGTCCATGATGCGCCCTATTCACTTGATGTTGTTGCGAGGACTGTTGTGGTGGCTGTTGTTGTTGTTGTTGTTGTTGTTGTTGTTGTTGTTGTTGTTGTTGTTGTGGTGGCTGCTGCTGAATGCTAGTGGAATGATGAGACAACTGATCACCACCACCCGCAGACTCTTTCTTGACGACTAGTTCAGGGGAGGTACTTGGTGGTTCGAGGGTTGTAGGTTCTTCATGTTTCGATGGCTCATCGGTTTTTATAACCGTGGGATTTGTAGCTTGAGACAGAGTTGGAGCTTGAGTTGGAGCCTGCGACAGAGGTGGTGGTAGATGTGGAGGAAGTATATGAGTCTGATAGTGAGATTGAGTAGATTGTATCGGTGGTGGTGGATGGTGAATAAGAGGTGACTTGGGTTTTGTTTGTCCGAGATGGTGGCCAGGATGAGTCGGTAAGTGGGGAGGTGGTTGCTGGTGTTGGGCCATATGCGGTTGCATCTGGTGGTTTTGGTGTTGTTGAGATGGTTGTTGACTAGTGTGAGGTGGATGGAAAGAAGAAGACGGTTGCTGATGGAGACGGGACTGTTGATTGAGCATCATTTGAGGATTTGGAGGATATGTATGCATAGGCATATGTTGGTTAGGCTGTTGATGGGTTGGCGGTAGCGGTGGAGGTGCCATATGTTGGACAGGAGATACTCGATCATGCTGTTCGGTATAAAGGTTGGGAGATTGCCGCTGGTTGATGTTGGGAGACTGGCGATGATTAACGTTAGGACGCAATTCTTCTTCCGTTCTCATCAATATAGTGTCAAACTTTGTTTGATCTAAATAATAATAAATATTTTTTAAAATGCGTTATTTGAGATAATTTGTTATAAATTAAAAATATTTCTACTTATTTCATATATTTAGTTCATGATATGTGGTATTGACCATTATATAAAGCTTGTTGTTGAGGTGGCGATAGTTGAGGTATATATGAAGATGGTTGGTGATGTCTAGCAGCGGCAGACAATTTAATTTCCTCTTTAGGCTCTAAACAACAAATTATTTATTATAGCTTAAAGAAAAACTTTCCAAGTAAATAATATAGAAGTAGTATAGTAATGTACAAATAATTATTGCATATAAGCAATACAAATATATTTCATAGGGTCCATTTACATTTATATTTAAAGGAGAGATATCTCAATAAATGAACACATTTGTTACTATATTTGTCCAATGATAAAAAAGATTCCTCCATGGGAATATCAGATTGTAGGATTAAAGGTCATCATTATATACATTATTAGCATTTCTTTATCTATTATAATATTTTTAGAGATATAACTAACAGTATCATATTATAAAATACTTGTAATACATAATATATATAAATATATTAAGTATGTTATTTCAATATATGTAATATAAACGATATACTATTATGTTATCTATCTAATTTAATATTTAAAAAAGGAAGCTATTCAATTGCAGATTCCTAAATTGCAAGAAATAATTATTTCCCTTACAGAAATAATTTATAATAGAATGTATATGTAGTATATATGTATATGTATTAGCGTACACTATTGTAACCTTTAGTTAATTCCGATTTCTGTGAGAAATTGTAACTTCCCTTAACCGAATTAACAATCTCACTAAAACTTCTTGGGTGTTCTGGTTGTTGAACAAGTTTAAGAAATTCATCATCTTCAATTTCCAAGTGTTCAAGATTGTCTTGTTTTTTTTGATCTTTTAGTTTTTGTTGTTGCTCATGCTGTACTTGCTGTTGTTGATATTGCTGAGATTCACTATAAGCTCTGTCATTTTCTTCCTTCTCATTCTGTGCCAACCTATACGCCTGGTAATCTGCTTCTATAAATAAATTACATAATAAAGTTAGCTTTATGAATAAAACATATGTAAATTTAATAGATTTATATAATATATGATAAATGAAAGATTATATAATATTATCTATAATATTCACATAAGGTACATATTATGTACCTTGTTTTTTTGCAGCATCTAGTTCTACCTCACCTAATACCTCAAATTCATAGAGAGCTTCACCAGCAGGTATCTCCGATCTTTCAGGGGGAACTTCTACTTCCTCTTCATACATGTATTCCTCTGCCTTTTCATCTTCTTGAGGTAATTCAGGTACAGCAGTATCCTCGTAAGGTACTTCATCTTCTACAGGAATATCCATCTCAACGTTAACTTCTTCCTCGTCAACTAAGATTTCTTCTTCTTGTTCAACTTCTTCTTCCTCAGTATTTTCTTGCAAAAAATCTAGGTAATCACAGCTAAGAATACGGTCGACTAATATATTCAATTTTGCGAAGGTGTAGGGGAAATCTTCAATAATATCTTTATCTTTAGATTCACAGAAATTAACAATAAATTCAGAATGCAAGACAATTCTTTCACGGAAATTGATATTAGGATTCGGAATATAAATTTCTGCAAATTTGTCCAAAGCTTCCAAGTCATCATCGAAAATAAGCTAATAAATGTGTAATTTGTAATGTAATGCATAATTTATTGTATATTAATTAAAAGTATATAAATTATTTATTAATAATACTTACAATAGCGCCATTTTCTCCAGAAATGAAATCATTACGAACTATATTATCACCAAATTTAGAAACAATATATTCCAAATATAAACATTTCTGGTAAAAAGACTGTAATTCATTTGATTTCTCTATTTTTTGCTTTTTAATCATTTTCTTCTGATATTTTTCACTATCCAAAATTGCAGTTGAATAAAGCTTTTGCATTTCTTTATAATCTTCAAGTGTTTGTACGACTATATCATATTGCTTGATGGCATTCTATTGGAATAAATAATTAAAATATACTATTATATATTATTATATAATAAGGGTTATAATTAGTCATTTCTATTGGATTTAGAATGTTATTATATCTATTCATAATTAGTATTATATATAATTTGATGAAAATATTTTTTTAAATACTGCAATCTAAATTAATGATTTCATATAATTTGTACTATAATCATATGATTCTATCATATATAGCTATTTATATGTTAAAAGTGATTACATTATCGCTTTTATGAAAAGTTACCCTTCTTATAGAAATTGTTATTTTGTTGCTTATTATTATAGATATGCTAACAAAAATACAAAATAAATTATACAATTCAAATAATGAACAAATATGTATGATTGATGGATACCCAGGAAATAATCCAGGTCATTTTAGTTTTTTTATTTAAAATAAAACTGAAAATATATTATATACTTTCAAAATAAATTGTTCATATTAAAAATAATATAATATATATATACAAGATTGTATAATAGATTTTTTGCTTTTTTTGATATTGTATAACGGTTTTTATAATATCATGGTTTTCGTTATATTGATAATATATATATTATAATATCATGGTTTCAGTATGCAAATACTAGTTTATTTATTAAAAAATATGTATATTGTTTTTAATCATAATATTTAACAAGTTGTAAGCTATTTATTGGTAATAATAATAAATGAAATATATATAATAAACTAGTATTTTTTTTAAAAAAAGAGTTAATATATTATATACTAAGAAATTATTAAAGATATTATCTTTATTTAGATATAATTAAAATAAACAAATTTTCGTAAATTACATTTATATTTCATTAAAAATAGTACAAAACTAGTAGCTTATTTATATTTTAAAAAAATAATTATACAATTTGTATTTATAGATAAATAATCCTTTTTTTAAAGTATGATTTCAATAAAGGATCATCATTCATCATACTTTAGTATTTTTTTAAAGAAGTACAAATTATTTAAACTTTTATAAATATACTTAAAATTTTACATCAATATATAGTTTTTAAAAATTATGTAAGTTGGATGCGAAAACAATTATTATTGAATACACTTGGAATGACCCATTTATACTAATTCATATAACCAGTTGATCTTCATTTAAGGATTGCCCACTTTTTTCTTGTGTCCTATACACATCGAGTTTGACCTATAAGAATTCAAAAATAATATAGATTAATATATATTAGATTAATAATTATTTATTTTATTTAATATATCTCTGAAAAGTTTCTAAACTTCGAAATAAAGAATGAATATTTTGCTAAGTTTTTAATCAAAAAAAAATTTTATTTCACAAATATTATTTTCAGCAATTTCGTTAAATTCTATGTACAATCTCTAATATGTTTAAAGCTTATTTTTCGAACACGGTTTTAAGCAGCTCTAAATTTTTCAGAGTCGTATTTCTCGAATATATTCGGAAAACTCCAAAGCTAATTACGGAATTTGGAATAGAAATAGAAAAATATGATTTTAGTCAATCGCCAAAATAATTTTTTTTTAAATATTTTCCATTTTTAAAATACTTCATCGAACATAAATACTCCGATTTCGAAGTTACAATGTATTTTTAAAATTTTAGATAAATTATTAGCGTATTTAGCTATACCTATTTATATCACGTAGAATTAAATAAAATTTAATAATATTGTTTTTAACCAATCGATATATTCCTACCAAATTCTTATTAGAAGAAATTATATAGTAGATTTATAAAAACATGTTCTATATACCCTTCGTTTATAAATATATTTTCTATATATATTTTATAATATCAATATTCTTAGTCTGTCGAAGTACCAACATTAAATTTTAATATAATGCATATAAAACTCGATATTGATTATTTGATATCACTATTTATATGCAGTCATTTGCAGTATGCTTTTATTCTCTTAAACTTTCTAAAACATTAAATATTAGTATCATAAATAAAGTATGTAAAATTTTGAATTACTCAATTCAACACGCAAAGTTTAAAAGCTGTACATTCTACTATATATGTGTTGGTTCAATACTATGACACTAATGAGCTAAGCTAGTAACCTCCAGCAGGTATAATATATGAACTGTACTAGATTGCAATACTATGATACTAACCCCAAAATATAGAATATATAACTGCACTAAGCTGTAATACATTTATACTACATATATAATATATATACATCAGCAATAACTAGCAAATTGTTTGATATATTCTTTCAGTTATTACTCTTCATATAATATGTTAAAAATATATAATTAAAATATATCATATAAATAAATTTACACATTTTAATTATTCAATAATTTATGATTTTATTTTCAATTGTTAATTATATTTTAAATGAATTATATATATTAGATGTAATATAAGTAGATATAGCTTATTGGTCATTTGACCTATATTATTATTTATAGTATTTCTATATATTTTAAAAAACACCTAGTATTTATGATAAATAGTAAATTTACACATTTTAATGTTACAACACACATATTTTAAAATAACATTGGAATTTTTATACTAGGTTTTACATTGCTCATAAACATATATTTATTAATGATATTTTTAAATCGATTGTCAAAATATACATTAAATATGTGCTTATTTCACATGTGCATACAATTACACCATATACATTATATATTGTTATAATTATAAATCAACATTTAACAGAATGATAAGTGATCAGTTATCATGAGATATGCTGATTATCTATGCAGTCCATATTTGATGATATTATTTCTTTAAATAAGCAGATTTGTTTTAATGAGGGTTATGAATGATTGTAAATATTGAATCATATAATAAAGATATACATTAATTGTTAAATTCATAATATAATTTTTGTATTAATCATATAATATAATATAATTTTAGTTTATATTGCATTAAACTTGCATATATAGTGTTTTGGATATATAGTAGTCTTATCTACAATAATTTAACTAGTAGTTACTACAATTTCAAGGAACTTAATCATTAGTATATCTGCAAATAATATAGTGACATATGTCACTTGAGTAGCAAGTGGTGATTCTACTAGTAAATATTGTATAATATAAAATTTGGTAGATACTCTATATAACAGGGGTTACATACATATTTTTATACTAGATTTCATTCAATATAGTGAAATAAGTAGAATTATGTTAGTTAACAGTCAAAACATGTAGAAATATGTATTACCTATTTATTTCTATGTACAATTTATGAGCATATAATAATTTGAATATACACAGAAAAATATATTAATTTTATAATTGTTCAATCTATTTATTAGTATTTATAAATAGAATATTGTTATATTATTATATATATGTATATAAAATCATATTAATAATATCTATTAAAAGTAATTATTATACATATTATAATTGTATATTATGTAATCTACATAAATATATATGAATGTGATATGTATTACAATATACTTGGAATTTCATATTCAATAAAACTATGAAACATAATTTCCTCAATGATATTCTATATAACATGATCACCATTAAAATCTATCTTGTCATATTCAAGATAATTTAAATTGTAGTATAGCACATTTGACATTTGACCCTAAATCATATATTTTCTTTATGAAGATATAGAATATATTTTAAATATTAAAATCAGATAAAAATAAGAATAATTCAATTCAAATAAATAATAAAAATGTATAATTTTAAATTAAATTATTGCTCAAAATACTATTCTATTATTTTGACCAATATATTGTTTTTTATTAAAATTATCAAATGCTTTATCAGTGGTTCGTGCGATTGGATAATTTATATAAAATGTTCACCTGGAAGGCTTAAATATCTTATATATCTATATATTTCATTTTATTGTTTAAACAATTTAAATATATGTATACCTAAATAAGTAGTAATATATTTATAACATATATTAAAACAATTAAACATAAGTATTTAAAAATAATATATAATTTAAAAAAAATATGAAGGATGTTAGTAATAAAGAATTACAAAGAATATTTTGGAATGTTTTTTTAAATTATAAACTAATTTTAATTAACCTTTCTCTTTTCAACATTACGAATTTTTCGGTCTACACTTTGTCCAAGTTGTTTAATTGGGTCACACAGTTCAATGGCAGGTTTGATGTCGAGTTTTACGGCAGTAGAAGGCATTTCAATAAAACAACTATTAAAAATAAACTCACGTGGTATTAAACAAAACTGGATGGGATTTAGAAAGAATTAGGATTTATTTGTTATATTTATAGATACGATATTCATCCGGACAAGCGCCGCTAGTCTAGAGATTATCCTATCTCGATTAGTGTATTTTCATATATTTGGATGATTTATTAGCCTAATACAAATGTATAGAAATTAACCATGATTATATTGTATTCTTTAATATTATGGTATTCCAAATTTTGGATATTTCTATATAAATTTCTTACAAATATCATATATAATATATGCATGGCTGCAGCCATTGGGTTACACGTAGCCGTCAAGGGAGAGAGAGACATACACTAGTTGACCAGTAAATGGGCTACAAATGTAGAGACTTTTATATTAACCCAGTAAAACATCTAGGTAATTTATTTATTGCATTGCATATTTCTTTAATATTATGTTTTATATAAGTAATAACATTGAAGGATTTTGAATAACTATTGCATAACAGTGTATATTTAGAAATGAAAATAATGAATGTTTTTCAGAAATATTATTATAGTCATATTTATAATTTAATTTTAAGAAAATTATAAATCTATGATTATACATATTGTTAAACTAACTAATATTAGCATTAAATAAAATATTATATATTTAAAAAATGTTCATATTTATAGTTTTACTTATATAATTTACACTAATAATTAGGCAATCATTTATTAATAAATCCAATATTTATGTATCGTCTTGATATAGAAAACACTAATAGTATCATATTTGGTGATATACCCAAAAATAATAATACATGTGATTTATTATAATAATATATATACTAAACATTATAATGTTATTATAATATACTATGATATGTATATTTATATTTTATTTAATATTATTGATACATATATATTCAATATATTAATATTTACTGAGTTATGACCTATTTTTTGAACATAGTAAAAAAATGAAAAAAATCATAAACTCTTCAGGTCAACATGTATAAACACGCTAACATTATTGACGATAAAATGTTTGCTATATTTGACACTATTGATTACATGTTACTTTTTATTAAACTCATACTGTCATTACAGATAACGCGCTTAAAATATAAAATAATACTTAGCAATCAGAATATGTTATATTATATGATGTGTATACACGTCAAAATAATAAGTACATTTAAGTTCACAATTCATATAGCAATAATATCAACTTTTATCATCGGTACTAATGTTAAATAGAAAATATATGCTGACTAATCAATTAGACTTTGAAAATAATGACCTGTAATATAAAATTAATGAAATTACTGATAAAAGAGAAAGCAATATTTTGTAAAAACTAAAATCTACTTACATTAAAGAATAAATATTACATCAAACAATAAATTAATTACTAATTTATATATTAACTTAGATGTGTGTATAAAACATTATATAAAACAATTATAAATCTACGAGTACTCATAAATACTAATATGATATAATGACTACTCAACTAAATACAATTATTAATAATTTAGCTAGACTTATTTACAGACTAAAATATACATACAGTATATTCAATTAATACGATACTTAAATTGTCTAACCTTCGATAAATTAATAATTTACAGAATACTCACAATAATTCATATAATACTACAACGAAAACTTGACTAGACTAATTAATATATAATCGCTAAAAAGAATGATATAGTCTTCTTTTAGAGTTGACGCTATTGGAATGATTCACGAGACTAACTTTTGAAGATGATTAACGGATAAAGCATAAATGAGAATATAACCTATTTTAACCATGTGCTTACATTAATGTTATACTATATATATATATATATATATATATATATATATATATATATATATATGTATATATTTACATTCAACTTACCTATTAGTCATATTTAAATGTGGATCATAGATATATTAGTGATTTTTAATTTATTTCTAATTAAGGTCTTGTAATCTATTACAATTATAATATTGGTTTACCATGGCGACTAATATATATTTCTATTAATTAGTAGTATTATTCTATGATATATTTTATTTTAGTTCTTAATTAATAAGTAATATACTTAATCAATGAATAAAGCATGAACAATGATAACGTCTTACTTTAAAAGTAACTATATATATATACTTAAGTATACTTAATACAAAGAAGTAACACTCCGTAAAAACTCAACAAACCAATGAATATATTTATTATGCATACACGCACACGTGTCGTACAATGTATGTAGTATACTACATATGTATACATATGCACATACATACAATGTTCATTGTATGTTCAATATTCATACAATGTTCATTGTACAATGTACAATGTACATTATGCATACATACTCATATTTAGACCAGTATCTCAAACCTAATCGAACTTCCGAAATGCTTCATGAATATATAGCAGAATCCATATATCACGTCTAAAATTAAAACACACCATTGCATGTATCGTATTTTCACTCTCAAAATATTTCACATTAAGAAATATTATTAAATCAGACACCAATTCTTTAAAATGAGAAACTTATATGTCAACATGGTGACATCCAATATATAAAACATATATTAACTTTATTGGTGATAAATAACGTTATGTATGTGTACAGTGTACACTGTACAGTGTACACTGTACAGTGTACACTGTACAGTGTACACTGTACACTGTACAGTATAAAACATATATTAACTTTATTGGTGATAAATAACGTTATGTATGTGTACAGTGTACAGTGTACAGTGTACACTGTACAGTATACACTGTACACTATCAATCAGTAAGGTAACTCTTAAATATACTCTATAGTTTTAATAAGAATTATATAATCAATTATTATTATACATTTTTATAATGTAGAACATGTAAATAAAGTCATTGTTGTATAGCCAATTTATAAAAACATTTGTATTACATAATATTTATTATAAAAAAGAAGTCTGATGAACTCAATATAATTCGCTCTCATCCGAAAAGTTGTCAGTGTCGGTATCATCATCATCTAGATGCAAGTATGGCATCTCACTTCTCGTGCATTTGCACGGCTTCCTACAACAGTACATGCAATTCCATGGGGCGTGGACGTATACTCTATCATCGCCTTCTTCCAGTGAATCAATTACGAAATTCGATTTTTGTTTCCTACTAATAATAATGTTATAATACGGTAAATTGTCAATTTATATTGAATTATACATTCTAAATATTAATATTATCTGAAGTATTTTTATGATAAAAATAGTGTTGTATTTTATATTAAATTATTAGAAATAATATTACATTATATCATAATATGATAATTTATGTTACATATATGTTTATATATAATATAATAATTATCTAGGTATATAGTAATATTAAAAAAAATATTATATCCGTTGAGTAATTTTGAAATAGCCCTACAACATATTGACGGTATATTTTAATTTAATCATATTACCAATATTGGTTTTATGTATTACCTATATATATGTATAAGTAAAATATAGTATGATATATCATATATAATATACAATATTTATTATAATTTTAAAATATTTGAATTTTTGTCCCCCTTCTAGTATGTTTACTTATTTCATATTACTTTTAGGTAGAAGAGGACCAGAGTCCTGATTTCGATCCATTTCAAGAGCTTATCCTCAACTATGAGTTAGCTTATTATAAACATTTATATTGTAACAATATTTTAATTCTCTTATTAGTTCTCAGGTTTTAAAAAAATATTTGTAGAATTACAGATACTTATCCGATGACGAGCCACTGGTTCCTGCTACTTCTGCTGGTATTTGTACATGTAGATGTAGAGGAATTTCAAGTAGGAGAGCTCGAGGGGTACATTCTACTGCCAGATCTGGCGAGGAGGCATTTCCACCGGAAGGATGGACTTCTAATATGCCTTCTTCTGCTGATATTGATTTCTCAAGTAGAGTGGGACCTTCGGAAAAGTTCCGCCCTGACGAGTCGGCCTTGGGATATTTGGTGCAATTCTTGGGATTGCACTTCCTCAATTATCTGGTCTCGTCTTCTATGGCATATGCAAGTAGCAATGGTTTGATAATGTAATAAGTAAATTTGAAATAAATTAATAATTTTTAAAAATTATCTTCTAGTGATGAATTTGATGCTGGATGAAAATGACATCAAGGCATATATTGGTGCCATTATCTTCTACATGTCATCGAAGTTTCTGTGCATTTGCAAAACGTGATTGTTTTTTTATATCATTATTATCCTACTTTATATATATTTGTTGTATTATATTTTCTAATATATATACATTATGTTTATATTAGCCACTGCGCTATTGAAGAGGTTCTTGTATATATATTGTGATATTTTTTATGAACCAAACTATTTTTTTTAGTTTACTAAGCTATTGAAGAGGTTCTTGTATATATATATTATTTATTTTATGAATATATATTGTACTTTCAATCTTATATATTGTTTATACTATTTTATATGAAGTCGCTGACAGCATAAATATATATATATATTTATGAAACAATTAAATATATATGCCTTATCTTTTTTATTTCTGGAAATTGTTTAAAAATGTATATATTTAAAAATCATTATAACTTTGGTCAAATTAAATTAATTTTAATAATTTAAAAACCACATGATGAGTAACTTTATTATTTAAAACTTTCTATTGGCATTAATATTCTCAAATTATATATTTAATTTGGTAAAATAGCAATACATAAATTTTGTAATAAATTGTATAACATTTTTTTTAAATTATTTATCTGGAGGCCATAAATTAGTTTTTAATTTTATTATTGAATAAATAATATTATTGAATATATAGTGGTTAGTTATTTTTAATATGGGTATTAGTTGTAATTAAGAAATATTTATAGGTCTCGAGTTATTAGAAATTATAAAAGCCATATGAGAATAAATATTGCAATTAAAATGTTTACAAAAATTATCGTAAAACGAATGTAAAATACAATGGCGTTCATTATAACTTTTGATATATTCATTATTTTAATTAATTTTAAAAACCATTGTGAAGATTATTATATTATCTATTACTTATATATGTTATGTATATATTTTAATTAAATATAAATACTAGTAAACTAATATTATGTAAATATAATTAGTTAAAATATATATTTGTTTATATATACTCTGGATATATTCATACTTTATTGTTTTTAACTATAAAATAAACTATAATATTTATAATTTTGTTATGTTGAATAAAATAGATACTTTTATATTCTTAATATTTACCCAGTTATAAGCTATTTTATTGACCATAGTAAAATATTGAAATATACGTAAAATCTAGCGATTGCTATAACCATATACCGAAACAATTATCGACGCAAAAATGGTTAATAATATTTGTGGATTATAGATTATAGAACGAATTATACTATTGCACGCATCGAATATACGACAGCATTACGATATCAACCTACCTGCATAATGAGCACTGTATAATAGTTTCCTTTACCATGATCACGGTAGCCGCTGCCAAGCATACAGCTAGCCATATCACCAACATAGTCGAGACTAGTGCAACTGTTCTAGATTCTGTAGGTTCAAATGCGCTTATGTTAATTTAAGTGTCATTAATATGCAGGTGTGTTAGTAAATATATTTTTATTCGTATATATATATCAATATATATATATATATATATATATATATATATATCAAATAATAAGGAATCTTTGAAAATCTACATATACGAATATGATATTCCTAATAATATATATCGTAGGGTAATTAATTATCACTAATAATTGCTGAGATTCATTGTTCAGATAATATGTATTCTATCTTATTTATATATTTTGCGGAAATCATATATGTCTTAGAAGAGATTATTATAATTTCTAATACTGCTTACAGCCTCCCTTCGATTCCAATGTCAAATGTAATAACTAACGTTCATTATTATACAATGTACATACGTAATACTACATTATACATGTATGTACCGCAAAAATAACAATATATATTATTAAATAAGTGTTATACAGAATATATATTATTATATATAACGGTTGAGAATACTGATTTATTTCGTATAGAAATTTAATATCAATAATTTATTCTATAATAGGATATATAATCTATTTTTAAATGGAAACAACATTTATTCTAAGTAAAGATACTATCTCATGACTATACTACAGTGTAAGTGGGATATTTATAATTATTGACTATGTATACTAAAATAATTAGTATTAATTACAATAATGTATTAGAAACACATAGTATACAAATTAGTAGATATTCCATTACATAATTGTAATAAGTAATAAGTAATAATACTTATAATAAGTTTATTAAAATAATTGAAATTCTTAAAATGACTAGAATAAAGGTAAAATAGAACTATGTATACATTAATACCAAAAGTAAATGGCTTGAATGGTAAAGTAAATCCTAGATGTGTAGGTATAACTATAGCATAACTCCTACGCAAATATAGAATTTAATCATATAAAATAATATACATTAAGTAAATATTCATATTCATAGTAACTTACTATACAATCCTTTTACTTCATTTGTTAATACCTTAAAATAATTAATAATATAATTTAGTAAATTATAATATTATATATATATATATATAAAATGGGTAAAACAATTTTTCCAGGATAGATAATGGCGATAAAGAATGATATTGCATTTCATATATATAACATTTTTTATATCAACTAATTACACGTATTTAATATACACTGATATGTATCCTAGGATTATATGCACAGAAATATATATATATATATATATATATATATATATATATATATTACCAGTTGGTATAGTATATAGAGAGTATGATTTAGTATTATTTAAAAGTAACCGTTGTTAAATTATTTGCAGTGGAGCTAGACGTAATAGCATCGAGTATCGTGGCCATGTGTTCAACATCTTTAGTTTCACCAACCACTGTATCATTACTCAATTGAGTTATGTTTAGTTGCGGTATTTCTACTCGCAAGTTATCAAGGCAATCAATGATTACCAATTGTAATAATATTAAGATATACATTATTTTATACAAATATTGCATTATTGGAATTGCAATGTATGACTAATATGATATTGTAGTTTAAGAATAACACTATAAATAGTAAATATTGATTTGTTTCCATAGAAATATAAAAAATATTCTATTAAATATTTTTGAAATTTTGTAGAATATTTAAGATAACAAAATATGTTTTAGTATTATTACTCTTGTGCATGATACATATATGTTATAGCTATAGCTAAAACTAAAATAATTGTCTGGTCCTTTAGATGTAATATATATAATATAATTCCAATTCATAATTTACAACATTCTTCATCCAAGCCATTATATTAATATTTTATACTCACTATTACTGTTTTATTTAGTAATCTTTGTAATACGATATATTCCCCCGATATTAATATTTATTTTAATGATAATATCACTTTAAACGATATCAATGAATAACGCTATTCTAATGATTATAATAAGCTAATTTATAATACGTAATATGTATGTAATATATATATTCTCAGATTACATTTTAATATATCATATTTAATGTTAGATCTTTTGTAGTCAAAAAGATACTCACATTATCAAATAAGGATATCTCTATTTATTTTAAGATATAATATTTAATGTATTTAATTAACAAGAATGTTATATATGAGTGGTTCAGACTTTCATAATTACTATGGTCGTTGTGATTGTGATACAGGTTTTTATTAATAATAGAAGTAATAAGTGTTCTATAGAATTCTATAGAATTAGTAACATGATTTAATAAATAATTCTTGAAGGAGGTATTTTATATATAAATTGACACATATATGGCAAGATATTTTATTAATATCTTCGAAAGTCATAAATTATGTTATTTGCAAGTTATATTTGTGTACAGGTTTTAAAGATGATTTCTTAGTTTATAGTAAGGCGAAAATGATATGTGAATTATATAAAATAAATCGCGCACAAATAAAATTATGTATATGAAGAACGGTTAGATACAACGTATTATTTTTCTTATTGTATTTATACTTAAATATCTTAAATCTTAAACACATGAACTATATTAATACCTACCTTGTCTTTGATAAATAAATCAACTCTTATATGCTACCATTTTATTTAAGTAATTTTCATTACTTGTAAAATTTACGTTTGACTATGTTAAACATATTGTACTTTCATAGATCTGATTCATTTAATTAATTCACAACATTATTTACATTTAACATAAATCTACAATTTACAAAAAAAGCCTTATATCAGTGAAAATAATTTTAGGAGTAAATCAAATTAAAATAATATAATCTAAAAGTTCATATTCATAGATTATTCTAGATATATTCAATATAAGTTATCCATAAAAATATAAAAAATTATACTAGTTTATAAAATTGTATTAATAAAATATTTTATAATAATATAACATTAATACAATTAGTCAAATGCTTTAACACCATCCGTATCAATAATGTATTTGCAAGCATTGTTGGGAATGTAGCTAGAAAATATAACTTCAAGCTTCTTGACAGGTAGTTGATTTCCTATAGGATATAAAAAAGAATGTTACCATAATATAAAAAATATAATTCAATTTGTATTTAATAAAACCGCAAAATGTATGGTATTATTAAAATTATTAGATATTATAAAATTAATACAGTGAAAATCTTAAAAATTGACTATATTGTTAGTTTGAAAAGCTTTGATGAAATAATAGAGGAAATATTAATTTTATACCATAATTGATATATAATTTAACTAGCCATTTACAGTAATGCATTCATTTGTTTTTGATAGAAATATCCTAGTAGAGATCAGATTGGACCAGACCAGTCCCAAAGATGGGTGGATTTTATATTTTGAATTGTGTATACCACAATTCGAATCAAAGGAATCTTTAACCTAAATGGATTTATATACACATTTAAAAATATTAAGAAGATAATTATAATCCAGTAAGAGAAATATACTTTTAATTGTACTTATCATTTTAGTAAATGTATATAAATATATATATATTTTATATAAATATATTAAACTTTTTCAATGGCATATTGGCTAAGGCAATTATTAGCAATTCATTTGATACTTTTAAATGGACATACAAATTAGTCTTAAAATAATATATACGAAGTGGATTAATTCACCTGTTTTGTTAAAATTAGAACTCATAGCAGTTTCAAATTAAATTTTGTGTTATCTGTTAAGTTTTCTAAGTTTATAAATTACAAAAGTTTCTATAATTGGATGGAAAGACCGCAGAATGTATTACAGAATATAACCATTAAACACGAAGTAATAGTTTTGTAAAATCATATATAATTTTATGTGTCTACAAATATAAAAGATATTGTACAATGCAAATTATGGAATTAATACTGTGTGACATTTCTTTAGTAACCCAAAATGACATCCGATTCAAGTTATTAACACACAAAATATAATATTATAGATATCATACGTACAACTTAATATATAATGATACTGTATGAATTTAGTCTGTTTCTGAGATATTAACATAATCACAAGAATCTAATTCCTTTGTAATAAAAATAATGATAATCAGGATAGAAAATTATTTGTAATAACATAATAATTAGTGTATTATTTAAATAGATTCATATTTTTAAATTACTACTAATGATATTTTATATATTAATAGGATGTTTTATTTAAAATAATAATATAAGCCAATAAAGTAGTATTGTTAATTTTATATAATTAGAAATACGATTATAATCAAAAAGAATTATATTTATTAGATTATAAAATGTTATTTATATCATAAATATGAATTCCATATATATGATACTATAGGACTAATTAACCTGATTCATACAAATAATTGCTTACTCTCCTAAGTAACTTAGATAATAAGTACCAAATGAACCAGATAACAAGTGTCCCACTTGATTAATATGAACAATACAAGGTTCATCTGGTCGTTCCAGCAAACACTATAGTCACCTGATTAACGCAGACTACTGCGACGTTATGACGGCGGTTGATGGTGAAGAGTTCGTTAGCAACGGCTGCGAAGTGTTCGGCTCTCCGTTTGGCCACTGATGCCGTTGAAACGTCGTAATCGCTGCGAAAAAGTGCTGCAACGCTATCCACGATGATGAGGTTAGCGCGGCGCCGAGATACCAGAAGTGCCACCTTCGTACGCAGACAATGCAACAGGGCCTCCTAGGCACAGTGATAATGGCTTATCGAAGAAGAAAATCACCGATTATGGTTATATTATTAATTATTAAAAGTTAATGAATAATTAAAATAGCTTCAATAAAACTCTAGAAGGAATAGTAATAATATTAAATATTTTTAAGATAATAGGAAATTTAAAAATTTATATTTATATATCTATATATGATATATATAATATATATATCACCTATTCAAATATAATCTTAATATATGATATAACTTAAGCATCCTTTTCAGAAAACACATACTACACTATCGATTTGCTGAAGAAATATTTCATCCGAAAAATGAGTAGAATCGATGAGCTGAATTTGAGAAGTGGATTGAGTATTATCCTGGTTGTGGACTCTTTGGCTCATTCGCGATATTATCTCGTGAAGTCTACGATTAGGAAATTGACATTCCGTAGAAATGTACAAAACTCCTATTATATGAACTTAACTTTATATTCTTTCTAATATATTAGTATAATTAAATCATAATTGTTTAAAACTAGATAAAAATATTTTTAAAACCGGGAAATTCTCCATTATTTGAAAGTTGAGACGTAATAGAGAGTTGAAGGCATAATTGTGTTTTACCAGTTGAACTTTCTCCAACAATTTCAGTAATTCCTTTACGAGGCATGCCTCCTTTAGTAATTGTGATTCATTTATATGAAAGATATTATTATAATAAATAAGTGAAATACAAATAATATTAAATATTGTATTCCATGATATTTTATAAGTATAAAATAGAGTAATTTGTTATATATTTAACAATTTTTGAAAATAAAATTACTATAAAGTATATTACTTATAATAAATAATAATAATTTATAAACAACATAACAGTAATAACTTAATTAGATGAATTAAAATAGAGTAATTTGTTATATATTTAACAATTTTTGAAAATAAAATTACTATAAAGTATATTACTTATAATAAATAATAATAATTTATAAACAACATAACAGTAATAACTTAATTAGATGAATTAAAAGTAAAATTAGTAATAAAAAAGTACATACAGAATGTTTTGGTAGAATTATTTATAAATTACTTTAAATATAAGTAAAGTCAGAGTAAACCTTATATCAATATAAAATTATTAACTTACTTATAAAGTACTTTAAAGTTAGTTACTTTGCTCATATTGTAAAAAATCTAAGAACCGTAAAGTTAACTAGGATAAATATTAATCAATCCGGTAGTATTGAAATTTGATAATAAATATACTTACAATAATAACAAACATTCTTATTACTTACTGTTTATGATAGACTAATTTGTATTATTATATACAATGTACATTGTATAGTATTATTTAAAACAAACCTTGAAGGACTTTATCTAATTTTTCACATCCAGTAGTAAAATATAATGACTTATCATCTTCGGATAATATATTTCTAGCTATTTTTAAATAGTAAATTGATTTTAAATATATTATCTTTAATTTATATAAATTCTAAAGGTAAAATAAAATTGATGTACTAACCAGATGAAAAACTAAAATTAAATTCTAAACTTGCGAGTTTCCTGATATTATTTATTTCACATAAATTTAGTTCAAGCAGATTGCACAGCAAAATATCATCATTTGTGAATAAATCATCAGGATAATTTATTCCAGCTATAAATTAAAAAAATATATAGTATTACAAATTTATAATTAAAAAATAATCCTTTTGTTTAATACAACATAATATAAATATCAATTTATATAAGTTTTTTAGTTATATAATATATTATCTTGAATATAAATGAATTATTATTAAAGCATCAAATACCTAATAGACATGTAAAAAATGGTCAAATAAAGTGTAATTCATTTATATTTTATTAACAAATTTACTTAATAAATAATTATTTATAAATATTAAATAGTTTTAAAAAGTAAAATGGAATAATATGACTTATTATTATAAATATGGAAATTTTTATATTGGCTGTCCAATGGACAATCTTCATGTTGTTGAAGTACACCTTTTGATTTACAGCAAATATCATTTAACCTACATGTTTTTGATACATGATTTTTCTTGAATAACTAAGTAACTTCACATGACATACTTTAAAGTATCTGAAGTATATGTAAGTATAGTATACATATATATGCTATAATACTCATACATTATAATAGTAACCTTTTTTAAATGTTAATATGGTCTGCACGGATATTATAATAAATTGATAAATAAGTAATGTGTAGAAATTATTCAAATATTAATGTTTTTCGATAAAGGGAATATTTATTTATTATATTCGGTAAATTGGCCAGGTAAAATATATTTGTTGATATTGTCAAGTTAGAATGAATTATTGTTATAGAGAACATTGTATATTAATATTAAGGATTTATAGTTGATTAAATAATTTATGTAATGATATGATAATTTAAAAAATGATATTTTATAAAGGTTTTATTTTAGTATTTTATGTATATATAAACGATTGAGTTTTTGCGAGAATTAAAGTACATAAATTATATGTAATGTATATAATAAATATTGGGCTAAATATTAAATGCTTAAACATAATGATTGGAGCTGTGAATTTAGTAATTGATTGAGGAATGGAATATTTGTCAATATTTGATGTTTAGAAATATTATATTAAAAGAAGGTTCACATTAAGTTACTACAAATTGCTTACTCTAATTAAAACGGATTGTAAAAATATTGAAATTTTGTTATTTAGTAACTTCACATGACATACTAAGAAATATCTAAGCCTGAAGTATATGTAATTATAGAATACATACATATATATATATGATATAATACTCATACATTATAATAGTAACCTTTTTTAAATTTTAATCTGGTCTGCTCGGACATTATAATAAATAGATAAAGAAAAGTAATTTTATGATTTTTACATTACTTGAAAGTATATGACAAAATCAATGTTACGAGAATAAATAATTGTTTAATGATACTATTTGACATTATTTAAATTGATAATTACAAAATATAATTCTAAGTAAAAAAAGTATTGATTAATTATAGATATCTACTATTTATTGAGTAATATTGTATTTAACTATCATACGTTTTTGAATTAATGAAAATGATCAAAAATAATATATCATTATAAAAGTTAATTATTTTTAAAAGTTGATGTTATATTGAATTGAAATAAATGTATTGATATGTTGGTGTATTACGCTTAAAGCCAAAATTAATATTAAAGTATAAAATATAATATTCAAAATATATTTTGGAAATTATTTTTTTATAATAAATAACATTAATAATAAAGTTGTAAGATATTCATAGATAACTTATAATTGAAGTCAAGATTATCCTTATAATAATTACTCAAAAAGTTAACTTTTTTAATATAATATTCTAAAACCGCTATATTATTATTTATAAATGCATTTAGTATATAACAAAATTTTATAAATATGTATATAATATACTGAAATAAATATAATAATGATGATATATGCATATATCTCCTTTTCATAAGTTATATACATATACATATATAAGTTATATATATATATATATATATATATATATATATATATATATATATATATATTAATACAAAGTAGTTATGAAGTTCAGAAGAACATTTATAGCCTATGAAATATTTAATAATTAGTATTAACTTTGAATAGACCTCACATATTCCCTGTAGCTGCAGGAGTCCAGATATATACTTTAAAAATCTATTAAGCAACTTTTAAAAAATTCTTTTAATATTTTATCAGATACTTAACATATATTTACATATAAGATGAACGCTTTCCATTTATTTATATATATATATATATAATATATATATATATATATATATATATATATATATATACCTTATATATGTATATAACTTATGAAAAGGATATATATATATATATATATATATATATATATACCAATTTATATATATGCCAATGTTGTTTTAAGAATTATATATTCATAATGCGTTTTATGATTGGTTTTATAATATCCAGTAACTTCGAGTGCCATCTATTTACTAAACATGGCAATAGAGGCATTTATCTGGCCATAATAAAATATTGTATACACGAACTAATTCAGTCTCCCTATATCTGCATAATGTTTAAAATTGTAACACCCATATCGAATCTATCCCAAGTAATAGCCCATATACAACATTTCCTAATATTTCTAATTTAACCAGTGTGCATTTAACTAGTGTACTATCATAGTTACCCCTTCAATATAGTATTATATCACGTCCCCTAACTACCACCCCTTACGAAAGCTCATCACAATTCTTAGCGATTACGGGACATCTAATATTAGCTATCCCCGAGTACAACTACTTAAATATTTAAAATATTATTATATATTAAATATTTCTGAATGTCATAAGCCTAACAAATATTTCCTAACTATGATTATGCAAATATACATTAGGCATATTACCCCCAAATAATCAACTCAAGTAAATGGTTAATTTGTGGAAGGTATAAAATGATAGATATGAAAATAAAGTAAACTTTGATACCCTAATCTCACCAGCAAGTCAATTAATATTAATTAAAAGAAACACATTTATAAAAAATAATTAAAAGTAGAAGACCCTCTTTCTGAAACTATGCTGATCTCAAATAGTTAAAAAATTGAAGTTTTTGGAAGTCACCTTATATCACCCCCGTCACATGACATTAGTTCAGGTCGAGTCCAAAAATCATTTCTATTTTCTATTGATAAGAAAATAAAAAGTTTCCCGATATTGACCACAAATATCAAATATATAATAATATAATAGAGGAGTCTTAGCAATTGGGCATTAAATCAAGATGCCGATATATGGACGTTTACTAAGTCTGTTCAGTTATTATTCTCAAATGATACACAGATTGCAACTATATCTAGTAATCAGTTAAAAGATACTATAGTAAATAGCTGGAGTTAGTAATGCTATTAGAGTAATTGAATTTCTATCAGGCCAAACAACGAAGTAACTTTATGCTTATAAGTATTAAAGCAAAGGAGTAAATCTATGAACTAGAATCAGACTTGCTTCCCAATATCTACTAACGAATATTGATGTTTCCGATACGTAAAATATAAAAATATTTATTGATGTTCTGTTCGAATCCATCAAATGTGGTAAATCTTTTAGGTTAGATTTGTGAAATAGATTGGCATCTAGATTTATAGAATACCATTTACATAGAGCTGTAACAATAGAATACACTTCAAGTTATGGTGACGAATACAATTGAACAATTAAATATTAATATTTCAATCACCTCTATATTTCTCTATTTAAAATATAAAAATAAAAGTATATTATCGGTGTGCTTCGATTGTCAAGAATATAGAAAAATATTGTAATTTAGGATTTGTTATTCCTTACGTAATGGTTCTCTTGGTTATTTGTCAAATGAGAATTCTAAAATTTTAAAATCATTTCTAAAAGATGAAATAAGTATACTCTCAATAAGTGTGAGAGAATTGAAAAGAGCCAGTATAAAAGAATCCATCTAAGGATTTGGAGCTATTCTATTTTTTCGGAAATTTTTAATTTTTACTGTCCTTTTTACTAGTTTATATATTTTAATAGTTTTATTATTTTATCACAACTTTTTTCATATTATTAACTATTTATCTATTTCACTGAATTTGTACTTATAATTATTTAACATTTGTTTTAATTTTTAAGATCACGGCCACGATGAAGAGGTCCCGCATCTTTAACTTACTTGTTTACTTGATCAACAATAACACCTTTGTGATCCAAAACTATATATAAACACAAAATCACATAGGCATACACACATACACATACATACACACATTCATATATATATATATATATATATATATATATATATATATATATATACATATATGTGTGTGTGTGTGTATAATTATCTGTAAATTATGTGTTATTGATATACATTGATATCAATTATCAGATATTTTTAATTAAGTTAATGAAATAAATTCTAAATTATTAGACATATGTTATATAACCATTATGATTACATTTGAACAAATATGTATAAATACGCATCGCCAATATCAAATATCAATATGCACATGGATTTACCATTACACTTGTATATCTTAATTCATTTTATTTACTGTTATAGTAAAATTATAATATAGTATTACGGTATAATATATTACCGTGTAATATATTACAATATAATGCATATATATAATTAAACACTATAGTATGTATACATACTATATTACCAAATATTACGTTGGATATTATTATATACTACATTACAATTATATTGATGGATATTGGACTCATTCTGAGGCAGAATCCATGAATTTAAAGTAAAATACTGAGTACTAGGTAAAGAGTATAGGTAGCAGTAGCGTTATTGTACGATCAATATTTTATTAGGTGGGCACGAGACGAAAAGGGGCGTTACCGTAGGTCATGCTTCGGTGATCATTGATTCACCTACTTCGCCATATGCCGAACTTTCCCGGAATATTCATCCCTATGTAATCGTAGGTAGCGTTGTTAACTAGATTTTATGCTGATACATATACCTATAACATTTAAAGTCGATACTTATACAGCGTTCATCATTGGAGTCTCATAATATAATGGATATACAAGGAAAACACTAATAAGGTAATAATGCAAACGAGTTTACAATATAAGTATTTAATTTATTAATATTTACACAATAAATAATTAAATTATAAATGATAATATCAATATATATATATATATATATATATATATATATAATGCATTCGATTATTATATGACATATAGTGTATACCGTACGACGTACGTCGTGCATTATAAGGCGTACGCAATTGTCGTTACTTTTTTAATTCAGATATAGATATTTTTATTACAATATAATATTGATGACATCCAATATACAGAAAACATATCTTACTTATTATTTTAATTAGTTCATATGTATTCTATTAATAATATAATGAAAGGTTTTGGAGAGCATTACCATTTTTTAATTACAGTAGAATTGATCATTCTATAATTACTATTTATAAGTTTCTGAATAGAATTATATAGTATATACATATTATATATGAATCATTATTTGTTGCTTTAAATCAACAAACAATATATATAAGTTGCATACTATAAAATACTGCGTATATATCGATATTATATACAATATATATATATATATATATATATATATAATAATATTTTTATAAATTGATTTATCATATATTTATTTCTGTTGTACATTATGTGTGGAAAGAAATTATGTAAAGGCCTTTACATGATTTCTTACTATACGTAATTTGTTAACAAATACCTAACGATATTTCAAATATGTACACAATTGTAACATTTTATCAACAATATTTAACAATATATATAAATACTGTATACAGTATATATATATAGTTAAATATGATTTAAACTTTAATGATTACATGGAAAATTGTGTACAATGTAAACTTTTAATATGCAATACACATACACACACAAACATATATATATATATATATATATATATATATATATATATATATCTATGGTGAGACATAACTATTGAATTTTGTAATCAATATAATTAGGTACACAAATTCCGTGTACCATATATATATACTATATACTATACATTACAATATAATCAATATTGACATTTAAATATATATCTTAATGGAGATTATTTTAAACTCCATGAATCATATAAATATATAATATAAATTATATAGACAATCAATAAATATTGTACTTTATAATAATACAATTTATATATACAATTGTATACGTGATATATTATATTAAAGACAATAGATTTGTAAGATATGAATTGAAAAAAATATGTCAACTATCTGATAATAAATGAAAATATATATAAATAATAAAAGAAGACTATGTTTATAAATATATTCTATAGGTTATAATATTTCTGGTTTAATACATTTAGAAGTAATAGATACAAGCTATAGCTCAAATATATATATATATATATATATATATATATATATATATATATATATATGTATATATATATATATATTTTACATATTTATATTTTTTCTATGAACTAAGGATTAGGTTTAGAAATAACATATAAGAAAATATTAATAAAGATAAATATGTTCTATGACTTTTTCCAAAGTATATTCGTTTGCGAATTCTTGGTTTGCGTATAATATATATACGTATACGTACATTATTTACGTATATGGTATAGCAATAGTACTAAAATATAATTTTAAATTTATAATTTAAAGTGTAGTCTATATAACTATATATAGATCACATTTAAAAATATTCTAGCATACGCTTTTGTCTATTTTAATATATATCTTAATGGAGATTATTTTAAACTCCATGAATCATATAAATATATAATATAAATTATATAGACAATCAATTAATATTGTACTTTATAATAATACAATTTATATATACAATTGTATATGTGATATATTATATTAAAGACAATAGATTTGTAAGATATGAATTGAAAAAAATATGTCAACTATCTGATAATAAATGAAAATATATATAAATAATAAAAGAAGACTATGTTTATAAATATATTCTATAGGTTATAATATTTCTGGTTTAATACATTTAGAAGTAATAGATACAAGCTATAGCTCAAATATATATATATATATATATATATATATATATATGTATATATATATATATATTTTACATATTTATATTTTTTCTATGAACTAAGGATTAGGTTTAGAAATAACATATAAGAAAATATTAATAAAGATAAATATGTTATATGACTTTTTCCAAAGTATATTCGTTTGCGAATTCTTGGTTTGCGTATAATATATATACGTATACGTATATTATTTACGTATATGGTATAGCAATAGTACTAAAATATAATTTTAAATTTATAATTTAAAATGTAGTCTATATAACTATATATAGATCACATTTAAAAATATTCTAGCATACGCTTTTGTCTATATAATCATAGTCTCCCTTCATATCTTTTAGCTGAAGGTATCATAATATAAATAGGTTCAATAATAATTAGTGAAACATTTGCAATACAATAAGTAATTAAATACGTTATCGAAATGTATGTTATTATCGTTGTTTTGCATAGTATATAGATCAAATGTTGTTTTATTTCTATATGTTATAATATCGAGATATCGATATATATATATATATATATATATATATATTAATATATATATATATATATATATATATATATATATATATATATATATATACATATATACATTATATATACATAGATATACCATATATGTAAATAATAAAATATAATAAATACAGACTTCTTCTAGAGCGTGAATCTAGAGGTGTATATTATTAGAGGAATAAGGTTATAATAAATATTTACTGAAATAACACGAAACTATATGATAACTTTAACAATAATATTCTAATAACTAATGTTGTTAATAATATTTTGATTGTAAATGAGTTGAATTAATTTTGTAAAATATGTGTATTAATATCTTCTAGAATATTGTCTAATATATATTGTATACTATATTGTATATGTATATTGTATACAATGTATAGTATACACTGACTATCATTGAAAAATTAAAATAAATAAAAAAATATAAATTACGTATATTTTAATAATAAAGACGTGTATCAAATATATAATATTCACATAGGATTCATATAGTATATATGTATATATATATATATATATATATATATATATATATATATATATATATTATAATAACAATTTAACTACAAACTTAATGGCAAATGAATTTTTATTTTCTATTAATTATTATTTTAGAATCAAGATAATAGTATGTTAACAATGGATTGTACGAATTTACATATATTAATTTACATTTACTGGATTTCTTTGTTTGAAAAAATATCAGCTAATCGTCAGTTTCCAGGATTATTCAATACTGCAGCTTTTCAAAATGTGTCTACGATACCAGCTCAGGTTTTCATTATTTACTTAAGTATCTAATAAATACATAATTTACAAACTTTTATAAAATATATTTTTCATATAAGATTAAAATTTCACATGCCACATATAGGATATAGTTTAACAATTCATACACCAGGAAACTTGAAATATATTATAATACTTATTTAAATATGTAATACTTAATTAAATAAGATCAATTGATCTAATATTATTTATTAGTATCTAATATATATATTAATATATACATTTTGAAAATAACGTTGAATAATATAATATTAAAAATGCGTTTCAACTTTATTATGAAACTAATTATATGTATATGATTATATTTCCTCATTATATGTATAAGTAACATATACATATATAATTATATATATATATATACATATATGTATATATACAGTATTTATTAAATAAATACACATTACTATGTAATAATATTAACTAAAAATAATGTAATAAATAAATGAGATAAATATATATAACTACATGTATTATTTTTTAATTAATAAAATCTTTGGAAAAAATTATAAATATATTTAAAAAACTAGTCTGTTTTATAATATTAAAAAGTTTTAATATTAATTATGCATATTTATAATAATGATTATTATAATAGAATAATTATTAATGCAATACTAATAATATAGGCAACATGTGGAATTCCTACGCGATCAGCACACTGTCACAGCGCTATTTATACAAGTTCTGTTGAAAACTGTATTCAAGATTTTTGTGTCCAGGTTATTATATAACATAACATTACATATATAATTGAATAGTGATATAATAATGAATTATTCTATGATCACTTTTTACACTTATTAATTTATTATTTTTAATCTTTAAAATACAATTTTAAAATTCAATGAATCATTTAATAATAATCAATAAATAATAATCAATAAATAATAATAATTTATAATATTTATATAATATAAATATAGTAGTATTTATAATTACTAATACTGTTTTATTCTTATGCAGGCATGCCCTCAGAGAACATTGTTACCTAATTCTATAGGTTTGCTCTCCGCAAATGGCTATGGACAGTGTATTACAACAGATAGTGAAGGTAGCAGACCAGGTGCTAGAGATAGTGCTACTGTATTCACTGGAATCAGTAATAGTAGTTGGTATAAAAATATATTTATATTGAGCTCATCATTTATTTAATGATATATATAATGTAAATTTTACATTTTTTTAAAGTTTTCTGAATTTTATTTTTAAATACAATTTTTAACCATTGTTATGTTTTATTAACTATTTTAATAAACATTTTTTAATAATTATTGTAATACTATTACATTTTAAAAATGAATTATTTAAGAAATCATATTTAGTAGCTTTTTATAATTGTATTCATTTTTGCAGTTTGTCGTTTGCATCCATATATTATGCCGGTAGTCTCAAATACTGGAGCATTTACTTTACTAACCTGGATTTGGCTACCCAAAGATATGAGTACTTTTATGTTTGTTAAGCATAATATTTGTATAAGTTTATTTTTAAGAATTCTCTCAAATCTATATTTTCTAATACATAAATACTGTTATAATATATTATTATAGTTAATGTCATAAATATAGGACTGTGATTGAGAAGAGGCATTCGAGTGGTCAAATTGTATTTCGTATATCAGTGAGTAACTCAAATATCCGTTTCTCCTACAATACTTTTATACATGGTTTAGATGATGTTACTTTTAACGAGTATATTCCATTAGCAACCTGGACACATTTGAGCATTCAGGTCAGTGTTTACATTATTTATATATTATGATATTTATATTATAAAATATCAATTATTTCATTATCTGTATTAATACAAATATTTATTTATTTTATAAATACTAATTATATATCAGTTTAAATATAATTAAAATATATTTATAGTTTCTACTGTAAAAGAAATTATATAATGCAATAAATAAAATAATCTGGATTTTTTGTTGGGATAAACATATATTAATTAATTAAAAATCAATATTTTGCTAAATACATATTTAAATATGATGATTGCAAAATAAATAAATGATATTATTTATTGAACTAGTTGTAATTGGAAATATTTTAATAATTGTGGTTACTTTACTTAATAGATATCTGGTAAACTTATCAGCGTTTTCATCAATGGAGTAGGAGTATTATCAACTCCGGCCAGCGTTTTTACATTAATTGAATCCATTAAAGATAATTCAAACAGCTTAGCTACTACTACAATAGGGCAACAGTTTGATGGTTTATTAGGCCTTTAATCTCCATATTTAACTAAATAGCTTATTTAGATAATTTGAATTAATTAATAATAATATATTTACTCTACCTTTAATATAAAAATAATAAAATGTTAATTAAATATTTTCAGTATATATTAATGTTTGTAACTCAAACTTTGAGTTTATTTGTATTTTGAAATATTTGTATTAAATGTTTAGGCTCCCAACAATATATTGGAAGATTACAGAATATGCTTTTCTATTCATTAACATTAACAAATAGGTAAGGTTTATGATTAATTTACTAAATATTATTAGAATTCAATAACATGTACTGTAATAGTATATACCTACATTTTCATTTATAACATATTGAATGGATTCAATAGAGAGATTGAGGCAGTGTATCGAGATACCAGCATTCTTCCGTGGCTACATCTGGAGACTAATTGCCGTTGCCCCGACACCCATCCCCGAGTACACCCACGTTTCTCATTCTACTGTGTTAAAAATGATGCTGCCAATGACGAAATGATCATTTCTTCAGATCTTGTCAGTATCATTTAGTGTATTTTATTTATCATCTAATTATTATCATCAAATTCAATAACTTAGATAAAATTGTAAAATAGAGACATTTTTTTGAGCAGTTTTTGCCTATAAGAATTATGATTATATAGTTTATATTACAGTTTAAAATAAGTTTAAGTAAAAGACTAAGTTACATAATAAATATGTAGGTGGCGCTGAGATTGGATAAATATGCTCATCCATTAAATACAATCAACGACAATGATCTTGATACTGTTTGGATCTCATCTCCATTAGACGATGCTACTATTCAAATTGAACTCAATGACATATTTGAAGTTATAGACATTAAGTTTTACTTTATTATAAAATTGTATTAATTTTAAATATATTATATTTCCATATCAAAATTTAGGTTTTCTAAAAATCTAAAATTGTATTATTAATTTAATTTTTCCATATTATGCAACTAACTTTTTAATAAAATTAGCTATCCTTTATATGATCTGCAGATTTTCTACCTGAATATGCAGTTCTATAGTCCACAGCCATTGTCCATGGTAGTGGAACGTCGCTTGAGTCCCACATCTCCATGGCAACGATGGCAATTATTTGCCGAAGATTGTACAATAGCCTTTGGAATGCCCAATAATGGGGCCCTACTACAACCCGATGATGTCAACTGCATCCAATTTCCGTTGGAGTTTTCAGATGATTGTTTTAAGCAATAATGTTTTCAATTAATAGAAAATGTATTTTTTTTATTTGAATTTAAATTATGTTCTATTATTGCTTAGATATATTTATATGATGATAAAATATGTAATTAAAAATGTTTTAAATATATTTTAAAAGCATTATGGAAAACATATATAATGAAGATTCTAATTCTTCAAATTTATCTTTTAAATAATTCATTTGAATAACATATTATTTACAACTTTTTAAATATGAACATAATTTTTTTCACATTTTTATGAATATTAGAATTTGACTATTATACATTTCTAACATTATAATTATTTTAATAAGAAAATATCCTATGCTAAGTATAGTAATTATATTAAGTTAATCAAAATATAATATTTTAAAGAGATATAGATTTTATAATTATTTCATAATTATTTTACGATGATTTATTAGTTTCAACTATACTCAGAGGACAATTAATTTTCATTAAATAAACTATATTGTGAGAAATCTCATAGAAAACTGGTTCAATTAAACCGTTAAACAAATCTACAGTAAACCGGTGGCTCATTCGAAAGCAAATATCCTATTCAGTCTCCTAGGAAGTGAACCCGTTATAAGACCAGGTTCCAATGACTATTACAACTCACCCAAACTTTTGAATTTTGTAAAGGTTTCGTATATAAGCGATGTAATTATACTTCTAGAATTAATTTGGAATAAATATTATTTTCTTACTATATCTATTCCATATTATTGGTATATAAATATATATATGTTTAACATTTAGTGTAGAAGTATATTTTAAAATATAAATTAATATTCGATCACCAATGCGAAATCATAGGCATCTAGTGTTCGAGTGAGATTATCGGATCATTATTATGTTACCCATCCTCGGCACCGTTATTTCGCGATCTACGAATTTGTCATAACGGGAAGGTTGTTTTCATCGCCCATTTCGCTATCGCATGAATCTTCACATGAGATATGAGATTTATCGCTGAATACATTGAATAACGTGTAATCGTGTTTTAGATGCGACTGTAATGGACATGCAGACTCCTGCGATTTGAAACAACGCCCGTATAAGTGTAATTGCCTCGGTTCTAGTTATACAGAAGGAGCCAAGGTACTCAAATTATGTTTATAAAGAATCCATAGTTTACATGAGTTGTGCAAAGAAATTAGTAAATATCTTGATAAATGCTATAATTATTGATAAAGGCTAATTATTGTTACTGTTTTCATCCCAGTATTAATAAGAATATAAATCTATTCCCCGTTTCCGTGACAGTGTAACCGGTGTCTCCCATTGGCTCAGGATAAACCTTTCCACCAAGGAAACAAGATGGACGCCTATCCATGTAAACCGTGCACCTGCAATAAGCATGCGACGTCTTGTATTTATAATGCAACCCTAGATATAGCTCCCCTCGAGTATGATAGAGGTGATATGTTATTCTAATAACCTTAACTGTATAAATGACAACATTTCATATTCTAGAGATTACAAGTTTTTTTAATGATGCTTATAAATTAATTTCGTATACTTATAATTAATAATATATATTATAATAAGCCAGCATTATAATTTCCTCTAAGCAATATTAGTTAAATTTAATTAATAATATATATATTATTAGTATATATAGGTTATTTACTTTTTCTCAAATAATAATAAACTATAGATCATTATTTAATATTTAATTTATTTAACTATATAAGAGATTATATAGGATATATTCAATTTAAATAAATATCGCACATAATATTTTATATGCATTTAACATTTTGTTTCATCTAATTTACTATCTCCTATATTGTTAAAAATTAATTTGTTATTTTTTGTTTCAAATAATTAACTAGAATGATCTTTTTATACATTAAAATGAACACAAAGTTAAAAACATTAAATTATATAAAATTATATAATCAGTATTAGAAAAAGAGAATTTCTTAATTCATTTCTATGATCATTGGTAATATTAATTTAGACATGAAATATATCATTTTTAATTAATAGAAATTAAATTTTTTTAAAATAATCTATGTGTAATATTATTTGATAGAGTTTGAGCTCTTTGTTGATATAAGTATCACTTTAAAATATATTGTAATCACTATTTTATAATAGTTTACATTTCATATGATAATATTTATTACCTTAAGTTTTGTATCGGCACCAAACCTAAATTAATTTGCGAGCAATAACTGTAACTCTTCCTTACTACCAGGAGGAGGAGGAGTCTGCATGAACTGCATACACCGTACGAGTGGCCGGCATTGCCAACACTGCATCATGGGCTACTACCGAGCTTTGACCACACCCCTCGATAGCATAAACGCCTGCGAGAGCTGCGATTGTAGCGTGGTCGGAGTTATTGACAATCGTCTCGATTGTGAAAAGGTGTGAATAATGATATTTAACCTACAACCTCAGCCCATTATAGAGTTCATACAGCTGTTTAGTAATGATGCAATAGTAATATATTAACAATTATATTAATACTATTGTAATCTTGAATGCATATTGTCTTTATATGATAGATTATATGTGAACATTATTAAATATTGATATTCAATTAATTTTAAATTATATTAAAATAAAATATATTTGTTATCGAATTAATGATATTTAAAAAAAATCAATAACAGTTAGATGGTCAGTGTTCATGTCGTTTGAAGGTGACTGGTCGCCAATGTGACAGATGTGTTGTGGGCTACTTTAATATGCAGGTTTTATGACTTATGATTATCGATATAAAGTGTGCTAAATTAAATTTGTGTTTAACGATATTCTATTATCTTTAACCATTTGTAATAAATTCAATAATATATATATATATATTATAGCTTTATATATAATAATGACTTATATAAACATTTACTTATTGTATTAATTTTAAAAATTGAAGGAAAATTCTTTAACATAAATATTATGTTCATAAATGGAAATATTCTAATGCTAAAAATCCAATATTCATTAATAAGCTACTAAAATACAAATATACCCACTAGTAATAAAGCTACAAATCTAATACCCACTAGTAATAAAGCTACAAATCTAATACCCTTAGTAGTAAAGCTACAAAGCTAATACCCACTAGTAATAAAGCTACAAAGCTAATACCTGCTAGTAATAAAGCTACAAATCTAATACCCACTAGTAATAAAGCTACAAAGCTAATGTCCACTAGTAATAAAGCTACAAGGCTAATGTCCACTAGGAATAAAGCTACAAAGCTAATACCCACTAGTAATAAAGCTACAAAGCTAATACCCACTAGTAATAAAGCTACAAAGCTAATACCCACTAGTAATAAAGCTACAAAGCTAATACCCACTAGTAATAAAGCTACAAGGCTAATGTCCACTAGTAATAAAGCTACAAAGCTAATGACCACTAGTAATAAAGCTACAAAGCTAATGTCCACTAGTAATAAAGCTACAAAGCTAATACCCACTAGTAATAAAGCTACAAAGCTAATACCCATGTGTAGCTCTCAAATCCGGTTGGATGCGAGTCTTGTCTTTGTGATTTCAGAGGTACGATTAACAGCGATCTGAATTGCCAACAATCACTTGGTCAATGCAACTGTAAACAGAATGTCAGGAGTTAGTTTTTAAATAAGTAATAAATTATTAGAAATAGAAAAATTAGAAATAGAAAAATTATAATTTATACAATTTTATTGAATGCGAAATATTGGGACTAAATTTTATTAAAATAAATCTAATTTTCTTTGGTAACACTACCTCAGATAAACGCTGTAATACTTGTCAGTATGGATATTTCGATTTACAAGAAGAAAATTATTTGGGCTGTAAACCGTGTGAATGTAATGCATTTGGATCAACTGATATGTATTGCGACCCCATTAACGGTCAATGTCTTTGCAAATCTAAGGTGAGAAAGATATATAAGATAATTTATATTGGAATTTAATTTACTAAAAATCTATATACCAATATTGAAATTATTTATAATTATTTTATATTAAATATATCCAAATATATATATAAATTTGTATATTATATTATAATAATATATAGGATATAGTAGTTGAATATAATAAAGGCTATTGGTCAGAATTCAATATTAAATTTGTAAAAGTGTAAAATTCCTTTCACAAATAATTGAAGTATAATTTACCAAATGATTGACATAACATCTCTGAATTTAAACAAATTTCTAATATCAATGAATAATTCAGTTTTTCATATTTATTATCATCTTATTACAAAAATCAATCTACTCCGATGCTAAGAGTATTGCAAACATGATAAGTAACTCATCGCACTTACAAAACTATTACTCATCACATTTATGATTCATCTGTACAGGTTGCAGACAGGAAATGTGACCGCTGCGCCGATGGCTATTACAACTTCGAGCGTAGTGTGTCATCTCCTTGTGAGATTTGTACTTGTGATCCGGTCGGATCCCTCAACAACATTTGCAATACAACTACTGGATTGTTAGAATATTTGCTATTTGGTATTTATCTAAAAATCTCATATATCCTATTATAGTATCTAAAGATTTCATTTAAATCTACTGTAACTAAATCTACTTATCTAAATCTACTGTATATAAATCTAATCTAATTAAATTTACTGTAATAAAATCTACTTATTTAAATCTACTGTATGTAAATCTATTCTAACTAAATCTACTGTAACTAAATCTACTGTCACTAAATCTACTGTAACTAAATTATTGTAATTAAATCTACTGTAATTGCATCTACTATATCTAAATCTACTTATCTACTATATCTAAATCTACTTATCTACTATATCTAAATCTACCATATATAAATCTACTGTATTTAAATCTACTGTATGTAATTCTACTGTAACTAAATCTACTTTATCTAAATCTACTTATATAAATCTAATATATCTAAATCTATGTTATCTAAATCTATTATATCTAAGTTCATCTTAAACTTTTATTAAATTACTATTTGGGAATAGAAAGTAATTTTTTTTAATAAATTTATAAAATTTAATGGAAATTAATGTCTATACAATAAATAATATTTATGTTTTATAATCTAATCAGACATCACCTCAACCTCAATACTTAAACATTGAAATGCACTAGTTGTGACTGCGTTCTCTATGCTGAAGGAGCAAAGTGTGAGTCCTGTGTCAGAGGTAACTACCTTTCACCAGCAAATCCTGATAATAGTCAACAGTCGAAATGTGCATCTTGCGACTGCAATAATTTAGGTTGATCTCACTTTTGCTATTGATATTGCTCTCACTATTGCTATTGCTATTGCTATTGCTATTTATATTGCTATGGCTATAGCTATTGTTATTGCTATTGATATTCATATTGCTATAGATATATCTATAGTTATTACTATTGCCTTAGTTATATCTATTGCTATTGATATTTTATTAGCTATTACTATTGCTATTGCTATCGCTATTGCTATCGCTATTTCTATTGCTATTGCTATTTATATTGCTATGGCTATAGCTATTGTTATTGCTATTGATATTCATATTGCTATAGATATATCTATAGTTATTACTATTGCCTTAGTTATATCTATTGCTATTGATATTTTATTAGCTATTACTATTGCTATTGCTATCGCTATTACTATCGCTATTTCTATTGCTATTGCTATTTATATTGCTATGGCAATAGCTAATATTATCTGCAATATCTTTAGAACTAGAAATATTCATATTAATTAATAAATGGTTTCCCCACACTAATTACGCAGGTAGTATTAATTATATTTTATATTCATCATTTAGATTAATTTATAATAATATTAATATTTGTTATTGTATTATTAATAATCTAGGATTTTTATTTATTATTTTCTTCTCTCATCAGTTGTTTATTACTTTAAAAATGTTATATATATTAATTTTGATCAAATATTATAATATACTAGGTTCAGCTGAATCCCCGGCTACCTGCGATATGGTCACTGGTCAGTGTGGGTGTAAGATAAACGTTGTTGGACGGACATGCAATCAATGCCAGGTAAGTATTAGGTTAATAAATGTATATAATTTGAAATAATTATAATTTGGTCATTAATAATCAAATAATAATTATTCAAAATAATAATAAATATTGATACAAAAAAATGTAAAATATATTTTTCAATCTCTCAAAAATAAATTATAATAAAATAGAATATAGACGTATACATATAATCTGATATATGTCAGTTTATGATTGTATTGTATAGCTATTGCTAATGACAGGTTGGCACCTATAACTTGTCAGTGTCTGACGAAGGTTGTCTTGACTGCGCCTGCGATCCCAGTGGCACTCTGGATGGACATACGCAGGCGGGCCAATCGTGTAATCAGAACAATGGTCAATGTGCCTGTCTGACCAATCGAGTTGGTAAAACATGCAGTAACTGTATAGCAGGTGAGTAATACAGCTTAAGTAAATTTAGAAATATCATTTAATCATAGTTTTTACTCACCAAATTTCATTCCTTATTACAATATCCACCTCAATTCACTAATTATATATTAATTGATTATATCATTTCATTATCGATATATTGTTAAATATTGATTACCCAGGAAACCCGATATACAACTATTATGTAATCTTATAATTATTTTAAATAAAAAATAAACAATATATTTTTAATGCAAAATATATTTTTTTATATTTATTATATATAACAAAAGAATTAAAATGACTTGGATGGTTTCTGAGCACTTCATTAAATTTTCAAATATTTCGTGAAATCAATTTTTATATCACTTTCGATAACCGCAGATAACTTTGTGAACCCCCTGGGCGGGTGTTTATCATGTAATTGCGATGTATTGGGCACAATCGTCGATGCCCCTTGTGACACTGTTACCGGGCAATGCCAGTGCCATACCTACCGTTCCGGTGTCAAAGGTTACATATTCTCACATAACCATTATTCTATTGCTATGTGTATATATAACTAGCATACTATCATTATACTATATATACAGAGTATAATAATATACTGAGTATGTATAAATTGAATATAACGTTATCATAGGGTACATTTATATTATATAGAGCTTGTTAACCTATATGATTACTAATGTGTTACTATTTCATTACATTATTTCTGTATATAAATTAACCACGTTACTTTATAAATATGTATAAATCTTAACAAAAGTTGAAGATGATGAATATTGGATATTGAGCAAGTCAAAGTATTACATATGCTGATTTAAATACCATACTACCTATACAAACTACACTGTCTATACAAACTACACTGCCTATACAAACTACACTTCCTATACAAACTACACTGCCTATACAAACTACACTTCCTATACAAACTACACTTCCTATAAAAACTACACTGCCTATACAAACTACACTGTCTATACAAACTACACTGCCTATACAAACTACACTGTCTATACAAACTACACTGCCTATACAAACTATACTGTCTATACAAACTACACTGCCTATACAAACTACACTACCTATACAAACTACACTGTCTATACAAACTACACTGCCTATACAAACTACACTTCCTACAAAAACTACACTGCATATACGAACTACACTTCCTATAAAAACTACACTGCCTATACAAACTACACTTCCTTATATAAATTAATATCTTGTATAAATAGGACGAAGGTGTGATCGATGCCTAGATAATTATTTTGAAGTGACCTACACTGCTAGGGAGAGGGCTGTTCTCAAGCCTGGTGCCCAATTGTTAGATCTTGACTAGCTCTATATGTTGTCTCTAGTATCCTTGTTTATATCGGATGCTATTCATGTATATATTACCTCTATAATATTATCTTATTGTTATATTTATTATATTAAAATACTAATTATTAACCAGATATACAAATTGTGAAAATTTCATTTTTGTATTGATGTTTCATCATCCCACTCACAATTATAAGCTCCAACCCTCTAAAAATATATAAACCAACATCACACTCAACATATATATACCCCATCCTACTCACCATATATACACTACACACAACTTGCCACATGTAAACCCCTTTCAACTCATATAAACCCCACTCATCATAAATACCCCTACCCCACTCAACATATACAACCCCCACCCTGCTCAACATATATAAAGCATCACCACATTCAGTATATATAAACCCCACACCACCTAACATATACAAACCCTCACACTACTCAACTTATAGAAAACCCTACCCTTCTTGCTACATATAAACTCTAATCACCACAACTAAACCCTACTCACCTAATGTAAACCCCACCCTACTCACAACCCTGCTGAACAGGTGTATGCCATGCCATTGCGACCAGTCCGGCAGTGCCAACAAGACCTATTGTGACACCATAACGGGTCAATGTATCTGTAAACTATTCACAACGGGCCGTGAGTGTGGTAGATGCTCTCCAGGCACCAGTGACCTTCAAACCGATAATCCTTACGGATGCAGTAAAAGTCGGTATATGTTTAGAATTTTATTTTACTTATAATTTTTTAAAATTTTTATTTAACATGAATTCATAAATATATAAATATCATTTAACTGATAACCATACAATAATTGTAACTTGTATGTGGTTTATTAAATTATAAATATAACCTATTGTAACAGATTTTATTTATAATATTATATATAAACACATTAAATAATAAAATAACAATACAGTCTTTGTATACAGAATTGAATAAATAATATATTAAATAATATTAAATTATACACATTTCATCTAAAACTTTTTAATTTATTCAAGTATACTCTTGTACTAATGTACCATCCATCCCTTCACCTTTATCTAAGCTTGATCCATAATCTATTGTCTGCACCAACTAGATCCGACACAACAGCCTATGCCAAACTACCGAGCTCTGAGCTCTACATCGCTTCACCTGTATTGGGAGAAACCCGATAATCCAAATGGCATCATCATAAAGTATGAACTGTACAGAGACGGAGCACTGATAGCAACACTGAATGGATTAGGTGAGTAATGAGTGTAGTGAGTGTAACAGGTATGTAGTGAGAATATGTTGAGTGTGTAGTTAGTTTAGTTAGTGTAGTTAGTGTAGTTAATGTAGTATGTGTAGTGAGTGTAGTGAGTGTAGTAAGTATGTAGTGAGAATGTAGTGAGTATGTAGTATGTGTAGTGAGTGTAGTAGGTATGTAGCGAGAGTGTGTTGAGTTTGCATTATGTGTAGTGTATTATGTATTATGTGTAGTGAGTGTGTAGCTAGTGAGTAGTGGGTGTGTAGTTAGTGTGTAGCTAGTGTGTAGTGAGTGTGTAGCTAGTATGTAGTTAGTGTGTAGATAGTATGTAGTAAGAGTGTAGCTAGTGTGTAGTGAGTGTGTAGCTAGTGTGTAGTGAGTGTGTAGCTAGTTTGTAGTGAGTGTGTAGCTACAGTGTAGTTAGTGTGTAGCTAGTTTGTAGTGAGTGTGTAGCTAGTGTGTAGTTAGTGTTTAGCTAGTGTGTAGTAAGTATGTAGCTAATGTGTAGTTAATGTTTAGCTAGTGTGTAGTTAGTGTGTAGCTAGTGTTTAGTGAGTGTGTAGCTAGTGTATAGTTAGTGTTTAGTTAGTGTGTAGTTAGTGTTTAGCTAGTGTGTAGTTAGTGTGTAGCTAGTGTGTAGTTAGTGTTTAGCTAGTGTGTAGTTAGTGTGTAGCTAGTGTGTAGTTAGTGTGTAGCTAGTGTGTAGTGAGTATGTAGCTAGTATGTAGTGAATGTTTAGCTAGTGTGTAGTTAGTGTATAGCTAGTGTGTAGTGAGTGTGTAGCTAGTGTGTAGTGAGTGTGTAGCTATTATGTAGTGAGTGTTTAGCCAGTGTATTGTGAGTGTGTAACTAGAGTGTATTTTATAACACTATTATCTCCGTAGTTCATGAGTTCGATGATGTGGGGCTGACACCCTTCACGGAGTACAAATATGAGATTGAAGCCTACAACTCCATAGGCAGTACTAGGAGCTATGCTGTTATATTCAGAACTCCAGCAGGTTTGTGTTACATTTAGTGTTATAAATATATATATATATACTCAAAAACAATTCTTATCGAAGAAAAACATGAATTGTTTTTCTTTGTATATAAGATTTACATTTCATGACTACCTCAGCACTTTCACTATTTTAATATACACATATTTTACCTACATTCATTATATATTTCCATACCTCGATATTGGCACATTGAAATACATTGTCGCTATTCGCAACATAGGCACACCAGGAGGCGATGTCTACCTACAAGTGGTCAGCATATCATCCACTAAACTAGTGTTGGCATGGTCCCAACCGCCCTCGATGAACGGCATCATATTGAGGTATGCAACACACCTCATTGTAGTGTTTATAATGAAAACGGGGCTGCTATTTCCTTAAGTAAATTCTAAGCACTTAATAATAGTTAATATTACCTGAACAATAACTGAAACCTATTTAATGAATTTGAAAATAATCTCAAGATATCGGATCTTGTCACGCGAGATTGTATTCGGATTCGACTTGAATGGAAATGACGAGATATTGAGGTACCAGGGTCTGCCCGTAGAAAGAGCCATTGAGGTTTCGGACCTAACTCCTTTCGGTTTCTATTGGTTAGTGTCCGAAGAGTAAAGTTAAAATAACATTCAAGTTCCAATTAATTCACATTGCAAGACTTAATACCATTATATCATCTGATTCTCCCTCTCTACCTATTTTAAAGTCAATTGTAAATACATTGCTAATTAGAACCGCTATTTACATGCTCATGTCTACCTCTTCCTCCATATTATCTAAATCTCTATACTTATCACAAAGTTTTATATGAAAACACGCAAATTCATAACAATTCTCATTTCCTACCTGATTCATCCTATTTTGTCTCCCACCACCTTCCAACTCTTAGAAAGTTCGTAGTAGAGTATCCCCTAGGGACACATGACTCAACCCCATCCCTATTCACTTACCCACTACTTTCACTACGAGGTTTTTGGTAGCGGCAACTCTAGCAGCACTTATTTCACCCCATCTCCACCCCATGTAAATAATCCCTACTTATCTCACCCCCATACCCACTCTCACTGCTACCGCTACAAGGTTTGTGGTAGAAGCATGTACTAGTGGCGGGTGTCTACGGTCATCTCGTATCGGTGTAGAAATGCATTCAGACCTGCCCAGCCACCAGTCTGATGTGAATGTCGTGGCCTACAATAGTACCGTTTTAATTGTTGATTGGCAGCCTCCCTTGCACGCTAATGGTAAGTTTCACTTACAGTCAATACGGAGTAATACAATAAATTAGTAATAATAAATAATTTATAAGATTATTTTTTCCCCTATGATTTTATTTATATCTCTTCATTAAATAAAATTGATTCATCGCTATGGACACCTTTACCCATCCATTGATATTCTTACACCTCTCTCCCAGGTATCATCATCTATTATGAGCTATGGATGCGAGAGATCGAGGTGCCCAGCGGTCATGCCATCGGTGATCGTCGTATATTCCATCCGAGCGGTCAGTACTTCCCGCGACCTGTTCTCGACCTCTCGCGCAAGACCATGACAGCTCCGGCAACTCGGTTCACTGCTCAAGGACTTCTTCCTTTCACCGAATACGAATTTCAGGTTGTTTACATTTTCATAGAATGGATCATTAGCAAAAGAGAAAAATGTACTATATTTGCAATATACTTCACACTAGATCTGTCGATGAATACGATTTAGCTACGATTTAATAGTAGTCTCTCTTTCTTTCACAAGGTGCTGAGTGAAAATGGTCTTGGTAAGACGTCGAGCGGATGGGTAAGAGCTAGGACCAGCGAGGCAGGTTTTAATAATAGAGATGTTCTTCTCTCCCATAGGATATCTTTTTATCTCTATTCACTACATTTGTAAGTCTGGAATATTTCTACTGGTTCAATTCATTAATTCAGATCATCAATTATAATGTAAAGATATTAACAGCTATATTATGATAAATGAATTTATCTATTACTTTATTATGTAATAAATTCATGAAATTACAAAGAATTTGACAATAATATCTTTGCCTATTTATTAATAATACATTATCATTGTTAAAGTCATTCATATACATATTCACATTAGCATTATTTCATGTATTTTCTAGTTATATAATACCTAGTCGCTAGATTATAGAGATATATTAGGGATAAGGGGTAATTACCTATTTGTCTAGCACCCATCTACATTAGCATCTAGATTAACTCGCACCTTTACTAATCACCTTCACACCGCCCGCTAGCACCCATCTACATGGATACACCCGTAGTATTGACATACTCTGCAAACGCTGTAAATGTGACCTGGAAGATACCCTCTACCCTGAATAGTAGAGGAGTGGTGATCTCCTTCAAAGTCTACATCACAATGTTCTCCCATGATAATCCCAATGCACCACCACTTTACTGGAAGGTATATTATAATGTAGTAGAATATGAATATATATAATTATATATGGTAGTATGTGTATATGTATGTATAAACATATATGTGTATATATATGTATGTATTCTTTTCTATTTAAGTTCTATTTTTTAAGAACATACTAATAATGTAATTCATTAGATTGCTGGGAACGGTATAATTTGAATTGAATCAATTTTTCTTTAAGTGTTAACGTAGGGGAGGAAGTGGGAGTAAAGAGTAGTTTTGAATTTGTATAATGCCATTAGTAGAAATATAGTTTATTGATTATTTTAGTGAAATAGTTTTCAAATTTATTTACTAGATTAGGTTCAGAAATATTTAGTAATGCATTTGATTTATTTGTTATATATATATTATATATTTTATCACCATTTACCTTAATTCCTAACCTTTTAATACATTAACACATTAATCTATTCCAACATTTTTACATAAATACACTGATTTGTTTTTAGTTGATTAGCGTCGAGGAAAAAAAATCAACTAGTCACCTGCACCGAGGTCTCGAAGCATTCCATAACTACACATTCATTGTGGAGGCTTGCAACAGTGTGGGGTGTGTGAATAGTAGTCTGGCCCACGGTAGCACTGACATTCAAGGTTACTACTTCCATTGTAGAGAATACAACGTAAAGTACTAATGCATTGATTACTAATAATATTACTAGTACTAATACATTGATTACTGATAATACAGTGAATCCTGGTATTATGTTGAATACCAATACTACATCTAATACTAATGAGTGTTAATTAACTCAGTTGTACTTTACTGTAGCGGAACTACTTTTCTCTCCTAAAACCATTTCATTAATAAACTCCTTACATTAAATTTGCATTACAAATTATCCAGAATCACTCTACCTCATAACATCCTTTAAGACAATACTACCATTATCATAACCATCTATTACTAGAATCAAACTAGAGGCTACACAAGATCTACCCTACATTGAACTAATACTAACTACCCTAAATGCGCCATATTCCTATGAAAACCTAAACCTAACTCCACCGTACCACTGCATTGCCCAATCAGCTCCTAGTTTCATTGGAACACCCGTGTTGAAGGCGTTGAACTCGTCGGCGATGATGGTATCCTGGTCGCCTCCGCAACTATTGAACAGCGCGTCTGTACAGTACAAAGTGTCAAGGACTGACGTGGCTCTCGCCTACCCTGCCTCCAGTACGTCCAGAGGAATCCACTTTCCCGGCAGCGGCTACTACAAATTCAAACCCGACACAATTCCGCAAGGAGTATCTTTCTCCGGTCGGCATTTGATAGCAGCTGCATTTAGTTTCAATTTCATCACATCGCGACACAATGTATTATTAGCCTTTAAAACGTTTTCTGTGTAAATCTTCGTCTTGCGATGTTTTAAATAAACATTATAATGAGGTTTAAATATTATATATTCATTATTTAACGATGTATCATTTCTCTCAGGTTTTGAGTTATCATTCAAAACTCAAACGAGGGACGGTATATTATTATTTGCCGGTAGTTTGGGTGCTCAAACAGAAGTTATAGAGTTGCATTTGAGGAATGGAAGACCCTGGATGATATTCGACCCTCAAGGTACAGTTTCTAGTTACTTTAATTACCCAAATGCTTGCGATTAATACATACTTGCATATCTATTTACTAGAATACGTATTTATAAAAGAAAGTAGTTGTCAATAATATTTGCTCTCAGTTTATGAAGTTGATAATATTTACCAATATAAGATTTGTATCAATATTTCTATTAATATTCATTGGATTAATATTTAAGGATATACAATTAAAATTGAATAATACTTTAATGATATACATTAAATACAAATGATGTATCTATCTATTAAATCTCTAGGCTGCACTACAATTGTGACCACTACGGATGATGAAGGTCTGCCCTATGCAGATGGATCTTGGCACATACTGAAAGCAGTTAGGAAGGGTGGTAACGGGACCATCATTTTGGATAACAAATGGAAAGGTTATTTCAAACAATATCTATATTGTTTATCTCTTCTGATTAATTATGTACTTTTCGTGTGACTATTGTAAATAGAGTTTTAACTTATTAATAATTATAATTAATTCTTACACTAAATATAGTTTATCATATTATATTGATTTTAAAAATGTATCTATTTAATTTATTTAAAATTAAATAACTAATATTAATAATAATAATTGTATAATTTAGTTAATTAATTATTTAAAATATAATAAAATAATTTATTTAATTAATATCTAAAGTTAATAATAGTTATATTTCTATTCATTTTAAAAATAATAATTTATTAATAATTATTTTATATATTTTAAACTATTAAATATCAAAGGAGTCTCAAATAATACAAAAGCAGGTACAATTTCTATCCATCTTATCATGGTAATAATTGAATTTAAACACAATTACTATGATTTCTCATTATTATTTACTTAATGATATCAATTTATTGTAATTTCTCACATATTTATAATATTTATTTATAATATATATTATTATTTATTTCTATATATTTATTTTTTTGAAAATCTATTTCATTCGCTATTTTATCAATTCATTTTTATTCTACTCTCTCGAACAGCAAAGCACAATTTTATTTTTATTTGGTTAAATTAATATTCTATATCAATAATCAATATTTAATTTAATCATTGCTTATATATTTTATTCTAGAGTATTTCTCATATTCCATATATGCGTATTTCATGTGGCACTTTTATAAAAGTATAAATACAAATTTATCAATCCAACTTTCCCAACGTCTAGGTGTTAAATCTGTAGATTGCTACAACGCCTCTATCATCGGCAAGAACACCGGACTCTATATTGGAGGTCTGCCAAGCAACTATACTATTTATAGAACTGAAGAGGATTCAAGGGCTAGAGTATGTTTTAGTGCATACAATTACGCATATTATATATGAATATACATTACATATAGGAATGTCTCAGAAAATATGAATAGAAAAGTAAATTGACAACCTTAATAATTAAGTATATTATGTTGCGATATATTTATCCATATTTAATTGAGCAAACTTTATATTCTTCGATGTAAGTTGTTATCGGTTAAACTCATTGACGTTTACTTGACCATCACTTGACCACTACCCATGTTCACTATACCCACCCTACCCATGCTCGCTATACCCACCCTACCCATGTTCACTATACATTGCAGATCGAGGAAGAGGGATTCCGAGGATGTCTTCGCGACATCAAGATTTTGACTCAGACGACTCCCGTTGAGGTGTGGACTCCTCTCAACTGGAGTGCAGCTATTTACAAAACTTCAGCCTTACCTGCGTGGCAAGGTTGTCCAATGGACATGGATATAGGTCTTCATCTCTTTGGATCAGGTTTTTATTCTACATTAGATTTTACTATATATATTTATTATATGTTCAATTATTTATTTTTTAAAAGCCTGTAATCTTTTCTCCGTTTATTTGTATAATACAGGGGAACATACGTCTACTAAAATGATGTCTATTATTTGATTTATAATATAATAATTTAATTTTTTTACCGATATTTAGATACCGAAATCTTTAGTTTCTATTTCATATTAGAAATATTTTAAAAATTAATTCATTAACATTTAAATTTAAATATTAACACATTATTTTTTAACAGTCTTATGATTAAAATAAATTGTGATGCCCTTATTGTTACTTTAATAAGATACATTATACATCATTCTATTATGTAGCAAATTCTATAATAATTTGATCAACTAAATTTTTAATTTATATTTTTAATTATATTTATTATTAAATATATCAAGAAATAATTTATACATTATATTACCAACAAATTGTCTTATACAAAGTTTATTCAATTTTTTTAGGTTATCTGCGCTACGAAAGAGGCGATTTCATCGGTGGAAATATCATAGACTTGCAATTCTCGTTACGAACGGAATCTCAGAATGGAATGATTTGGTTTGCCACAGGCAGTGTTGGTACCTACTTCCTTGCACAGATTGTCAATGGATTGTTTGTGGTTAGCATCTGTTTTAATATAGGCTTTATTTATGTTTTATCTATTCAATTTATATATCGATTGATTTCACTTTACAAGGTTGAATTCCGAAATGCTAACCAGGGTAAAATCGTTCTTTACTATCCAAATCAAACTAGCATCTCGATATGCGATGGAAAAGTTCATAATGTTCGAATTTTAAAGGTATAACAATTTCACTTGTACATTTTATAAGTTTATAATATAGCATCGAAATATATATATTTTAGAAGGGTTGCTTTAATAATCGATATATATTTTCTATATCCTATACATGTATATATTTTATTAAATATTTCAAAATATATTAAAAAAATCTTTACATTAAATATCGGAACAAGTGTAATTAATTTATCAAATATTTATATTATGTCATCCATAATTTTCCTCTATAATTTTCTTTGGACTCTATAATTATATAAAATACATTTGCACGTGCGCTAACACGTATGAAATAATGTATTAAAATGACACATACACGACGAAGAGGAACCAGCAGCTCGCGATGTCTATTGATCAAACCCAGGCTCGCGTGGGCAACCGACTAACTGTGTACGGGTTGCCTTTATCGTCGGACCTCTACCTCGGAGGTATAAAGCCCGGCTCCGACATGGAGGCATTCGCGAAGCAATACAACTTCACGATGATGCCAAGTTTGAGTTCAGTGGTTTTGTTGATTAGCGAACGTTCTGTTTTTGTGTGTAATTTCGATACTTTTTCAGGTTTCGGCGGCTGTATCTCCGATATATTGTACAATCGTAATCCTTTTAACTTTGGTCTGAATATCCTGGAAGGCGTTGGCTATACTGTGGCGGGATGTCCAAAAGGTTAAGATGCGTTGTACAAGAATGGTATACTTGATATTTAAACAATTAATAATTAACCTATATTTATTATTATTTACAAATATTTTGGAACCGATGAATAAACAATTGAATAATCAATAAATAATGATAATAATGACATGAAATATTAATTATTTATCCGTAGAGGTTGATTTGAGAAGGATTACAAAAATTCCGGATAACTACAATCCGAAACCCTGCGTGAAATCGCTAATTAGTACCGTATATTATGGTCCACTTCAGGGTAACCTCACCCTTGTCGACTACGACCTTCAACCTTTCACTCGTAAGTAAAGTCACATTCTCGATCTCATTTAATTTCATTAGTTGTATAATTAATTCAACTCTGACGGGTAACAATTTAAACAGAATCATGAATATATTAAATCATATAATCTTATTAAAATATATTCTTTAATAAGATAATAACAATATAACCACGTCATTGTGGAATCATCTATTTTTCTATTCAACATAGAATACCAATACCGAGTGGAGGCTATTAATCTGGTTGGCAGTTCAATAAGTTCTTGGAACATTGCCAGAACACGAAGTGGCTGTAAGTATCCCCTCTATAATGTTAAGTATAACTACTGATGTATGATATCTTTAGATTACATACAATACCGGCAATGTAAATATAAACCCCATGAAGCTAGTATTGATATGATATGATATATGATATGATATAATAACTATATGATTTTATATGATAACATATATGAATATGATATTATATATGATATGATATGGTATTATATTGCAGTGCCAATATTCGTATTCGGACCTTACTTGGCTAAGGTGATCAGCGGGTACCAGGTGAAGGCTTATTGGAAAGCTCCGTATGGTCGCACCGGTAAACTTTTGATTTTCAAACTGCGCGGTTATGACCTCGACAGACCCTACCTTGACCCCATAGAGACGGAGTTTCCATTCTCGGAAGAGAAAAACGGTTCCTATTATAATTTACTCGCCACACCTCAACACACATCACCTCACCTTATCTAACCTCACCTCACCTACCTAGCTTTACTTTACCTTTCTCACCTCACCTCACATTACCTCACATTACCTCAACTCACCTTACCTCATCTTACCTTACCTCACCTCACCTCACCTTACCTCAACTCACCTTACCTCATATTACCTTACCTCACCTCACCTCACCTCACATTACCTCAACTCACCTCAACTCACCTTACCTCACCTCACCTCATATCACCTTACCTCACCACACCTCATCTCTCCACACCTCACCTCACCTTACCTCACCTCACATCACCTCACCTTACCTTACCTCAACTCACCTTACCTCATCTTACTTTACCTCACCTCACCTCACATTACCTCAACTCACCTTACCACACCTCACCTCACCTCACCTTACCTCACCTTACCTTACCTCAACTCACCTTACCTCATCTTACCTTACCTCACCTCACCTCACCTCACATTACCTTAACTCACCTTACCTCACCTCACCTCACCTCACCTTACCTCACCACACCTGATCTCTCCACACCTCACCTCATCTCACCTTACCTCACCTCACCTCACCTTATCTCACCTCACCTTATCTCACCTCACTTTACCTCAACTCACCCCACCTTATCTTATCTCACCTCACCTCGCATCACCTAATTTCACCTCACTACAACTTATCTTAACATACCTCATCTCACCTTACCTAACTCAACTCACATCACCTAATTTCACTTCACTACAACTCATCTTACCATACCTCACCTCACTTTACCTCAACTCAACTCACCTCACCTCACATCACCTAATTTTACCTCACTACAACTCATCTTACCATACCTCACCTCACCTTACCTCAACTCAACTCAGCTCACCTCACCTCACATCACCTAATTTCACCTCACTACAACTCATCTTACCATACCTTACCTCACCTTACCTCAACTCAACTCACCTCACCTCACATCACCTAATTTCACCTCACATCACCTAATTTCACCTCACTTCACCTCATCTTACCATACCTCACCTCACCTTACCTCAACTCAACTCAACTCACCTCATCTCATATCACCTAATTTCACCTCACTTCACCTCATCTTACCATACCTCACCTCACCTTACCTCAACTCATCTCACCTCACTACATTACAAGATCTCTATAAAACAAACTACCATAATCAGTAGAGAACCCAATTTCTACATATATTATCTTTTGTAGGTATTCTGAAGGAACTGCGCCCATATACCAACTATAGTATTTCATTCATTGCTTGTACTTCTGGTGGATGTACGGAATCTGACTCGAGGATACAGGCGATCACTAAGGATGAAGGTAAGTGTAGTCTACTCTATGTCCACTAGGTTCCCTTTGACACTGATTTGTAACTGGGTGTCCAAATTGCAGCGGCTTTCTTTGCAACACGATTATTATATAAACATACATTTTTATAAAACTACAAACCTACAAAGCTACAGATCTAGAATGTCACAAAGATACAATATTACAAAGCTACAATCTTACAAAGCTACAGAGCTACAATCTTACAAAGCTACAATATAACATAGCTACAAAGCTACAATATTACAAAGCTACAATCTTACAAAGCTACAGAGCTACAATCTTACAGAGCTACAATATTACAAAGCTACAATATAACATAGCTACAAAGCTACAATATTACAAAGCTAGAATCTTACAAAGCTACAGAGCTACAATCTTACAAAGCTACAATATAACATAGCTACAAAGCTACAATATTACAAAGCTAGAATCTTACAAAGCTACAGAGCTACAATCTTACAAAGCTACAATATAACATAGCTACAAAGCTACAATATTACAAAGCTAGAATCTTACAAAGCTACAGAGCTACAATCTTACAGAGCTACAATATTACAAAGCTACACAGCTACAATATTAAAAACTGCAATGCTACGAAGCTACAATCTTACAAAGCTACAATTCTACAAAGCTACAATATTACAAAGCTACAATCTTACAAAGCTACAATTCTACAAAGCTACAATATTACAAAGCTACAATGTTACAAAGCTACAATTCTACAAAGCTACAATATTACAAAGCTACAATGTTACCACTGTTCCAGAAGACAACAACAAATTTATTCGTTGATATTTATGCAATTCATTATTTTTGGGTGTCTAGATTTATACCATTACTCTACTACCAACACAGCTCCGGAAAGTATCGAACCCCCATTCGTAGTAAGTAAATCTGGCTCAAACATCAATGTGGCGTGGTTACCACCCCAATGGCCTAATGGAATCATCAGCGGTTAGTGCATTCTTCTAGATAATACCTCGAGATTCGTTATATTAAAATACATTGAATTACTTAGAATTACATTGAATTACTATAATCAATTTGATACTTCTCTCTAGGCTATGCTTTGTTTATGGACGGCAGAATTATTTATACCGGTGGAGAAACTAATTTCAATGTTACAAATCTAAGAGTTAGTAATTACATCTTATATAATTATATCATATCATTACACCATATCATTACGTCTTATCATTATATCGTTACATTGTATCGTTATATTGTATCATTACATTGTATCCTTACATCGTATCATTGTTTCATATCATTACATTGTATCATTATATTGTATCATTACATTGTATCATTACATCATATAATTACATCGTATCTTTACATCGTATCATTATATTTTATCAATACATCATATCATTACATCGTATAATTAATTGTATCATTACATCGTATTATTACATCGTATCATTACATCGTATCTTTACATCACATCATTACATAGTATCGTTACATCATATCATTACATCGTAAGATTACATTGTATGATTACATCATATCATAACATCATATAATTACATCTTATCATTATATTATATCATACATTACATTGTATCATTACATCATTCACATCAATCTCAGTTAATTTCAATTTAATATATATTCAATTCAATTCATTTTACGGATTTCTAAAACCGCATTAACATCCGCAGAAGTATTTATGTCAATTTGTTAATTCTTCGCAACCCAACAAGAACCGCCGATGAAGATGGTATTTACACAACCTTTATCCTCTTTACCTGTCACCAGGTATTCACCAGCTACATGTTCTACGTTAGAGTGTGTACCAAGATCAACTGCACGGACAGTGAGTACGCCCTCCTCACCACCCAGGAATTAGTGCCCAGTTCAATAGCGATTCCGACTCTATTGGTATTAGGTTAGCTAGCGCGCACTAGCGTACATTAACGCAGACTAGCGCAGACTAGCGCATATCTACTGCTATGAATTGTACAAGAGATTTAACGTAAATTCTAATGTCTAAATTTGACTTAATCTGTTAATAAATGATTTTCTATTATCTTTTTATGGATAAATAACTTATTAGACAATTTTCTATAGGGATATTTAAGTCTGTGATTTTATATTTGTATATATTTAATGTGTTTAATATATACACACACATATACAAACATACACACACATACACACATGCACACACACACACTCACACACATATTCACACACACGCAAAAACATACCAACACATACACACGCGCACCCACAAGACGCCTACACCGTGAAGGTATCATGGCAGGAGTCGGACTCCCTGAATGGTGTATTCCAGGCTTACCAGGTGTTGGCGTCTCGTAATATTTCCGTCCAGTCTATGCAAGTCGTTTACAACAGTACAGACAAGTTCCTCTTCACCACGCTAACCAACCTCACCGCCGGTACCCAGTACTACATCTCGGTTGCGGTTAGTGATGTACTTAGCTGTTAAGATGAAATGCATTTGTAGCTTTCACTTACTCCCATTTATTTACAAATATGTTTTTAGTTACTTCATTGGAAATTATTTTCGATATTCAAATACGCTTTTCAGTGATTTAACTTTATAAACATTATCAATAAGTACTCGATTAAGTACTTGATCGTACTCTACTTTATTGCTGAATAAACTTTCCTGTTTAGTAAAAGTATATCTTAGAACTTAAACTTACAATTAACCTATATATATCCGCTACACTAGGTCACTTTCACTATATAATATATATCCGCTGTTAAGCTAGCCAATTGAATCTCTACTTATTAACACTGCTGTAGGTTTGCACACGTGCTGGATGTACCCACAGCGACATTGCCACCGTTAATACCCTAGAGGCTAGACCTCAGTATGTACAGCCACCAATAGCGGTAGCACAGTCGCCCACCGAACTCATGGTGTCATGGGAAACCCCGCTAAGACCTAACGGTAATATATAGATAGCCCAAACTCCAAACCATTGTTTGTAGAGCTATCGTTTACAAATTTAACAACAGTGTAACCTTTTTTAACCTACCTCATAATTACTCCTACCCTACTTCTACCTACCACATACTTACCTCTACCCCACTAATTCTTTCTCATACTTATCCCTACACCACTTCTGCCTACCTCATACTTATCCCTACCCCACTACTGTCTTCCCATACTTAACCCTACCTCACTTCTACCAACTCCATACTTACCTCTACCCCACTAATTATTTCCCCATACTTATCCCTTCCCCTCTACTGTCTTCCCATACTTATCCCTACCCCACTACTGTCTTCCCATACTTAACCCTACCTCTCTTCTACCAACCCCATACTTACCTCTACCCCACTAATTATTTCCCCATGCTTATCCCTTCCCCTCTACTGTCTTCCCATACTTAACCCTACCTCACTTCTACCAACTCCATACTTACCTCTACCCCACTAATTATTTCCCCATACTTATCCCTTCCCCACTACTGTCTTCCCATACTTAACCCTACCTCACTTCTACCAACCACATACTATCTCCAGCATCACTATTGCTTACCCATATACTTACCCCTATCCCCACTTCTGAATACACTTTATTAACTTAAGTTAAGAATTCACATAACCTGTAATAAATCACCACCATATTCCATAGCCCAGCACCCCTTCAGCCCAAACTGTATCTACCAAAACCTCTTCTTACTTATCATCACACCTTTTCCCTTACCTTATCTATCCCCCTCACTCCTCGCAGATAACAAACAATCATACATCATACATCAGTATCTTAAAAACCATTCATCTATTCTCTTCATAGCCCTTCAATAATGGGTAATGGGTCACTTCCCATTTCCCCCATATCCTATCTCCTCACCCCACCCCACCCCATCATATCACCATTACGTTACCACAACACCTACAGGCGTTATACAGACATACCGCCTGTACCACAACACCCTTTATATCTATGAATCAAACGAGACCGGTCAACACCTGCTGGACAACCTGCAGCCCTCTAGTGTCCACTTGCTGCACATCGAGGCCTGCACGAGAGTAGGCTGTGCTTCATCGCTTGCCACTCAAGCACGGACTCTCGAAGCGCCACCTATTGGAATCATTGGATTAGAAATCAAAGTCGGTAACACAATTTAAGTCTACAAATATCTTTACATATCTTTATTTTATCATAATAATATTAATATTATATTAATTTTTCAATTCAAAAATTACTAATTTTTAGGTATTAAGTGCGAGGATGCTATCTGCTAGATGGAATGCAGTTACTGAGAAAAATGGCTTCATTTCCTATGATGTTATACTAGAAGGAACTTTCTATATTGACCCAGGTTTATTATTGATTAGCTTTTTATTATAGAAATGTATTCCTTCATACAAATCAGAGAGAGATATAAACAATGAATGAAATTTATAATAACATTCAGAAAATGATGATTTCTCAACATTTACCGACCAACGATCTCTGTACCGCGGTCCATTAACCGACCAATGGGTCGCAATCGAAGGATTAGTGCCCTGGACTACCTATTTCGTGCAAGTGAATGCCTCGAATTCAGCCGGTTTTATCGTCAGCAATAGTCTGACTTCATCAATGCCCCAAGGAAGTTTGTTAATTTGTATTTAAGTGCTACTTTGTATGCATTAAAGTGTTATCTCATACACTTAGTAACGAGATTAATTGCCATAAATCCATTCCAAATGTAAAATGGTATCGTTGTCTATTAAATCGATTATTGCTTTTCTACCAGCTCCTGACGGCTTGGAAAGGCCGAAATTGACAGCTGAGAACTACCACACACTGAGGGCTACTTGGGGACATATGCAACGTTTAAATTCGGACCAGCTGCCATCTTTCCAATTACAATTCAGGCAAAATGATCAGTCACACATTGAAAAGTCAGTAAAATATAAATCCCAATATATATTATTATTATTATTAAATCCTTATAATTAATATTAAATTTATTAATAAAATTAATAAAATCCTTTATTATAATTTATTAAATTGTCATTTTTGAGGATATTTTGATTAAATTAAATTACATAGTTTCCTAATACCGTATTAATTAAAACAGTCTGTTTTCTGAATCCACAACTGCTACAACATTCTTAAAAGACAATTTACGAGCATATATCACATACGAGTTCAGAGTCATAGCTATAAATAGTTTTGGGAAAACTTTTTCCTATTGGGCAGTAGCAAGGACACTACAGCATGGTTAGCAACTATATATGCAACTAATAAACAACATGATAATAACACAATAACAACATGATAACAACATGATAACAACATGATAACAACATGATAACAACATGATAACAACATGATAACAACATGATAACAACACGATAACCACATGATAACAACACGATGACAACACGATAACAACATGATAACAACATGATAACAACACGATAACAACATGATAACAACACGATAACAACACGATAACAACATGATAACAACATGATAACAACACGATAACAACATGATAACAACATGATAACAACATGATAACAACATGATAACAACACGATAACCACATGATAACAACACGATAACAACATGATAATAACATGATAACAACATGATAACAACATGATAACAACATGATAACAACACGATAACAACATGATAACAACATGATAACAACATGATAACAACATGATAACAACACGATAACAACATGATAACAACATGATAATAACACGATAACCACATGATAACAACACGATGACAACACGATAACAACATGATAACAACATGATAACAACACGATAACAACATGATAACAACATGATAACAACACGATAACAACATGATAACAACATGATAACAACACGATAACAACATGATAACAACATGATAACAACACGATAACAACACGATAACAACACGATAACCACATGATAACAACACGATAACAACATGATAATAACATGATAACAACATGATAACAACATGATAACAACATGATAACAACACGATAACAACATGATAACAACATGATAACAACATGATAACAACATGATAACAACACGATAACAACACGATAACAACACGATAACAACATGATAACAACACGATAACAACATGATAACAACATGATAACAACATGATAACAACATGATAACAACATGATAACAACATGATAACAACATGATAACAACACGATAACAACACAATAACAACATGATAACAACATGATAACAACATGATAACAACACGATAACAACACAATAACAACATGATAACAACACGATAACAACACGATAACAACATGATAACAACATGATAACAACATGATAACAACATGATAACAACATGATAACAACATGATAACAACACGATAACAACATGATAACAACACGATAACCACATGATAACAACACGATAACAACATGATAACAACACGATAACCACATGATAACAACACGATAACAACACGATAACAACATGATAACAACATGATAACAACATTATAACAACATGATAACAACACGATAACAACATGATAACAACATGATAACAACATGATAACAACATGATTACAACATGATAACAACATGATAACAACACGATAACAACACGATAACAACACGATAACAACACGATAACAACATGATAACAACACGATAACAACATGATAACAACATGATAACAACATGATAACAACATGATAACAACATGATAACAACATGATAACAACATGATAACAACACGATAACAACACGATAACAACACGATAACAACATGATAACAACACGATAACAACACGATATCAACACGATAACAACATGATAACAACATGATAACAACATGATAACAACATGATAACAACATGATAACAACATGATAACAACACGATAACAACATGATAACAACATGATAACAACACTATAACAACATGATAACAACACGATAACAACACGATAACAACATGATAACAACATGATAACAACATGATAACAACATGATAACAACATGATAACAACATGATAACAACATGATAACAACATGATAACAACATGATAACAACATGATAACAACACAATAACAACATGATAACAACATGATAACAACATGATAACAACATGATAACAACATGATAACAACACGATAACAACATGATAACAACACGATAACCACATGATAACAACACGATAACAACATGATAACAACACGATAACCACATGATAACAACACGATAACAACACGATAACAACATGATAACAACATGATAACAACATGATAACAACATGATAACAACACGATAACAACATGATAACAACATGATAACAACATGATAACAACACGATAACAACATGATAACAACATGATAACAACACGATAACCACATGATAACAACATGATAACAACACGATAACAACACGATAACAACACGATAACAACACGATAACAACACGATAACAACATGATAACAACATGATAACAACACGATAATAACATAGTATAGTTATAGTTATAGTTATCATGTAGAATGATTTATATAAATATTAGTTTAAATGATATTTAATTATACATTGATTATTTTTTATGAGAATATTCTCAAAATTTAGTGATTTTGAATAAAGTATATGATTGTTAATTGAGAATTAATAACAAATCATAATTAATATTTCAATTATGATATATATATATTAATTTGTACAAAATATTGAATGTTTATCAACACAGTGCCTGGGACTGTGCTAGTACCTATCATCTCCAACATCACCGAGAACACCGTTGATTTGACATGGTATCCTCCCATTAATCCCAATGGAGTGATCATCGCTTATAACATATACGTAAATGATGTTTCCGCCGATATGGTTAGTATATCCTTTTTGAAGCTAAATATTAGTGCATCTTTTCTATTTTCAATCTAGAAAATCACAAAACAAATTATCATCGATCTCGCAATGTCCAAGTTGTTCAACATTAATCTAGGAGTATCTAAATAAAACTCATTATAGGAATAAATACCGTACTCCGTGCATATGTATGCTAATATATGCCACCTACGTATAGCATTTAAGCTATATGTAGGTGTCATAAGCTAAAACAGGGTGTCCACCTGGTGCCACGATACAATACACCAGATCGAAGGCAACATGACTGCAATTCAAATCTCGGGTCTGCAGCCGTTCACATTATATACATTCTCCGTGGAAGCTTGCACTTCTGTTGGCTGCACCCGTTCCCTGGCATCGCATCAAGTAAAGACTTTGAGGGCAGGTTTGTATTACTAGTCTATTGGACAGCCTATATTAAAATGTTATAATCTTGTATACCTTTTTAATATATATATATATATATATATACATATATATATGTTTATATATAAATATATTTATAGCTAATTTCATTAAAATAAATTAATAATATGACTCAATACATTCATATATAATTCATGAAAGTTGCTTTTTTATAAAAAAAAGTGCATCAATTTATCTAAAGAATATATTTTACATTGGTAATTGTTATAACCTATAGTTGATATTTGTAGTTCCTTCTGGAATACATGCTCCAAGTCTAGTTTCACAAACCGCTACTTCTGTTTTTGTTATTTGGACTGCACCGGATAGACCTAATGGAAATATTCTCCTTTATATATTGGAGAGGAAATTAGCAGTCAGTAACTAGATGTTGTATGTGAATTATAAGTAATGTATAGATTACTATTCTTGTACCATTAATATATTATATGTGTCTGTTGTACCTTTATAGTAAATATTGTAATAGCATTATGTTAAGTTATTTACATTTTTCATAATAAAATATTGTTAAATATTGAAATATTGTTATATTTTAAGTGTAAATTAAACATATATTCATTCCTTTAAATAATAGTTTAAGTAATAATGTGTTATCATATTTCCTGTATCTGTGCCAACTAATAACAACTATTACATCTTATTTCATTTCATTAACTTATTTAGATTAATCGCTTGTTTCTAAAATGAACCGATATCAATTCAATATTGATCTCCTTATACGAACACATCTTGTTTAGTCGGACCACACAAACTCGGCGGTGAAAAGACTGAGGAGTATTCCGGGCAACGGGAGACTTCTCTTCGTGGACGAATCGCCCGATCTTATGCCCTACACCAGCTACAGCTATCGACTGAGAGTGACAAACAGCATGGGTCATGCCGAAGGTCCATGGGCAGTGGTGAGAACTAGGAGTTCGAGTAAGTGAGATTATGTTATAAATACATGTAACATAAATAAATACTGAATAGATAAAATATAAAAATGTGTCTAATAATATATCAATATATAATTAAAACATAATTTATATTCATTTTAATTCCTATATAAGGATTCATAATAATTCAAATTGACAAATCTATTTCAAATCGCTATCAAATACAATTTGTACATTAGGACCTGGAGGAGTTAGGCCACCGCAAGTAACCGTCCTCTCCCCGACGTCGTTGAAAGTCACCTGGACTCAACCTATCCAAGCCAATGGAGAAATCGTGAGTGTCACCGTGAAATTGAACGCCCGGCGCTACTTAGCTGAGAATGCGACACACCAAAGCAGCATGCTGATTGGACGATTAATTGCTGACACTGCCTACGATATTACACTCACTGTCTGCACAAGTTGGTAACTACCTTAATTAGTATCATGGTAATACAGAAAGTACCGCTTACTTCCTGCTCCCAGTATAAGAACTTGACTTGTCACTGTATTAATAATTTAACAACACACCGTCAATAAAAGAATATATCAAATCATTATCAGTATAAGAATCTAAACAAGAATTTTACTAGCTAGTGGAAATATTTAAATTAGGATCAATGTTTCTGATTAAGGAGTAATTTCAATTATTGAAAAACAAATCAAATCTACGAATACAACAATTAGATGGCGGCTGTACAGAGAGTAGTAGCGTGAAAGTGACAACTTCGTCTACCATTCCGTCGGGTCTGTCTCCTCCGCAGGCCATCGCCCATTCGCCAACGTTCATATCGGTGATCTGGCAATCGCCAACCTTCTCCAATGGGGCAAACCTTCGCTACGAACTGAATTCTCGTAAGATAAGACAACCCCTCGATGGTATTTATGAATATCTATTTTTAAATAATAATATTTCTGCGCATATTTGTAATTGTCTTTGTAAATAATATTTTCCCAATTTTATAATCCAGAAATTTTATTTTTTAATTTGAATAATTCTATAATTTTCTACATTGTTCAATAATTTCAATAGCATCTGTTAATGATTTCAATCAATGGACACTAATATATAACGGAAATCAGGTTTATTAAATGCAAATAATTATATTCATCAATTAATTGCTATATATAATATATAACGACATATGGAATCAAATTGAATCTATTAATACTTCCCGCAGACTTCTTATAATCACCGATCTCTGTCAATATTCACAACTTATGATTATCGAGTGACTGCCCGTAATGACTTCGGGGTCGCTATATCACTACCTTCGGCAGAGGTCACGACCTTTGGAGGTATTCCAAAAGTAGCGCCTAATCTCACAGTATATGCTTTAAATCATACGTCACTGGACATAAGATGGAATATACCTAGTTAGTAAGCATATGTTCTAATTTCTCATTTGTTTACTTATCTTACATTCCATATCAAAACTAAATACTCTATTCTTGCGACTATTTGCTATTATGTATTAAATAGCCATTGAAGAATTACAAGGGGAAGTATCGGAAGTGGTCATTGATATCAGAAAGATGTCTATGAATTCATCAGTCTTACAGGAAAATGTTTCTCCTCAGGTTTCTATTCATTACTCATCATCTCTAATTATAATGTATATGCTACATTATTAATAAAAACTATCTCTAAATATATTAACATATTAATATTAATCTTTAGAAAGCTTCATCAAGAATATCATAAAATAACCATATTTAGATACATACTTACATGTATACTCGAACACAAATACAGATACATACTAACACGCATACACACACACATATATGTACCCAAAAACAGAATATCATGTAAACTTAAACACATAAACAGATCAGCTCAATTGTGGTAGTAGGTCTATCTCCCTCAACCCTCTACTCTGTAAAAGTGATAATGAAGATGCCCGGTGGAGCTACCATCGCTAGCGATAGATTTGAAGTGATGACCACAGATGGCAGTGAGTTCATATTTATTACTTACAATTATTAATTGTTTGTTAAGTAATTGTAATTGTGAAGTAGATCAAAAATATATAAATTATTTTAATTCACAATAATTATGAATTATGAAATTTATTTTATATCATTTATATATTATCTATACAAATTATTTCATATTTTCATATTTGTAATTGTTTTTCATTCTTGATAACTTTATTTCATCTAAGTCTATCACCAATCTCTCCTTCACTAACCTCCTTGATATAAATACATGCACTTGAGGATTTTACTACTCTACTATCTCTAATATGCATTCCTCTAGTTCTCAATGGCTATCACTAATGCCTTACCCTCCATCCTACTCTAATATAAATTTATAGGTTCTACCCTTTCCATCTTCTTTAACCATATGTAAACTATTTATATTTATAAATTATTTGTATTTTTGCCATTTCTTCTCTAAGTAAACTTCCTCTAGTTCACGAAAGTTATGTTACTTCTTCCCTCTAACCACATCTAATATAAACTTCTCCCAGTTCCCGAGGGATTTGCTGCTCCCATAGTTACCAGCATTAACGACACTACACTGAGGGTGGCTTGGCGAGCTCCAGTTATAGCTAACGGCCGTGTGCTCACCTACTCGGTTCTCGTGGACCAAACCCGTTATCCAACCACCATCGTCACCTCGGGCAGCCGGATCGTTACCAATCTGCAACCATTTACCATTTACAACGTTAAGGTTTGCAGAAGAAGTCACTCTCTACTGCTACATCTACTATAATTACTAACCTCTCGCTATAGGTAGAGGTATGCACAGTATTCGCTTGCCTATTGAGCGGTATCACGCGAGCCACAACGCTGGAATCGCGTCCGTACGGCGTACGGGAGCCATTAGCCCGTGTACAGTCTGCACACGTCGTACTGTTGTCTTGGTCTCCGCCCGAGAGGACCAACGGCATTTTGCTGCGCTACGAGTTGTGGAGGCAATCCGTACGTGCCTGCAGCGATATGTTAGTGGTGGCAGGCGAAGGGTCGTTGAAATTATTTAGGTTAGGTTAGACAATAGGAGTGTAAACATGTAGAATGGTTCTTGTGATTATGATGTTAGGAGGTTATAGGAGGGTTGGCAGTATTTAGGGATGGCTAAATATGTTTGAGTAGTAATAAGCTGGGGCTAGGAGAGAGTTATTGAGATGTTATTGGGAAAAGCAGATATGGGAAGGTTTAAAGATATATCATAATAAATAGGGGTAGTCTAGTTAAAGAATTTACGAGGTTGTTGTGTTAATGGAGGCGTGAGGGGAATATTAAGATATGAGTCATATTTAAGTTATTGACAACCAACTCAATTTTATTAAGCTACATTATTTATTTGATGAAGTAATAATAGTATCCTTTTGTTAGTCAGTTGTAGGAAATAGGAGAAAGATGATGTCAGGATTGTGGCAGAAGGTGTTAAGTTTAATTGTAGTGTTTGTGAAGTAGTCTAGTTAGTTCTGAGTAAATACTATGATTAGAATCTGAGTAAATACTAGAGTTACTGTCTAAGTATAGTATTATTTAAGTACAAATAATCTATCAGTACATAAATTTCATTATTTATCTATTACCTAATAGCGACAAAGACAAAGAAAAAGATAGCCAATGTACTTACTTGGAATGTGGAATCTTAGAAAGTTTCTGCGCAAATAAATGTTACTCTGGTCTCAAGGTAAACATTGATTGAATCCTTACTCTACTTGTATCTGAATTTCTCTATCCATAATCTACTTTTATCTTTATTTCTCTATTCATACGTTACTTGTAGCTATCTTCTTCAATACTTAATCTACTTGTATCTCTATTTCTAAATAAATACTCTACTTCTATATAACTTTCTCAAACATTACTCTACTTGTATCTATCTTTCACAATCCATATTTTACTTCTAACTATCTTCTAACTAACTTCTAAGTAACTAACTTCTCAGTATTTATTTTAATATTCTTACGATTATGATCTGAATCAATGTAACATAATGAAGTGAAATGACCTAAATATGTAAGATCCGGCAGTGATCTCCAGCCTATATACTAAATCTAATTCACATATCCCAACCTCCCTATATCTTCCGACTACAGACCTGTTGCCACGGAGTTCTGTACGACAATAAAGTCGGACACATTTGCTGTGGAAATGCTTACACCATTGGCACGCCCAATGTCGCCCTGACCATGCAGTGTTGCGGAGGCAGGTTCTACAACACCATGCCCAATCACGAATGCTGTGGAAATAGGTTAGAATCGCTTAATCCTAGCATTTCATTGATGAGTAGATCTAGAGGTTTTATTCGATGTATCGTAGATAATTACTTTAGAAATGGAGATGTTTTATACATACTACTTAAGTATTAATAGAAATATTCTCATAATAAGTAAACTGCTTTTCTATATTCACCATTACCCATCACTCCAGATATGTCCAAGTTAATCCAGACCAGATATGCTGTAAGGATGCGATCGAGGATAGGATTATTATAGATAATGGAGATTCTTGTTGCCATGGGACACCATATAGCTCAAAGAGTCTCCAGTTATGTTGCAATGGTAAGTGGTAATGGCGTTTATTAATATAGGACAGAAGTCATTATATAGTTATCTTGCAATTATATGTATACCAGTTGTATCAATGTAGATCATAGTGCAAACTAAATGTTTTTGCAAAAATCTATTGGTCAGATGAGTATCAATGGAATTTCAATACATATTAAAGTTATCTTAAAGTATTTAATGTAGTGGATTATATTTATCAATAAGGTATTATTAATAATAATAATTGATCAATAAGGTATTATTGTCTAGGATGTGATAATACCTTCCTATATAAATAAGATGACGTTACTTTAAAATACTTAAGTACATTGTTCTTCAATTAATTTGACTACAGAAGTTGTCTCATGATTAATTTTTTTATTTGAAAGTAAACTGCCATCCAATCTTGATTACAGACACTCTTGTGGATAGTTTCGATAAAAAGTGTTGTGGAGGTCACCTGATTTCATCGGGAGGTTCCATATGCTGCGGGAATAATATTAAGGGTCGGGCCTACAGCCCCAGAGAAGATTGGGCCTGCTGTGGGCTCCACTATGTATCTACAGCTAATCATAGGTGTTGTGAGGATACGGCTACACTTACTTTCAAGGTCATTATTCATACTTATCATTAACTTCTGAGTACTTCAGTACATTTACCCTATAATTGAATACATAATTCTAATTCTCAATACTAAGTTTTACATCACAACACCTAATTATGTATCTTAACACCTAATTCTATATATCAACACTAAGTTCTATATATTAACACCTAATTCTATATCTTAACACCTAATACTACATCTCAACACCTAATTCTACATCTTATCACTTAATTCTACATCTTAACATCTAATTCTAATTCTCAACACCAAACACTATATCTCATTTATATGTATTAATCTACATATTAATCTATAAATTAACATCTAATCCCCAGGCTCATGAATACATCAATGAAGATGCCAAGATAGTTTCTGATGAGAAATGTTGTGGAACTGAAGTAATACCCGATACAATGTCTTGTTGCAACGGAATCGCTTTCAATGTGAATAGCCAAGTGTGTTCCGATCATTCTTTGATTCAATCAAGTTGGTAGACCTGTAGTTGTCTATAATCTTTAATTATTCACATCTAGAAATTATGTAACTCTAATAGAAAATTTATAAAATGAAATTAATTTTACATCTTATCAATCTTAAAAATTATTAATTTTATCTATCTTATCAATCTTATTAATATAGAGATAATGTATTGTTAACAAAACAACAAATTAAATTATCTGGAGTGTTTGTTAAGTAGCTATTGTACTTTCCTGATAATCAAAATAACATCATATTTATCTAATTAGTGATTCTAAATAGCCCATAATTAAACTTCTACCCTTAATTCTAGATATCTATTTAGATCTAATTAGGAATATAAACTATCTCAAGTGTAAGATACTTGTGCCTTATTTCTTAATAATATGATAATTACAATAATAATAATATATATATAATATGATTTTAATATTATGATTATATAACAAAAATTAAATGAATAATAATAATTAGAAAGTACAAAATAAATTGAAATAAAGAATACAAATTTACATTTTTATAATAATTATACTCACAAATTTATGTTATCATTTATTATAATTTGTCGTTTATATGAGCAAAGACTAGTTTGTAAAGATCGAATCTGCAAATACTAACCAACACCGCGATTAACATAGACTGCGGAAATGGGGCAGTTTGTCCAATTCACCAAATTGCCAGTGCCTTCTGCAATCGCTGCGATTTCTCGAGGTCTAGCCTACGTTGTGGCTCCTATAATGACAATGCCATTGTCACCGCCGCTAACGCAGCTCTGTCCTCATATTCCGGACTCTTAGATTCTACGATCTGTACCACGGAAAGCATAAAAGTTTACACCGGCTCATCTTTATCTTATAAAGGTCTAGAAAACATGGTTCCTTATTTTCAATAGAAATTTGATATTTGACGAGATGAAAGATTGTCAGAAATATATAAAAATTAAAACTACATTCATCATTAACCTCCATCTCTATTTAATTAACACTAAATGCCACCACCTCATACCCTCCCCTCAATTTAGCCACCTATCTCTTAAATAACCCTATACCCAATTAACATCCAATCTAATATTTAGCCCCTACCATATCCTTTCCTTTTTAGCTAACCCATAACCATATCAACTAATAACCTACTCAACTTCTATCATTTCCTTAACTTGGCTACTCAACACTTAACCTCTACCACCCGTATGCTATCCTTAAAACCCGCCAGATTCCGGTCTTCTCGCCTACACCATATATAAGTATGTTCTGAAAGCCGTTAACAATGCTGGTACCGCATCTTCCAATCACGTCGAAGTTCGCACCGCTCAAGCCCTACCCGCCGGTATCAGAACACCCATCGCTGTGGTGCAGTCCCATCGTCTCGACACCATATTCCTCAGCTGGGCCCCGCCCGACTCCGCGAATGGTATAGTCTGCACTATATTGTAGCTTCTTTTATAGAGATGTAGATTAAATCTTCTTAATTACAAATTACAATAGATGTTTTGTAAATAAAAAGTGATGTAATAGCTTTTATAAAATCCGCGCAATTTATATTTTTTATAATCATTTATTTTATTGAATCACCAATGAAATTATATTTACATCCTACTAAGAATTAGTTTATTGACCAATGAATTAGTGGTCAAGTATATACTTGCTATAGTTCATATTTTGATACATTATTCCTACAATAAAATACATGAAAAATGTAAATTTCTAGATATTACAATCTAAGCAGTATTTTATATTATTATTAAATTCTATTAAATATTGAGTTATTAAATGTTCCCAAGATAGGTTTTCTATTGGCTATCGAATAGTTTATTAACTTATTATTTATGGTTATTTAATATTAGGCTATTACCTAATTTACATGGCATCCACTCAACTGTTAAAATCCCTACTCCTCACTTGACCTACCCTCTACCTATTTCCTTATGCTCTAATCGTCATCTAAATATCTCTACCTCCCTCCCTCAACCATCTCCATACCTCAACATAGATACTACCATCACACATCCACTCTACTCTATACCTACTACATCACAAACTTACTACTATTCCGGGTCATTTGCTCCCCATGAACTACTAGCCCCTACCCCCACACTCACCCGCTTATTACCCTACTCCCTCCCTCCATCCGAACAGGGGAGATTATCTGGTACATCTTGCTACGAGGGGGTGTGGAAATCTACAGACACGCCAACAGAAGAACTTTCGTGGACGACAACGCAGTGCGGCCATATCAAAGTTACTCGTACGTCTTGAGAGTCTGTAATCGCGTAGGCTGCGTGGATAGCAACGAGGTACGTACTGCACGAGGCTTTCCACCAAATATAGCAACACATGTACAGTGTTCTATCTAGCCACGTAGCAAATGTTATATTGTAATCATTTTCTGCGTAATCAGTATCTGTCACTGGCTTTAAGTTTCATTGCTTATGTATTGATAAAAATGAATTTCGCAGTTAAAGATCGCAACACTCCAAGCTCCACCCAGCGGACTGACAGCTCCACGAGTCTCCAGTAAGACAGCTAAATCCGCCCATTTGTATTGGACAACACCCACCCAACCGAACGGTATTATCGCAGCCTATCATCTCTACCTGATTGACGGGGAACATTTGGTACTTGGATTGCTAGCTAATCTAACCGGTCAGACTAAGGAGTTCACGATGACAGGTATATCTATTGTTTTTAATATTAACTACAATCAATTATTCTTTCATGGTAATTTGTTTACAATTATTTATGTCTTCTACAAATTTAAAATGATAAATAAATTTTGTTTCTAAAAAAAATTGATTAATAATTTTTGAAAATATTGTTTTTTTATAACATGGCAATGATATAGTATAATGATATAGTATAATCACATAGTATTGATATAGTATTATGATATAGTATTGATATAGTATAATGATATAGTATTGATATAGTATAATGACATAGTAATGATATAGTATAATAACATAGTAATGATATAGTATAATAACTATAGTATAATACAAAATTAATGATATAGTATAATGAGACTTCTATATTGCAGGCTTACAGCCCTACACCTCATACACCCTGGTGTTGACAGCGTGTACTAATGTCGGTTGCAGAAATAGTTCTCAGATGTCTTTTGTTACATCAACTGCTATTCCACAAGGTAAGTGATACAACGTACTCAGTAAGTTGTACTCATTAGGTAATACTCAATAGGTTTTAATTAGTAGGTAGTACTCAGTAGGTTGTAATTAGTATGTTGTACTTCGAAGGTTGTACTTAGTAGGTTGTACTCAGTAGGTCGTACTTAGTAGGTTGTACTTATTAGTTGGTACTTAGTAGGTTGTACTCAGTAGTTTGTACTTAATAGGTTGTACTTAGTAGTTTGTACTTAGTAGATTAAGAGATAAGAAAATAAATTGAGAAAGATTATAAGTTATATTTCATAATTATTAATAATTTAAATTTTAATTTTAAATTATTTAAGATTTCATATTAGAATAAAAAAATAATTTTTCTTAATTATTAATTTCACCTATAGTAGAGTAGAGATACGATTGTGGTGAGTAATTAGTAGTTATTGAAGTGTGTATGTACACATACTTATTTTAACATATGTCAACTTCCTCTTAACCTCACAAAACATAAACTAACTCGCTCATGAATATATACCCCAGCTTCCAAACTAACCCAAAAATATATATTGTTTATAATAATTGCCCAAAACCCACTATTCAATATCCATTAATACTAATTCAATATCCATTAATACCCACACTTACCACTACTACCCTAATAACTAACAAATCTCAATATCTGCACTAACTTCCACCATCCCCACACCAAGATTAATCCCAAACACTAATAAATACTAATACCTAAACTTACCCCTAAAAACTTCTCCGCAGATATGCCCATGCCCCGCATACTCAATATCAACTCTAGTGTGGTGGAAGTGTACTGGTCCCCGCCAGGCAAAAGCAACGGACCTTTGCTAGAGTACCGGTTATACCGCAGCCAATCAGGGTCCGGAGGTATATCCAAACATATAGCAACTGTACCAGCCACCGACACTAGAACCTATACAGACTCTGAACTTCGGCCCCAAACTTTATACGGATACATGATTGAGGTCAGACTCATACATCCATTGTAGTTTTTTAAATATTACGTTACTAACCACTTGAAGTTTACCTAATAAATTGATATTATTTAATATAAAAGAAAGTGATATTATTTAATATATAAATAAAGTGATATTATTTAATATCAAAATAAAGTGATATTATTTAATATCAAAATAAAGTGATATTATTTAATATCAAAGTTATAAATTTTGAAATATAAATCTGTAATTCTTTACATCAATTTCAAATATCTTAATTACAATTCAAGAAATCTATTAAACAGTGAATGGCACATCGGCAGGTAATAGGTGGAGCTGGAGGTCTGAACAGTTCGGTTGTCGCTATAGCAACGCCCCTTAAGACACCGCCTACTCCATTGGCTCCCAACGTCACCGCGATCATGCCAACTCAACTACTGGTGGAGTGGTCTCACCATCCCAATCTCGACCCCGACAAAGTCGTTGACCAGTACAGGGTGTTGTTGAATGCGGGACAAGAAGACTACAGGCTCTTCGGTGTCGGTCAGTTACAATATATTAGATTCTACATCTCATTACATCAAATTATGCAACACTAGTATAACTTTACATTTAAATGCATTTTTTTGGTATATATACAAATTCTATATTCAAATAAGTTTGTGATTCTGGTAAAAGATCTATTGGGACTTAATTTACATAATATTTTAATTCTAAAATTATTTACCCTAGACTAACTTTAGGTAAATTAAATAACACATATTTATACAATTCTATTCGATATTCAACAGGAAAAGATGTGGATTTGCTGATCGATCAACTGATTGCATACACACTGTACAATGTACGCATCCAGGCTTGTGCTTTAGCCATTGCAAATGGCTGTTCCACTAGTGACAGTACCGAGGTTCGAGTTAACAAATATATTGGATATAGAAATTGATATCGATTGGAAAACAATGCCATATATATATGATTGGAATGTAATACAATATAAATATGATTAGATAATAATATAATATAAATATGATTAGATAATAATATAATATAAATATGATTAGAAATGATTGAATTACAATTTTAATAAATTCTTTATATTCATTTTATACGTAATGTAAAACATAGATTCCTTTCAGCATTTCTTTTTCATATAAATATCTAAATAAATAACAACTACTATAAACATTGCTTTACTAACAGATAATGACAGGGGAGAGTCCACCTACTGGCATGCCAACTCCTACAGCTCTGGCACTCGGCCACTCAACAGTGAAACTTAATTGGAACCCTCCACTACGACCAAATGGAAAACTTTCCGTCTATCGCATTTACCGTTCGACGCCAAATGATCCTGAAGGTTAATCTAAGTCGAACTGCAACTGACCGTACTGTAGGCAAGAGCTGTTATCAATATGCACGTAAATGAATGAAGAAATAATATATTCATTTCACAGAATTAACTCATACGTTGTTAAACCTCATTTATTTGCATATTCATTCCCGTAGTCTAATATTGTTAATTATTCTTTATAAAGCAGAAATAAAATTAAGTTATTTACAAATAAAATTACCTGTAACATAATTTAAATACTTTAACATTTCTTGTTATAATCATTTATATAACTTGCAGGCATCCTGATTAACGTTGTGACAGCAAATGTTATGTCCTTCACTAATGCTGCCCTCGACCTGAAGCCCTACTCAGTTTACCGGTACCGTGTGGTGGCCGTTAACATTAAAGGATCCGTGTCTAGCAATTGGACCCAGGCTAGCTATTTCAATTATAAAAACAGAATTACTTATGTGCAATATCAATTTCGAGATATATTTTACCATAGATATATTATTATTAGTCGGATATGTAAATGTAAATGTAGATACATTTAAATGAAATCAATTTTATAAATTAAAAAAAATGCTTTATATTTTAATAACAATATTTAGAGAACATTTTTACATTTTAAATATTATAGATCAATAACTCCATTAATTAATTATGATTGTTTAATTTATTAGAAATATATATTTAACATATCTTATATAAAATTTAATAAAATGCGCTATATAGTTGATTTTATAAATGATAAGTTAATTTCTTTTATCTATTTACAGGTGAGAACTCTTGAATCCACTCCCGAATCTCAGAATAAACTTGAAGTCTTAGAAATCGGAGTAACATCGGTGAAAGTTTCTTGGCTACCACCTCAGCATCCCAACGGACTCATCAAATACTACCAAGTTTACGATACTCTAAGGATATGTTTCATATCGTGTAATTACGACCTCACCTATGTCGAGTATATGTTTAGACAAGCCAATTGTTTAATATGTGATTATGTTACTATTGAAATAAAAATATTTCCTGCAAATCCAATATATATTTGGTTATGAATTGTTCTACTATATTCTAATTCTTAATAACACTCTTCCAACTGCATTTACATTGTTTCAGATACAATTCCGACGAATCCTTAAAGATCCTACAATAACCCCTTCACTGCAATCTCTAAAGGCTACCTCTTCGAAAACGTCATCATATATTTATAACCTCAGTCCATATTCCAAGTACGAAATGCGAATAACTTCTATCAACACTGTCGGGGCTGTTACTAGGTCGTGTATGACTTCTGCAAATTAGTTACCTGCAACAATAATAGGATTTCTTATTTCAACGGAGATATGTATTGGTAAAGTATCATAACATGCTAATCTTATCTCTATAGCGATTGGACTCATTTCACAACGAAACCAGGGGCTCCGTCTACTTTAGCACTTTTGACCTTCCTTCCTTCAGCGACGAGTTGCATTCTGCAATGGCACCCACCCGTTTATCCCAACGGAGAAATCGAAGTCTATCGAATCTTCGAAGAAAATAATGTGAATGCATTGTATCAGGTTTTAAATTAAATATAATATAGATCTTCATTTATATACATTTAATATTTTAAATAAGCTTTATATATAAATATATATATATATATAAATTTATATATATATTTATATAAATACAGCATATATATATATATATGCATTTCGTATAGTTTTAAAATAATCTTTTATAATTTACTTTAAATTAGTCTATACTATCTAATATTACATCTTTTAAACAAATATTGTATATTGAATATTATACAAGCTTATTATATTCCCTTTAAACTTAAGTTTAATATTTCAGTTTATCTGATTCTAACCCTATATAAATAATGTACTGCTAACATCGCATACAAACTTCCTCCTACTTCGCACTTTATCAGGGTCTGAATCGTGAATATGAGATGAGAAGGTTGCTACCTTATATTCAGTACACTGTGCAGTTGGAAGCATGTACGTCTGGAGGCTGTATCAAGACACCCTGGCAGACATTTACAACCGCAGAAAAAGCTCCCCGAGATCAACCTGAACCCAGCATTAATACCGCTACCTCTCGTCAGGTGAACATGAGTTTGCTTCTTCTAACCAGTTTTATAAACTAAATGTCTAATTTAACTTTTACCGTTACTGGTACTTTTTTATACAGAATTGGTTTATATTTGGTCATGAAGTCTGATCCATGACTAAATCCTAGACTTAAAACCTAGTTAATGTTTCCAAATAATCATAAAAATATATTAAATTGTTCAATTTTGATATCTTTGCTGACTTCGTCATTTTACACGCGACAGGTGTCTTTGAAGTGGTTTTCTCCATTGAATCCTTATGGCAAAATCTTATATTTCGAGGTCTTGCGGAGGCGTGTAGGTCCAGCATCCTCGCTGGCCTCTTCCACCTTTTTTGCAATACTAGAACAGAGACTCGCGGAAGCACCGAGGGGTAAACGCAGCGCTAGTATGCCCCGACCTCTACAAATTCCATTTTTACGACCTCATCGGACAATTGGACGCTCCGAATACCACGGCAAGAGGGAGAATTCTTCTTCCGTGGAACTTTCCCTTCTTAACGATGATTATAGGTCGAGAATGCACGGCTACAAATATGTGCATATGAATAACACTAATGATCTCAGGACCACTAGCACCACGGTGAATCCCGATAGCGAAGTTTCATCTCTTCTTTCGGCGTTCGGCGGAGCCGCGTCTTCTTTTGACAGGCGAACGGACGATAAGGATTTCGCGACGATTGGACGTAAGGCCAACGATGTGGAAAGAATTAGGAAGACGAGCGAATGGCTTTCCTTTTCCAACCAACCCTATCGGAAGATATCGAATAGGAAAAGGAGGGAAGCAGAAGATGTACAACTGATAGCGCGGGTCGAATACCAACCGGATTCGAACGAGTACGAGTACATCGATGATACGCTGTCTCCTTTCACTCGCTATGAGTACTCTATACGTGCTGTCAACTCCCAGGGCTCAACACAAAGTAGATGGAGGACTGTGTTCACTAAACAGGTTCACTAAACAGCCCTCTGCAAAGTTTATTAATTAACTTTGTAATTGAATAAATTCAATATAGAGAAAATTATACTTACAATTATAATATATTTTTTTCAAGTTATAAATTACTCATTATTTTAATTATATTAAGTTACAAATTAATTATCTATTATTATTCTTCTATGGTTTTTGCTATTGAAGTCAAACACCTTACGTTACTTTTTCATTATGATTTCAACGAATAACTTTGTATTAGGCTATTCCTGAGGGATTGAGCGCTCCAATAGTTTCGCAAGTTGCTGATTCATCGGAACGTTTGCGAGTTCAATGGAATCCTCCGTTGCACCTCAATGGAAATATACAGAACTATCAATTGAGAAGAAACGATACTGCTCAAATATGGTCATTATTATTAATCTAGACAAAAAACCGTGCAATTAATTACCATATTTTAAATATATTATAGTTACTAGATAAGTATATTAAATGTTTTATATTTGGAACTATCTAAATAAAAAATACAATGCATGATTTCATAATTGTACATCCAAAAATAACTGGTATATGTTTAGTGTTGTTGTTATTATCTCTCTATATATGTATTTATATATATTGAGAAATAAATTGAATTGAATTAAAGTAAATTTAGATTTGTATCATAAATTATTGATTATAATTTTAATATATTTTGAACCGAACTAAATAAACTTCTTTGTCTTTTCACAATAACAAAATACGTATTGAATCTTTTATAGATTGATATATATTTTAAATTGTATACAATTGTAGGTCATTTCCTTCCTCTGGTAACTTAACATATGTGGATACTTTACTGACTGCCAACACACAATATTCATATACCGGTTAGTGTTATACATAAGTATAAGTATATAGTTTATAGTTTATAAATCACAGTGACTGCAATTAGGTCAATATCACCGGTATATAAATAGACACATTAAATATATTATTCCTCTTTTGTTTAATAACTGGTGAGTAATACTTGATATCAATATATATTCATGAGTACTTATGTACGATATATACTTATGTGAACTTCAAACTTAGTATTGTCATACTTTAGATTTGTGCTAAAAATGAAAAATGAAAAAACTTCATTAGATAAAATCTGCTTAATGAATGCAAAACAAAAAGTATTCAAGGAGTATTAATTAGAAATATAAATATTGTTTATTTCTATGTGAAGCTAATATCATATTTAATTATAGTTAAAATCCTGTTCGAGTGAAGTTAGTAATAAATAAAGGAAATTATAAATATAAGGTATCATCAATTATCTAAAATACATCTTTTATATATTGCAAAATATAGTAGTCCGTATAAAACACAATATATAAATATATATATTAAATATCTATTAACTTTTTAAGTAAAATTATATAAATATAGACCAAAACTTATCAACACAGTAACCGCTTGTACTTCTGCTGGCTGTTTGACGAGCGAAGCTGGCCAGGGAAAAACTGGTGAATCAGTCCCGTTGTCAATGGATATGCCTCGAGTAGAGGTCGTGAACTCGACTGCACTTTTAGTTACCTGGTCACCACCCCAGATCACAAATGGATTTGTCAGAGTGTATCACTTAAAGGTTATTTATCGAGAGGTACTTTATTACACCAATTCATTATTGTCAAATATTATTTGAATATATTTTATTTTTCTATAGTCTCAATATTTATTATAATATAAATTATTAATTGTCATTAATATCATTAATAATATCATCGATAGTATAGATAACACTCTATGACAATGTTTTATCCTTCAACCCAATGTGCCGACCAGATTGACAGCGTAACTGTGTTCTCCGGCCTACTTCTACGCTTCACCATCGGATCATTGACTCCGTACCGCCGGTACTCGTTGGCGGTGTCTGCGTGTACACTAGCCGGTTGCACGACCTCGATGGGCGTATCTGCTCGACCCGACGAAGCCCCGCCTACGTCTTTGGCGAGCTGTACGCTACACCTGACAGCGTCGAATGGCGTCGAAGCTCGCTGGTCGGCTCCCGTCCATCCCAATGGCGTAATACTCGACTACGAGCTGCGACGCGAAGGAGACTTGATTGCGCGGCTCACTCCGCCTTTTGCAGACCGAGACAGCTTTAGGTTTGTTCTTGAAAGTAATATGTAGTATTAGTAATATTATTAATAATTTTAGTAATACTATTTTACATTATAACTTCATATGCCAGCTAGATTGACAGAATAATAATCAAATTAAACACGATTCACTTCTACCTTACATCTATACAATTATTAGTTAACACCTTAACCTTACTCTTTTAATGTTACCCTCATACTTTTCCCATTCTTCACTCTATTATCTATACACAATTCACCCCTATTAACTCCGCTACTTCACCTCCATTAATCCTCACTTTCATCCAATTAACTCCATACCCTTACTTTATTATATATACCCCTTCACACCCTAAGCAACTCCACCCTCTCATCCTATTAACCTCATTTAACCCCTACTCCATTAACTCTACCTACAAATAATACATCCATTCAACCTATCTCACCAATATCTTCACCCCTTGAACATCATTAACTACTAACACTCACATTTATTAACTATACCTTCTTACCCCCATAATCTCTATCCTTTCATCCCATTACCTCCATCACTTAGGCCCCATTAAATCTAACCATCGCATTGGTATCATCCACTAACACTATTTACTCCATTTCCGTTGACTCACTCACCCCATCTCATTCGACTCCATCCCTTACCTCATTTCTCCACTACCTAACCACCATTAACCTCACTCGCTTACCCAATTAATACCCAACCACTATTTAATTATGCCTTAATTCCCCCATCAATCAAATTCCATTACAACCATTAACTACCTTCCCTCACCTCTATTAACTCCTTCACCTGCTCACACCTATTATCTACATTGCCTAACTCCTAGCATTTACTCCACCATCTCTACCCTACTACTACAGCTATATAGATACCAATGTCTCACCTGGTGTCGAGTATACTTATGTAGTTACCTGCAGCAATCGACGTGGACGTACTTCTGCCACAGCTGTTTCCATAGTAACCATGGCGGCTCCACCTAGCGGTCAAACGGCGCCGAAGGTTGTCGCCACATCTTCGACTGCACTAAGAGCCACCTGGCGACCGCCACAAGTACCAAACGGACGCGTCTATAATTACACGCTGACCGTTGACGGTAAAGTGGTATCATCATCGGCTCGTTTGTGGAGTGTGGTGGATGGACTTCTGCATTGGACTAGGTTTAGAAGATGAAGAGTGTAGAGAGGGTAGGGTGGGGAGGATAGTATGGTGGAGAGGAGGGTAATTTGTAGAGAGGAGGGTAAGGTAGAAAGGAGGGTAGGGAAGATAGAGAGTAGGGTAGAGGTTAAGTTGTATAGAGGGTAAGATAGATAGAAGGGTATGGTTGGGACAATTTAGTGAAAACTAAAATATAAATATATTATTCAATTTTTGATACAAACAAAATTTAAAACTAAAAAATTAACAAATTCTAAAAAATTCTCTAAAGTGTGACTGTATTCGTTGTAGGTATTCTTTGAAGGTGATTTCGTGTACAAATCGTGGATGTGTGACTTCTCCTAGCACCATGGCACGGACTCTCATGGCACCTCCTAGTGGTCAGAGATCGCCGAGGTTGACGGCTTTCGCCGATGGCCGAGGCAGACATGAAGGTGTCATGGTCGAGTGGAATTCACCCTCGCACCCTAATGCTCCCTCTCTAACCTACCAAATTCACCGTATTCAATCCAACTTAGGTATTTATTATTATTTATAAATATATTTCTTATTATCAACTCCTTCTAAAATTAATGTTAATTAAGATATAGGATATGTTTAATCCTTTATTTTATATAAAGTTTAATAATAACAAATAAGATATGTTTAACCCATTATTTTATATAAAGTTTAATAATAACAAATAAGATATGTTTAATCCTTTATTTTATATAAAGTTTAATAATAACAAATAAGATATAGGATATGATTAATCCTTTATTTTATATACATTAAAAAAAAATATATAATTTATATCTTTTTTTATTACAATATCAAAAATATGAATATTTTTACATAATAATGTTATCAATTTTATTGAATACAATATTATTTCATTAATTGCCAACGATATCAACGGATGACCCCGTAATGACCTACTACAGGTGGTGACTTCAACATTATCTACGAAGGAGTTGAGATGCGTTACCTGGATAAAGACCCGTCCCTACTTCCTTTCACGCAGTACAAATACAGGGTTCGTGCCTTAAACTCCAAAGGATTCGTGGATAGCGAATGGAGTCACATTCGTACCAAAGAAGCGCTACCATTCGAAGTACCCAGACCAATTATTAAAGTCAGTATTCCTCTAGTACTATAACCATTGTGTAATTGAGTATTATTACGAAAATCAGTAGTTCTATTATAAATAGGAAACAATACTTATTTTGAATTTCTCTATTAATAATATCCTCTATTAATGCAATAAAGTGAACTTAAGTTCAATTTCTCTTCAACAGGACATAACTTCATCTACATTAAACATTGGTATACTTCCTCCTGTGAAATCCAATGGCTATATCATTAAGTACAATGTGTATCTAGACGATACACTACTGCTGACTACCAATGCCGATTCCGTAGTAATTGGACAGGAATATGCATTGAAACCAGCCACAAAATATATTTTTAAGGTATATCATCAGTTTATAATAAATTATATCGATGGAATAATAGTAAGCATAGAAATAAAATATCAATTATATTCTACAATTCTATAATTGCTGTATTTTTAATTTCAAGCAGTAATGTATTCATTTTTTACAAATACAAATACTTGGACTTCAATATTTTATAAGGATAATGGACAAAATCACTTTAAGAGTATATTAAAATGCATAACATTATATTTTATTATTAATATTTACACATTTTATATTCTAATTACTATGATTATAAAAGTAAACATAAAGCATCGGTCTTTAATAATGTTAATTTACATATATTAAAATTATATCTGTTATAAAAACATACAATATTAATATTTATGGAATTTCATTCATAAGCTGCCGTATAACTCAACAAGTTATACACAGAAAGACAAACTCATAGAATATATTCCTTGTAAACATACATCACAGATATCGGTATGCAATGCTGCAGGCTGTACAATGTCTCCCAGTGTAGAGGTTACCACATCTTCCAGTGTACCGGATGGATTGTCTCCTCCTAAAGTAACAAATCAGACGTCCAGTAGTTTGTATGTGCAATGGCAGGCTCCTGTACACCCTAATGGAATCATTGCTATGTTAGTCTTTATATCTGAAGCAGATACTTGTTAAATATCAATTTTGTTTTTTTACTATATTTATATATTTTATATTCATTGCATGCAGCAATCTTTTGGTTTTATCCTTTTCATCTAATTTACCAACCAAATCAATAAATTCGTTATATTTATATATATTATGATAAATTGAACATTTTTTAATTGCAAATTTTATTAATAAACTTTTTGATTTTATTCAAAAAACAAAAAATATAAATTAATATTAATATTTATTTTACGTTTATTTTCTAAATTATTAAATATATTTTAAATGTATTCAAATATTAATCTTAAAACTATCAGCAAAATAATCTTATTAATTTGCAGGTATCAGCTTCACACCAGGAAGCATTGTTTAGTGGTGACTTGCCGGCCCGGAGTGTGGAGGCTTCAGGTCAAAGGTCAACAAGTGATGGCTGCCGCCATTGAGAAACTGTCTGCATACTCGTTGTACGAACTGCGTTTGACAGTTACCAATGAAGGAGGAGTTGTTCATTCTTACGTAAATGTGACTACCCTTTCCAGTAGTTAGTACAGATTTATTACAATTGTAAAATGAAGATTAATGTATATCAAATAATAGGCTATTCAATTTCCATTGATTATGCTATACTGTATCCGAATATACATATTTTATCAGATTAGTGATTAGCTTTATTAAAGCTTCATAATAATGGCTCTATACACCAGCTCCCGAGTATCGCAGTGGTCACTTGCCCAAGGTAAAGTTGTCAGGTGATGAAGCAATAATCATTGATTGGACTGATTGTTTCAATGCCAATGCCGAAATAGAAGAATTCATTCTCTACAAAGACAACCAAGTGGAGTACAGCGGTCTGGACACCAAAATGCTTAGCTACCACCAGTCTCGAATATTGTGTATGTATGCGTATAGTGATTGCCAACCATGTTCTCTTATAAACACATATATATAATAAATAAATAGAAAACCAGATAAGAAGTCATAAGGAATTTGTTCAATTGTGTACAAACAGAAATAATTTTTATAAATTTGATATATAAATGTGAATTATATGCATTGAATATATAAAAACTGTAGCGGAAGTATATTTTTTGGGGATGTGCGATATATCGTAATAGAGTATATCTATTGCCTCCATAAATCGCATCTTGCATCTTGCCTATGTATATTAAGTTCAATTCAGTATGTCAATATACTCCCTAGCCTGCTTCCTCCAACATAGCATATGTATTCCGAATCCGAATAATAACTACACATGGAACCGCCGAAACCCCAAGTATTTATTACGACACAGAAAAGAGGGAATATCTAGGTTTGAATTCTATTTAGCTCAATCATCCTAAAACAATTAGAGATAGCTTGGTAAGATTTATATTTATCTTAATCAATTTAACATAATTATAGATAGCTAGGAACGATTTGCTTATAAATTATTAATGTCACTATGTACTTCTATATAAATTATAATACATTCTAATTTATAATATATACGCAACTAACATTTTGACCTTATTTACATGTAAATTCAAAAGAACTCACCACAAGTTAGTGTAACTATTCCCAGTAATATTAATTTTCAATTTCATTTTGTATTATTATCGTATACCCACAAACTCATATATATTCTTTTAATAATAAGGTGCTATTTACACTAGTTGTTATTTAAATCTGGATATTAATAAAACTCTGTATATTCCAAGAGGACTTTGTTTAGCTAATTATATTAAATTATATTTACTGGAATAACATTTAATTTCGATATCAAATATTTAATAAGACACAATAGAATTAACTAAATATTTAATAATACATAGTTATGTAAACAATTCTTCAATGACCTCTATTTAAATATTATTTACTCTACCTGACTGACTAACCTACAGCGCAACTGATGAGCACCACGGAGACCCTTGAACCTAAACGCACTCGGTCACGCTTCTACGAACAACCTTGGTTCATCGGTACGCTATCGGTGACCTCGTTAGTGGTTCTGTTCTTCACAGCCGTTTTGTGTATGGCGCGGGGCACGGCAAGAGGTTAGTAGTGTGTGTTAGCATGGAGATACAGTCGGATAGTTAATAACACATGGTAGAATATGCTCACTATCAACATGTTATAAATATGCATTTAATGTACTAATAATATGTCTTATAATCGATAAAGAACAAAAATGTACAATTAATTGTATATTTATATTCAATTTAGGAAACAACTTCATTATTAATATTATATGCTATATAATTATTTTTTCTAACTTTATTATTATATATTTAATTTTTATCAGAATTAAATACAGAATTTATTTTGAGATTAATATATTTGCCCTCGTCGTACAATTCAGAACGTCAAAGTCAAGATGAGAGTGTGGAAGGTTTTGATTCTATTCGAGGAGTCACAAATATTAGACCTTCCTCGAGGTCGCAACCCATACAAAGACCTCCGCAGCAACATATCCACCATCAAAACGTGCACCATGCGAAGCCCATGCCACATTACGATGATATGGTTGTAAATAGATGCAAATAATATTGTACTAAATTAAATAATAACTAATTTGTTTATTAGTTGTATAAATTCTCTATATTTGTAATCATTTAATGAAGTAAATAATGTATTTATTTATTCAAATTATTATATTGTAAATGTTGTTAATATAGTAAACTTATACAACACAAAACATGTTATCAAAATTGTATTTATCCATTTATATATAAACTCGAATTTGCCATTATTAATCTTCATACAATGGTTATTAATTCTACTAGTTCATTGTTTCTAGTACACAAATAAAATTATCCACCTTCCATTAGGACATGAAAGCCTATTCCACACTGGGGAGCTATACAGGAGAAAGTACATCATCGCTCTCCGGTAGTTCAATTTCAGTGATTACCGATGAGATTCCTTGGCATAGTCTTTTGAACTCTGATTCAAATAGCGGACTTCATTCTATAGCCGTTAGTAGAAATTCAATATAAGAGCTACATTCTATAGCCGTTAGTAGAAATTCAATATAAGAGCTACATTCTATAGCTGTTAGTAGAAATTCAATAAAAGGGCTACATTCTATAGCCGTTAGTAGAAATTCAATAAAAGGGCTACATTCTATAGCTGTTAGTAGAAATTCAATAAAAGGGCTACATTCTATAGCTGTTAGTAGAAATTCAATAAAAGGGCTACATTCTATAGCTGTTAGTAGAAATTCAATAAAAGGACTTCATTCTATGGCTAGTAGTAGAAATTCAATAAAAGGGCTACATTATATAGCTGTTAGTAGAAATTCAATAAAAGCGCTACATTCTATAGCTGTTAGTAGAAATTCAATAAAAGGGCTACATTCTATAGCTGTTAGTAGAAATTCAATAAAAGGTCTACATTCTATAACTGTTAGTAGAAATTCAATAAAAGGGCTACATTCTATAGCTGTTAGTAGAAATTCAATAAAAGGACTACATTCTATAGCTGTTAATAGAAATTCAATAAAAGGGCTACATTCTATAGCTGTTAGTAGAAATTCAATAAAAGGGCTACATTCTATAGCTGTTAGTAGAAATTCAATAAAAGGACTACATTCTATAGCTGTTAATAGATATTCAATAAAAGGGCTACATTCTATAGCTGTTAGTAGAAATTCAATAAAAGGGCTACATTCTATAGCTGTTAGTAGAAATTCAATAAAAGGACTACATTCTATAGCTGTTAATAGAAATTCAATAAAAGGGCTACATTCTATAGCTGTTAGTAGAAATTCAATAAAAGGACTACATTCTATAGCTGTTAATAGAAATTCAATAAAAGGGCTACATTCTATAGCTGTTAGTAGAAATTCAATAAAAGGGCTACATTCTATAGCTGTTAGTAGAAATTCAATAAAAGGACTACATTCTATAGCTGTTAATAGAAATTCAATAAAAGGGCTACATTCTATAGCTGTTAGTAGAAATTCAATAAAAGGGCTACATTCTATAGCTGTTAGTAGAAATTCAATAAAAGGACTACATTCTATAGCTGTTAATAGAAATTCAATAAAAGGGCTACATTCTATAGCTGTTAGTAGAAATTCAATAAAAGGGCTACATTCTATAGCTGTTAGTAGAAATTCACTTAAAATTTTTGTAATATATAAACTTAATAAACAATTCTTTAAATAATCCCTTTAGTATACAGAAGAATATGATGATGAGCATGACAGACCATTGAGCATTTCTAGACATTGCACAATGTTTACTGATACTCACATATAACTATGGACATCAAAATATATTGCAGATGCAATCATCGTCATCACATATAATATATTATGTTCATTATTTTGGAGAAGTATTGTTTTATTAAATATTATTATTATTTCTTCATATTTATAAATTGTATATTTATGAATAAATATAATTTTTATTCAACTTTATTTACATATTCGTTGTTATACTTTTTATAAATGTTATTATATTCTATTATATTATTTATTATCAAATATTTCCTTGTTTTATATAATGTTTATTCAATTTTTATACAATTTTATAACTAATTATTAATATATATAATCAATGCAAATTATATTATAATTATTTTAATTAAATATAAATATATGTTTTTACTTTTACTTATATTTATAATACTTTTTAAATTTGTAGTAAAAAAATCAACACTTGATTATATCACAAATATTATATGCAACGCACATTGTTGGTCTAAGTATTTTTGTATTGGTTCTTTGAGAGTGTATTATACTTTTTTTCTTTATGTGATATATAGATAGATAAATTGAGATACGATATAAATTAACCACTTATAAGATGTAGTGTTATGGAATATTATAATGCATATAACAATATTATATACATATTACAGTAATTATGTAGAACATAATACATTTGCATTCATTTTTAAATAATACATAATATCCGTGCTATTAGAACAATTTAAATATTTACAATTTACAATATTTTAAGGTTATTATTATAAACTCTAAGATACAACCGCCGGGTCAGGCTTACATTATCTACTTATTTTAGTATAACATCTAGACCCATTGTTATAAATATATTTGTAATGATAATTTCTCTATATATATATGAGTATTTGTTTGTATATATGTGTTGTGTATGTAATTGTCGTATGATAATATAATTCAAATTTGTTGATATTCTATAGAAGAATATTCAAATATAAGATTATAAATGTCTCTATATGATCGTCAATATAAATATATTACTATGACTCATTGGTAAATATATGGTACAAGAGCATAGCCGAAAGCAAATATATTAGGTAATATCACATAATTTAGAGCTTAGTTCCGAGCCTAGAATAGAACTAGAATAGTAAAATCAGAAGTTAACATTTTCTAGTAAAAGATTGCTTGATACATTATATAAGAATGAAACAGTAATTTACCATAAATATATTTGACGTAATAGTGATAAACATGACAAACTCAAATATTCATAGTTTTATATTCAAAATTGTTAAATATATATTAATATATATATTAATAAATATAATAAAGATAATCACATATGTACACTTTAATTAATATTACTATATAATTGGTATAACCGATTATCTATTTTTTCTACATAAGTATCTAATCAAATTTGATTAGAAATATAGAATTAGAAAATTTAAAAAATACACCTGTATTGTACACTGTATAGTTTACAGTATATTTATATATGGAAACGATATATTTACATATAACCTATAGGCTGGACCCTATCGTAATTATAAACATATTTACTGATTAGAAATAAAAATGATAAACAAATCATGCATTACAGAGTGGGAAATTTATATATATATATGTATATATATATATGTGTGTGTGAATGTTTATATGTAAGTATGCATGTGTGTGTACCTGCGTGTACATTTTTGACGTCATTTAAAAATATATACACAAATTTGTAATATTTAAACGGTTATGAAATATCAAACTGCATTATTGATCTATATATATCCACCACGCTATTATTAGGAAATTGTATATTTATGTTTATATCTAGGTACTTTTTTTAATATTACAAAAATTACCTAGATATAAACCTAAATGACCATTACTAATGACCACTGGTCATTGACCAGCATAGCATAGTTTCGCAATATATTGCGAAATAACAATAGGTATTGAATTTTAAATAGGTGAAATGACATCTATTGTTGCAATAAGTTAATAGAGTAAACGTTGCTCAGCATATACGCTGAGTTGTCCGGTTAAATATTGTTATATAACCTATTATTTCAACATTTATATTTAAAATGGAGATTTGAATATAGTTTTAAAAATATTCCTTAATATTACCATATGTAGTATCTATATATACTACATATATATATATATATATATATATATATATATATATATATGTATATATATATATGTATATATATATATAGCTAACTTTCGGAAAACAATGAACCATACCATTTTTAGTTTATTCTTTGAAGGAAGGTGTAATCAGTTAACTCGATATTAACAATATCATAATTACATAACTGTTAATAACATAACAATGCTATATTTCCTGAAAAATATATTATGAATGCGCCTGTGAGTAATTCCAGATAAATATTTGATCAGTTAACTGGAAAGTTGAGATGTCGATGTGTTCTGGAAAGTGAAAGCACTTTATAGGCTATAAATAAATGACATCTTCTACTTCATTTATGTCGTCATTAAATAGATAATAAAATACAAACAACGGAGTCGATGTAATTGGGAAATAAACCAGATATAATTACCTATAATGAGAGCAGCAAATACATAGTTTATAGTATTGTTTTCTAGGAAAATTGATAAATATTGGAACTTACGTTTTCTCATGTATATGTGTTAATTTTGCTTTGATTATTTGATAATTTAGTTTTTAAAATAGAATAAAGGATCCCTAAAATAATCTTAAATGAAAAAATAGCCTGTATCAATAGCCTCAAGAATCTATTAGTGTATCTGGAGTACTTAAATCCATTTTTTGATACTTTGAAAATAATATACAATATTTTTAACCAGTTTAATCTTTTTTATTGTAATTAGCAGATTTGTATATTTCCAATTTACAATTGTTAACACATCTTTTATTGTCTGTTCTATATATAGAACAGACAATCATGATCAACTCTTTACTTTTGTTTTATAAATTGTATATTACGATATCACTTATATCTTAATCTAAACATACTAGTTTATAGGCTATATAACCCTCTTCTGAACCAATATATATATATATATATATATATATATATATATATATATATAACATTCAAATAGTTTATATCACACCTAAGCACGTTATTTAGATATGAATTAATCATGTATATTATATTGAGTATTGGAAAATGCATCGTTATATCGATATGATGTTCATGATCAAATAGGAAATATATACAACATATATCAGAAAAGAACAAGATAAAAATGTTTGTTAAAATCGATATGATATACAATAGAGCTATACAATATATAAATATCCTTGGTTACAAATTATTGTAAATAATTTAAGATATTAGACAAGAGATGTATGCTAAAATTGAAT
>OZ038314.1:25794650-25922707 GCA_964035775.1 Osedax frankpressi
TTGATATTTTGCTCGTTTATCTTTTTCAAGTTCTTTATGAATCATTATGAATTTACCCGATAGAATGCTATAATTAATGTGTGCACTGAATGTTATAATTAATGATTTACAAAAGAATAGAAATACGATTGTTGAATTAGGATAGCGTTCATATGACACATATACACTTAACAAGTAAGTGTCACTAGGTGCTAATTCCACAAATTAGTACAATATTTAGTATAAACAAAATCTAATCTACTTAGACTGAATATTACAGTTTATTTAACCCGTCATAATTCCCTTAAATTAAATATATTTAATAAGAAAACGGATACACTAGGTAGAGTAAGTATACTGTAGTATATAGTATGTATTCTATAGAATATAGTCTATACTAGTATCATATAGGTACAATGTACATTGAAGTAACTTATATTAGTAAATAAATTATATTATATATCATTTAATTTTCTTAAATTATCAGAAAATAATTATTATACAATGTAAATAATTCAATACCTCTAATAAATACTACTATCTTCTGCTAGGATTGGAGTGGTCGATTGACAACGCTGGTGCTAGGGTAGTCGACAAATACAGACGTCGAGTTTCATTGGAGAGTTGTCCGAGAGGAGAGAATTGCGCGATATTTGAACAACAACGCATATCGCAATCTGATGCGCGTCTATCTCTAGTTTCCATGGCTCCTCGAAAACTTCCCCACCTCAACGTCGCGCCAAGTCGGGTTCCAGAGCTACCGGAGCAAAACGCCGTGATCGGTAAACTAGCCAACAGGACACTGAAACCTCTGTAGAACGAAGTGCAACTTCACTTGTGGCGTCGGTTTACGGAAGCACCGTGTTTCTACATGCACATTTATGTTTCGCGTCGAGAAATACAGCGGGGTAAATATAGTGATCGATATAATAAATACGAATCGATCACTTTGTTTTAGATGTTACGCCCTGCATCTTACATAAAAACTATAAAAAGAATAAGATACGAACGAACGCGATAATCAATACTAGGTATTAGTTATGTCAGGTCATGAACCTAAACACTAATGTGTACACGATATGTTTAGCCATCTAGCACATATGTATTCTCTCTTATTATTTAATAAGATGAACAAGATGTTCAAAACCTAATACGTAATTATTTATATATAAATATTTATTTATATATATACATATATACACATTTATTATTCATTCTCGAGCGATGAAATACACGTTGGTATTTGGAAGTATGATATTACAGAATATATTCTGTAAATAATATATTATCTAAAATTATTTCTGAATTTAATATATTGCGATATTTATTATATGTTGGTATTATGTAATATTATATTCGCGTTTAATTTATTATTACATTTGTATAAAAGTACATATATGTATATATATAAGTATAGCTCGGTTGTTTCATTAAGATAATCTTATTTATTTATTTACTTATTTATTATTACATTTGTATAAAAGTACATATATGTATATATATAAGTATAGCTAGGTTGTTTCATTAAGATAATCTTATAAAACACTTTGCTTATTGATGTGCATTTAAGAATTTTAACATGGAAATACATAATAAAAATTTGATGAGATTACGTTTTTAAGTTACTTATTCCCTTATGATACTTTTAAAGATATGTTGACAGTAAAAAGTTTTTTACTAAAAACCTATCTAAGAAATATTATATAATAAACGTAAATTATCATTAAATCTTACAAATATTTTTTAATTGTCAAGTAATAAATGTGTATAGATAAATATTTCAAGATTTATTTTTTACGTACGATCCTTATAAAGTATTGTATATATTTAAAATTCCTTTCCATGTGGCACATATGTTATGTATTATAATATACGCACGCACAGTGTGTGTAATTGCATGTGTGTGTGCGTCGCACACACACATGCAATTACGCATACACATACGTGCGTGCGCGCGCACGCTCACACACACACACACATATATATATATATATATATATATATATATATATATATATATATATATATATATATGTATATATATACCTATATGTATATTTATAGACAAGTTAAAATTAAAGGAGTTAATGTATATAATATATAATATAATTACGTTATTTAATGAATTAATTAAATTAATTAATATGAACTGGTCTTTGATAGTACTATTATGTATTAAATTTAATAATTTGTATTTAGCATCCTTATTGTTCTATCTTTATTTTTAAAATCAGGAAACATTCATTTTAAATTCAGTGAGTAAATAATAATTAATTGAAGGCTTATAATTTTAATAATTAACAAATATTGACTATTTAATGCCTTGTTATCATATTGAAAGTATAAATAAACAAATTACAATGTAAATAAAATACAATGTATATTTTAAAATCAAACATTTTAATTACAATGTTTAATTATAATAAGCATGATGAACATTTTCGAAATCCAAATAAATCTTTTTACTGACACCTGTGTTTTTTTGTAATTGCTATATAAATAAAATATAAATCTATTTGTCTTTTTATTCCTTGTAATAGTTAAATAAATTATCTATCAATATGTGTTTATGATTTAATATTCGCATAAGTATTTATTAGTTATAAGCATTTTTAAATGAATATTTCAACATTGACCGCTGGGAGAATGCGAAGTCGACCGAAATCGACCGTTGGGAAGTAAAGGGTTAACCATAGATAAAATATATTATATAAAGTGTATATATTATATTATTATATAAAATGTACTCTAACGGTTGAATAAAATGAACAAATATGGTGTGTTATTTTATATTACGGGATTATATATAACTCTAGAGGTTATTTATTTATATATAAGATATCGTGTAATAGATGAATTCAAAATAAAAATGATTTAATATCGTACATTTTGTGTTAACTTTTATATATATATTTTTAATTTAATTAAATAGTTTATATGTTATTTATTATTAGGTACTAGATTGAATTTTAAATAAAAGTACTGTGGTTATAACCAAATTATTCTATAACTATTGACTACAACAGAATTAAATAGGTATATAATAAGTATTACAAATACCATGATATCTATTTTAAATATATTAGATAGTTAATATTTTAATCCGTATAATCTAAATATAATAAAGTCAATAGTTATAATATATACAGTTATTTATAAACGAATTAAATTATTATATACATGTTTAACTTAATTGTTACAAAATGACATAAATCGAAAGAATTTCTCTCAAATAATAAAATTCGACTATAAGAAATTTCTCATGTAATAATTCGTAAATGAAGATTAGTTACTTACTTATATCATATTAATGAAATATTATAAAACTTCAAATAATTTTACATATAATAATTAAAACAAAACATTGAAGATCGGATTTCTAAAATAAAAGTATAATATATAACTTTAATTTTAGAAATAAATAATTAATATCATTTTTAAGTGGTTATTTTCAAAACCATGGAAAGCAGTAAACAATAGAATATTAAGTATACATATAAACAGTTATTAACTTGTTCAACAATTAAAAAGTTATTTATCTTATTTAAAATATAATTTTATTTATATTTGTTATAATAAATCAATTTATAAGAATATCAACTATTGTTGACATATAATTAATTATATTCAAATAAACAATCACAATTATCATCTGAAGGGTATATACAAATAAATATTTTATTTGTATAGTAATAATTGTTATAAAATTAAATGATTTTTAATATATAAATTTGAAACTTCAATACCCTTTTACTCCGTTTTAAAATATGAAATCAAAAGGAATATATTTAATAAACATACAAAATCAAATATGGCAAAAATAAACGCATTAATAGTAATTATATGATTTTAATTCAATATTTAGGATTATCATTTCCTTACAATTCTACTTTTCTTTATGATAGCTGAATAATTTCAAATGTGTTACTAATAACTCACATGTAACAATTAATGCATTCTTTATGCGACAGCTAAATATTATCAAACGAATCACTCATAACTTGTGTGTACCAAGTAATTCATAGGATTGATATTATAATTCAATTGTTCATTTCAAGGAGAATGAAGCTCCACATGAACATCCTGTATCTTGTTTTGGGTTTTCGACGATGTAAAAAGCTGATCTAATCAGTTCTTCCTGATATTCGACTTTGGATCCTCGAATGAACTCAAGCGAATCTACATCTACAATGACCTTAACCCCATCCCGTTCGATGACCCTGTTTATGAAATAAATTAATGCAAAGTATGATTTAAAATATGTATCATATTATTAAATGAAATTAGTTACTTATTCAATATTATTATTTATTGTATATATATAATATATTACATATTTTTTTTATAAAATAAAATGATGCGATTTCATATTATTTAAAGTTATATATATATATATATCTAGCTATTATATACATTATAAACTAACTTATCATCTGGTTCAATATTATGATCAAGTTCAAATTTATATTGATATCCTGAACAACCACCACCTTCAACAATTATGCGCAGATTTCCTTCTTCAGATACTTGTTTTAGTTTCTTCGATGCAAATTATTAATTTATATTTTACTTGATAATTAATAAAAAACTCAAATACAAAACACAAAAACCTTTAATACTTTTTAGTACTAAAAGCTTATCGGTACAGCTATTTTTATTTTTATATAAAATTATATTAAATACATATTTAGGATATATGTGATTGTATATCAACGTAATATTTAACATCACTATAATAACTAATATGGTAAAACCCAAGATTACCTTGGGTATCACTTACCAAGGTAATCGCGGGTAAAACCATATAACATATGTATATATATTCATACTTTAATGCAACTTTCGCTTATCACTATATCCGAATTCTCTGTAACTTGTGTTGAATAGCAATTTCTTTGCAGGTTTCTAAATAAATAATATAGAAATTATATTTAGAAAATAAAATGTTAGAATACTTATCAAATACTAAATATTAATTTATAAAAGAAGCATACGATATATAATTAATTGTTCAAGTACGTCTCAATCGCAATAAAATATTGGCCATCTTATAATAGTTTTATTTATAACATATATTGGCATACTTAATAATAGTAATAACCTACTAACATAATTATAATTAACATTATATTATATTATATATATTATTATATATATAGAATTTTACATATAAGCATTAAATAAATTAAATGACTTTATAAACCTTGACAGAATTAAAAAAGTAGATAAATTTTCTTTACTCTTAATATTAACAATGTTTTTGAAATACTTTATCATTGTTAAAAACATAATATTTTAATTATTATTCAAATAACTAAATATATCATCTGTTATATAAATCATAAATATAAAGATTAAAATATCGAAATAAATCTAAAATTTAAATTTAATATAAAATTATGTAATTTATTACAATTTCCAACAATCGCAAGGTGGCGTAGTAAACACCTGTAATGCATTCTGGGTACAATCTCCTAAATATTTCGTTCTGAAAATATATAACATAATATAGAAACATTAAGCTTAGAATGATGGAGTGTAGAGATAGTTTTAATTCGTAGTGCACTTTACTCTATAATTACAGATGGCTGCAACAGATCGTAAAAACAATATCGTATATTTCACCGGTACCGTGAAAATAAAGATTCGCGAAGCAGTAGATCTGAAAGCTACAAATTTTGCTACTCGTCACCAAGTGGGAAGTACTAAAACCCTCCAAGCCATCGATCCTTACCTCTCTATAGATGTTGACGATGTACCGGTTGCCAGGTCAACAACTAAAGCCAAGTCCTCGCATCCGATATGGAATGAAGACTTTAGTACAGACGTTAAAAATGCCCAATTCATTGGCCTTACTGTATTCCATGATGCAGCGATCCCACCTGATGAATTCATCGCAAATTGTACTATTGCATTTGGCGATTTATCTAATAAATTGGCTTCAGATATTTGGGTATGTATACGTATTCAAGTTTATGATAGCATTAGTTAGCAATTCGTATTAAAATATATTATAGGTCAAATATAACATAAATTAACTTTTTAGATTATAAAAATAAAAAGTTTAATATTTGTTCTAATAATTAATATATTATATAATAATGCGCAATTATTAATATGATTATTATATTAGATATATCAGAACTATTTAATATAATTGTTTTAATTATATTCAGTGTAGTTTCAATAATTTATGAATCAATTTACAGCTTTTAAAATAATTTTAATTTTTATAATTAATTATTGATATTAAGAAATTATCTATTAAAACATTCTTTAATTTAGATTCTTTTATAACATTTGTGACATTTATAATTAAATTGAAGGACATTCTTATCTCAAATGTATGGTCATTGCTTTAAAATAAACATATTAAAATAAATTATGTGTATCTTATATGGAACATTACATTAAATCCTTATAATTTTAGTAAATGTTATTTAGATACACGATTTTGAATAAAAACTTAATTATTTTTAAATAAAAAAGCTTTGACCCATTTTTTGATTTTAATATTTTAATAAATGATTTGTAACCAATATTTTTATTAAAATATAATTATTTTAAACCTTTTTACACAATATTTCATAAATTTGACACATCAATCACACATCAATCATTACAACCATGTACTCTTAATTCTCCATAAGTGATGTAAATATTGGATTTACATTTAACTCCAGTTACTATTTCGGGAAGTGCATTAAAAGTAAATTTCTAAATAATATTTAATATTTAAATATACAACATCGGAAAAACACATCCTTTGATAATGCATTCGTTATGTTAGAAAAGTCTTTACCATATTGTTTACCTTAATGGATGTTTAGTCTATTCACCCGAGAACTGATACGCACTTGCAGGTTCTTTATATTCAAAATAAGATTTGTAAACTTAGAACCTGCTTGGGATTTACATTACAGCTGATTTGATTGAATCATATGACAGATTATAGTCAAATTAAACATTTCGAAGATTAACCTGCAGAGAATTAAACATAATTCTCCATGGTAAATTTGTGATATCAGTAATATGAAGAAACAAATGGCACTCACTATACATGTATTGAAATACTCTCGTCCTATACCAAATCACACCATTTATTATTCTTTTCAACAACATTCAAACTGATATTTAATTCTCATCTCATTTACAATAATAGTTTAAAAGTAAATCAACACCTAGCTTGCTTATTCTGATCAGAATTTCATCAATCCTGAAGGGGTTTATTTTTATTGGTAAATTCTATGAAACATGACATCATTTTTTGTATCGGTACTTTATAAATAGTGTTGGATCTCATAATTCTAGTAATAATATAGGAATACTAATTTAAATTAATATAAATTCTTTGATTATAAAATTGTTATATTTATTTTACATATTTATTAATAATATAAATATATAAATTATACTATATAAGAAAGCTATTTTATAGTTAAGCTTATATTTAATTGTATAATTATTATTCTATATTTACTGAGATGTATATTATATAAATGTCTCACATATAGATAAGTATGATATTATAGATCACAGATATTAGATCTATTTATATTAATAGTTATAATTCAATATATTTATTCAAGGTTGTTTATATAATAATCTTTCCTTTCTTGCAAATGATATATACTATTAATATAAATAATTAATTTAATTAATATTATAATTCCTAAGTATAATTATGTGGAATATATCTGAACCATCGTGTATTTGATATTTAAATGTCTATTTGTACAATACACTTGATTTATATTTATTAGCTAAATTGAATATTCGATAGTTAAAATGAGTTCAAATATATTTTAAAATAATGTGTCGTCATATACAATTAATAATTATATATCTGTATATTATTAATTACACAGATACATCATTATGATTTATTTAAATATCAGATTATTTTACAGACTAATTTATTTCTTACCTCTAATTAATATATTATAATACTATTAATTGGATTCACTTTTCACAAAAGTTACGGCGTTATCAACTTCTATGTTAATCACATGTTTCATATAACCGTTGATTACGCCGATATCGTAGCGTACGTTGTATATGATATTATATATACAATGCTAATTACTTTTGTTAATTATCCATTCGAAGAGTGGATCTACAAAACACCTCATTCGTAGCAATGCGCCTACGTTATTTATTTTAATGACGTAATGATTGTCCGTATGTACGCGTGTGTGTATGTCTGCGTGCGCGCGCGTGTATGTGCGTGCGTTCGCGTGTGCGTGCATGTCTGCGTGCGCGCTCGTGTATGCGTGTGCGCGCGTATCTGCGTATGGGCGTGCGTGTGTGTTTGCATATGCGTGTGTGTGTGTGTATGTGTATGCGTGTGTTTGCGTCTGCGTGTATGCGTGTGTGTTGGCGCGTATGTGTGTATGCGTGTGCGTGCGTCTGCGTGTGTGTTGGCGCGTGTGTATGCGCGCGTTTGACTTGGATGCAGTTTTAATTATTTGAAATTTATACATTAATGCCATGCGAGTACAGCTAGTTATATCATACATTTATACTCTGAATTATTCGGAGCTCTATGCTCAGGGTACCACTGATTGCTCCAATCAATACTATTGATTACCGTAATTCAAATAGTGGGTAATCTAAAGGCAGTCTAAAGGCTTCCTTGCATGTTTGAATCAGTTACACCATTCATTAGTGCTGCCATTATACTTATGGATTCGCTCTTTAATTTTCTCTCTTTGTTGTTTACGGAATCCAATGTGATGTAAGTAAAGCCATAAATATATAAACATTAATACTAAAAGTAAACTATAATATATATATTTCATATATCATATGGTGTATCTATATATGTGTGGCAGTTTACATGTGAACAATAGATTTTTTTCTAAAAATATTTATTGTCAAATCTAATACCAAATATTTGTTCTTATTTAATAAATAGATCATTGTTTTAATTTGAAACTTAAATTACAAAAATTTCTTCACCGACAATTAATTTAATCTTTTAAATGATTTTGGTGGAAATTATGATACTTTAAATTTATATTATTTTGTAAATAGTTTTTTGTAATAATTATATGATTGCCTATAAATGTTTTAATATATGTTTCATATAATATATTTATTTTAGAATCCTATATATAAAGAAATACTAACTATTAAAAAGAAGAAACACGCATACAATCTTTATATGGGTTATATCTTCAATCTCAATAATAATATAAAAATATGTAAACAATTTAGATTTCATAAATTTACCAAAATATATATATTCTGATTAAATTATGCAATTTCATGAAGAGAGATAACCTTTTACAATTCCAATACAATAATTATTTAATATATCATCTCATCTTAATGTTTATATAATATATTATATTATACTAATTTTTTGCTAATATAAATATAATAAATTAATATTATTTCATCTAAATATCAGAAAGTATAAATTGGAATTGGCTTGTGAGTGATATTTTCTAATGATAACTATGCTTTTTATTTAGTATATAATATAATATATCATATAGTATATAATATAATATATCATATAGTATATAATATAATATATCATATAGTGTATAATATAATATATCATATAGTGTATAATATAATATAGCATATAGTGTATAATATAGCCTACCACAATACATTATTACAATTGCTTTGCAATTAATCTTTAATTAAAATAATTTTTCTATTTATATTATAATTAAATTTATATTCTGTTCATTACTAATCAACTCAAATCACCATTCAGGCTAATCATATGTTATATCATATTAAATAATAAAATCAATTTTGTCCACTATTTAGGTTATTATGAATCCCTGGTGTCACATGATGTTACATATCTATGTGTATCGTATGCAACGGTAATGTTACCACTATATTCATTTAACATGAGATTAATTTCATGCACAGTTTTATTTTAGTGTTTACATCTCATGTTGTTTTTGTACATATCTATGATCCAATTTTTTTAATATAGATATAGAAAATTAGGATTTTATTGTTTAATAATTCTTATTACATTATATAATAATATTTATTTGCATGGAAAATAATTTAATAAATTGTAATTTCTTTTTACGCTGCCAATTTAAATCGTTTGTAATATTAAATAAATTTATATTAAACGATTTCAGAATTATATCTTTGTAATAAAATGAAACTCGAGCAGAATTCTAGATACATTGACTAATCAAAATTATATCTATATATCATTTACAAGATAATAAGAAAATAACTCGGTTCAATGAATTATCAAATGATATATAATCTAAATTAATAATGTATTATTAATATAAGTTTTAGTTACATATTAATAAAATATTACTGTATATCTTCAGTAAGTACAATTGACATACAAATTATAATAATACACTTATATGTAAACATGATTATTTGTCTGTATTTATATTACAAATGATATGGAAAAGATTTCAATACGTCTGATGTATGTTCACAGAGATTAATCTCTATACAAATTAACAAATAATTAACTAAACTACTTAAGTATTATATTTAAAAATATTGTAAATACTACAGCTATGTTTACTAGGACTCTGGTTGCAGTTAGAACTTTTGGTGTTTAACCTCATTCTTTCACGCTTTAAACTCCTTTAGCTTGTTTTTATATAATTTGATTTATCATACGACCGGTATTCTGAATTATAAATAAATTTCAATTCCTAAAAAAAGAATGAATTGAATAAATAGAAATGATCTCGTCTTGCATTTAATTGTAAATAATATAACTGTAAACAACAGAATAATCACGTGATATATTCACTACAGATCAAAAGACATCACCAAATAAGTACTCATATGAACTTGAAAAGGCTAACTTGTTGTATTATAAACATGAATTACATGCTAATTTTCATAAATAATCTATATGCTATGAATATATTAAATTACATTTTTTTATAATATATCTATAATAATTAATACTTTATAATAAATGTAGTATGATTGAAAACTTTCATAGAAACTATCACCGTATCTAATTCCATGCCTTTTATTAGGTATTTTCTATCTGGTTTAATATTCATTGAACAGTTCAGCGATACATAAAATAAATTAAACTTTATTATATGAATATATAAAATTTAATATTCAAATTACTAATTTATAGATAACTTTTTTCAAATCGACTAATAATTACTTCATAAAATAATGCATTATAAAATAGTTTTATTAAACCTTCATATATATATATTTGTAAGTTTATATATATTAAATGTGAGTAGAATAGAAATTTACTAAGAATATTTTTAGTCAAATAAATGTTATTACAATTTTTGTAAAATGACTATAAATTACTTATTCTTTACTTTGATAACTCCTAATTTCTACTTTCCCACTTCACTTTAACTCATCCCAGCATATTTCCCTAATAAATGTCGCTCTCGTCCGTATACGAATTGACCCTCGCCTAACTTACGCTGACATCGACAGGTGGATCTTGAACCCAGTGGTCGAGTGAACGTCATGATCTCCATGTCTGGATCCTGCAGCGAAGGTTTGTAAACAGCCAGCGATCGTAGTCTATTTATAGAAATCGATGCGGTATTGCGTAATAGTCGGGTATGTTGCGTATGAAAACAAAAACATGTAATCAACAACAATGCGCATTATGATTCAATCGGACCTATTGTGTTTGGCTCGCCCGTCTGCTTGTGGGGGCGGCGGCGGTGGTGGCATACAATCCGAGTTAAGCCCGCGGTCAGCGGCGTTTTGTGGTCAGTTTGCTGCGGCGCCGCTTGCTAGAATGTTTTGCTGCTGCGCTTGGATTGAAGATAGGTATGTGGGCCAACGTGCAACGCCGATTGGGAACCGTAAACATATCGTAACAGATTCACGTTGGTATGCGAGTGCCGAATGTATTCGACGTGCGCGGGAGTGATTAATATGCCAGCTTTTTTAAGTAATTAATAAATATATCATTCTATTGTATCGTGTATAATGTTTAGAAATTTAGTTTTCAATATTTATGTTTGAAATTGATTTAGAGAAATTTCGCGTTCTCTGTATATAAATTCATAAAAGTCATATGAATTGCGCAGTATTTGAAAACTAATCTTTGTAGTAAAAACTGAGAGTTTGTAAAAATAACGCGTTAGTTTTCAATGAAAAATAAATGTTTATTGATTGATTTCGAGTGCAAATTTGGACATCCGAGAATCTATGAAAAATCTCTGGAAATCCTAGACAATGATTTTTTATTCGTTCTATTCTTTCATGTTTATAAAATAATCAATTTTTCTATAAAATATGTCTTGCCAATCTCCAGATTTTAATCTGTAAGTCTTGCCAATCCTTTGCTTACCATCCGCTACACTCCCTTAACATATTCTATTGAATTTTATGACATTCTCATTTAGGGAATCTAGCCATCTTAATTAAAATTCATTACATACTTTGTTAATGTGATTTAATTATAACCAATTACGATATGATTTCCTCAGTTTAATAAATATTAACGTAGTTTTAATATGATAAATTAATAATACATATAAATATATTTTAATAACTGTAGTTTTATTTGTTTATTTTCAGTGCGATGTTTTGGTGTAATCTAACACCCGTCTATGTATTAACATCGAAGTTTCTACCCTTGTAGAGATGCCAAGGGAACGGGTATTCAAGGAGCGCGACGGTTTGCTCAATCGGAGAAGAGGAGCCATGCGCAGACGTGTTCACCAAGTCTGCGGCCACAAATTCATGGCGACATTCTTCAAGCAGCCAACCTATTGTTCTCACTGCACCAATTTCATATGGTTAGAGGGCCTTTCTCTACACCACATTCTCTACCTAGACATTCTCTACACCACATTCTCTACCTTGACATTCTCTACACCACATTCTCTACCTCCACATTCTCTACACCATATTCTCTACCTCGACATTCTCTACACCACATTCTCTACCTAGACATTCTCTACGTCGATATTCTCTACACCACATTCTCTACACCACATTCTCTACACCACATTCTCTACACCACATTCTCTACACCACATTCTCTACACCATATTCTCTACCTCGACATTCTATACACGACATATCTACACTACATTCTCTACCTCGACATTCTCTACACCACATTCTCTACCTCGACATTCTTTACACCACATTCTCTACCTAGACATTCTCTACGTCGATATTCTCTACACCACATTCTCTACACCACATTCTCTACACCACATTCTCTACACCACATTCTCTACACCACATTCTCTACACCACATTCTCTACACCACATTCTCTACACCATATTTTCAACACCACATTCTCTACCTAGACATTCTCTACCTTGACAGTCTCTATACCACATTTTATACACCACATTCTCTATCTCGACATTCTCTACCTCAACATTCTCTACACCACATTCTCCACCTCGACATTCTTTATACCATATTCTCTACACCACATTCTCTACACCACATTCTCTACCTTGACATTCTCTACACCACATTCTCTACCTCGAAATTCTCTACACCATATTCTCTACCTCGACATTCTCTACACCACATTCTCTACACTACATTCTCTACACCACATTCTCTACCTTGACATTCTCTACACCATATTCTCTACCTTGACATTCTCTACACCACATTCTCTATACTACATTCTCTACACCACATTCTCTACCTTGACATTCTCTACACCACATTCTCTACACTACATTCTCTACACCACATTCTCTACCTTGACATTCTCTACACCATATTCTCTACCTTGACATTCTCTACACAAAATTCTCTACCTTGACATTCTCTACACCACATTCTCTACCTAGACATTCTCTACACACCATTCTCTACATTGCCATTCACTACACTACTTACTCTACACCACATTCTCTACCTCGACATTCTCTACACCACATTCTCTACTTTGATATTCTCTACACTACATTCTCTACACCATATTCTCTAACTCGACATTCTCTACCTCGACATTCTCTACCTCGACATTCTCTACACCACTTTCTCTATACCACATTCTCTACCTCGACATTCTCTACCTCGACATTCTCTACCTCGACATTCTCTACATCACATTCTCTATACCACCTTCTCTACACCACATTCTCTACACGACATCTCTATACCACATTTTCTACACTACATTCTCTACCTCGACATTCTCTACACCACTTTCTCTACCTCGACATTCTCTACACCACATTCTCTACACCATATTCTCTACCTCGACATTCTCTACCTCGACATTCTCTACACCACATTATCTACCTCGACATTCTCTACACCACATTCTCTACCTCGATATTCTCTACACCACATTCTCTACATCATATTCTCTACACCACATTCTCTACATCATATTCTCTACACCACATTCTCTACATCATATTCTCTACACCACATTCTCTTCATTATATTCTCTACCTCGACATTCTCTACTCCACATTCTCTACTCCACATTCTCTACTCCACATTCTCTACACCACATTCTCTACCTCGACATTCTCTACACCACATTCTCTACCTCGACATTCTCTACACCACATTCTCTACACCACATTCTCTACCTCGACATTCTCTACCTCGACATTCTCTACTCCACATTCTCTACTCCACATTCTCTACACCACATTCTCTACCTCGACATTCTCTACACCACATTCTCAACACCACATTCTCTATGTCAACATTCTCTACACCACATTCTCTACCTCGACATTCTCTACACTACATTCTCTACACCACATTCTCTACCTCGACATTCTCTACACCACATTCTCTACCTCGACATTCTCTACACCACATTCTCTTAATCATATTCTCTGCCTCGACATTCTCTACTCCACATTCTCTACTCCACATTCTCTACACCACATTCTCTACACCACATTCTCTACCTCGACATTCTCTAATCCACATTCTCTACCTCGACATTCTCTACTCCACATTCTCTACTCCACATTCTCTACACCACATTCTCTACACCACATTCTCTACCTCGACATTCTCTACTCCACATTCTCTACTCCACATTCTCTACACCACATTCTCTACACCACATTCTCTTAATCATATTCTCTACCTCGACATTCTCTACACCACATTCTCTACACCACATTCTCTACCTCGACATTCTCTACACCACATTTTCTACACCACATTCTCTTAATCATATTCTCTACCTCGACATTCTCTACTCGACATTCTCTACTCCACATTCTCTACACCACATTCTCTACACCACATTCTCTACACCACATTCTCTACCTCGACATTCTCTAATCCACATTCTCTACCTCGACATTCTCTACTCCACATTCTCTACTCCACATTCTCTACACCACATTCTCTACACCACATTCTTTACCTCGACATTCTCTACTCCACATTCTCTACTCCACATTCTCTACACCACATTCTCTACACCACATTCTCTACCTCGACATTCTCTACACCACATTCTCTACCTCGACATTCTCTACACCACATTCTCTACCTCGACATTCTCTACACCACATTCTCTACCTCGACATTCTCTACGCCACATTCTCTTAATCATATTCTCTACCTCGACATTCTCTACACCACATTCTCTACACCACATTCTCTACACCACATTCTCTACACGACATTTCTCATGCTGCCCTATACTAAAAATATTATCATTAACTTTTCAAACTCTCTCTCTCTCTCTGTATTATATATTATCTCTCCTATAGCTATGAAGCGGGTCTAAATGAGACCTTTAAGTAGAGCTAGTATGCAGGTCTATGGTGCTATACCAACTATGATATATTGTATTTATATAGTACTACTACCTATACTACTCACTAATATTACTACATACTACACACCATATTCCAGTCCATAATGTTATTTTGCTTTCTCTTAATGCTCCCATTTAATTTACTATTCTTACATCTCTCTCGTTCAAAATGCCATTTTAATATTAAGGGTATAAATAAAATAGAAGAGTCTTTAACATCCTAACTTATTTCGACACAGATAAATTAGTATGAACTTCATAACAAATAGCTTTCTATAGTAAATAAAATATACATTGCTATAAAATTATAATATCTATAAAAATATAAATTGTAATAACAATATTATCTCCAGTCTGTTATCTGTGGTAATATTTGTTTTAGTTGCAAGTGCCTTATTTAAACAATGGTATCTTTATTCTTGGATTACACACTGATTAATATTCCACTGAGATGTCGCAGTAAATGGCTAAAAATATGAATTTGTTATTTTCTACAGTTTTACTCACATGTGTACACACCACCAAGTTTACACTCCTTATCTATTTACACTGACCTTATCCCTTATCTATTAACACTGACCTTATCCCTTATCTATTAACACTGAACTTATCCCTTATCACCTTGTCTCAGGCAGATAATAGCTGTTTAGAAATTGTCTAGGACTTTTCCTTGATTATGGTATTATTAAAATTATTAAATGATTAATGATCTTTTTATTTAGGATTATTGTTATAAATTGCAATTACTCTATTTATAGTTTTTTGCGATAACATTTTCAGATATTTGCAAATATTTTAATAATATTAATTTTATTTATTGTATTTCTGATTTAATTTTATAGATAATATATATTACGTGCTTTCGTATTGTACTATGGTATTAAGTATATCCTCAAATAACTATAGATAGTCTATTCAATGCGATGGTCAATACGTTTTCGTTGTGTTGTTGATTATAAGTTTTCTCTTGTTTGACATCATTTCACCTTAACCCGCGATGTTGACGTGCGATATTTCAAATGAACTCAAAATTGCCTTGGCAACTCTCTACTCCACTATCCACTAGCCAATGTAGTTCATTGTAACGCACTTAATTGGCAAGCCGGAGCCAAGGTCAGTTCATGCACCCGGCTGTGTTGATCTATCTGAACTACAACGCAACTTGCCTACAGAGTACCGCGAAGTTTTCAATTAGTCTTAACTGAATTCATTAGTTTATAGATTTTATCTGTCTAACCTCATATCTTGAGTAGATTCTTATGCGCGATTGCCTTCCTTGGCTCTGTAAATTGTGAATCGTTTGAACGGCTTGCGTTGAAGTGCGCAATCTCCCGGCGTTTTCGAGTCGTTCTTCTAGGTCAGCGAGTTCCGGGCAACGCAAGTCTTCGCGAGTCCAATGACACTCAGCCGAACCTGCCGACGACAAGTTATGGATATAGGATAGAGTTAAACACTCGCGATAGACCTTCGATGTCACACCGATACACTCCCCCCTCCTCCCCTCCCCCTCCCTCTCCCCTCCCCCTCCCCCTCCCCTCCCCTCCCCCCGCGGTCCCGCCACCTCTCCTCGACCGGCCGGACACAGTGTTTGCGTGAACAATATAATTCCATTAGGGAATAATTAGATGGACATAGCTCTGACCGTAGATGACAATTATCAACCGGTGGTCAAGTGGGTACATTGTACAAATGGAGAGCATATATCTGTTGTGCTCGAATACATTGTGCTCGTATATATATACTTTTGTGTGTATGTATGTGTATATTACATGTAAGGATACCACCTATTGGATGGTTTTATTTGCATGTATTGTAGTTTCCGTAATCTGATAATCTGATTATTAGTGCTACTTGTATTTGTTTCATTATTATTATTGTTATTACAAATATTTATCACTTATTATATTTTATGGAAATCAATTGGAATTATTTCATCTTTTTAAGTGCTTTTTAATTTTTATTCAAAAATCCACTTAGCTTTTATTTAATTTTGAATTTAATTATTTTTAGTTATATCACTTATAATATATACATTATTAACAAATTTGATGTAATATATATGTGTTTATATATCACAGAAGAAAGTGTCATAACAAATTGTTATTATTAATATGTTATTAAGTTAACATAACTAGTTAAGATGTCAATATCTTATCTTTTAGTCTTAAAATTGTATTTATTTAATTTAATTAAATAGAGAATTTTCTTTATTTAAAACATTGAGATATAATTACATTATTGATTTGTATATCACATTTAATATTTTTATATTAATAAGAATGATAACCAAATCATAAATATTAATATATGTTCATTATGGCATTTTTCAAATTTTTTCGAAATTTTGTAAACATTATGGAAAAGTTTATTAATTGATATCCATAAATGGTTTATTTGCAAAATCTTTGCTTTAGTACACTTGTTCGCAGCCTGCAAAGAACAATGCAATGTAGACCAGCGAGAGAGATAACGAGGGTGCCATTTTGTCTGCATCGCTATCTTCTCACCTATGTTATCACAAACCATTGATACTTCCTATACAATGAGATATACTCGCAATGTATTCATTCTCAATAATGATGTACTTAATATCATTATATATTGCATATTATTTACGTCTATTTGTGTCATTTTGTGGGTATTTATTTTACAATCAGATTATCTCATGTTATATTCGTAAGCAACAATTATATACGGTCTTTTAATCTAACATTGTGATTAGATTTCAAACAATGCATTACATAAGCCAAACAATATATTCTATTTTGAATAAAGCAGGATTGTTCAATTTATCTTCTTAAAGCATGATCTAGTTTCAATTCATCATTATTCTTAAACTATGCTTGTACATTTCATTCTTGAAATCTATTCGTATTTGGAAAAGTGCATTAAAAGTAAATAAATAAACAGGATAATAAATCAACACCAGTTATTGCATAACATATCCTAAATGTGATCTAATTTGAAAAGTGTGAAGTATTTTATTGTAAACAATACATTACAGTACATTTATTATTCTTATTCTTAATACATAATAATGAAAAATGTTTCTAAATGTTTATTCACGTTGTACAGAAAATGAATAGAAATTTAGTAGTATTTAATACAAAATATGTTTATAATTATTCTTCTAAATTAAACCAATCTCACAAATTTCAAATAGTTTTAATGTATTTTAAATGAATTTCAAATGTATTCACAAATTTATATGTAGAAACTTTATATTAAAGGTTACTTAAAATCAAGACATACTTTGAACTTTATACAATATTTAATATTTTATCTATATATATTTTAATATCCCATGGCTTTTATATATTGGTGCATATATCGCTATATATTATATATTCTTATATAATATAGATCTAACTCGAAGAATGAAATCTATTGTATCTTTACAAAATATTATGAATTTTATCAAACCTTATTATAAATAAAAAGTGAAATTGCAAGTGAATATAGGAATTTCTAGGTTAATTGTAAACAGTTTTATAGTAGGCAGTAAAATACTCAGGCTAAATATATCTAACTAATATATTGTCAGATTAATATTACTAATTAATTTCTATTACATTTTTAAGTTTGGTTATAGTTGGAATTCGGATAACTAAAATATGTCATTTAATTATTAATTAAACTATGTTAATGTATATAATTTATATTTTTATTAGGACACAATAATTGATGTTGAATATCAAATGCTATCTAGATTGTAAAATCACCAGCGGGAATTATATTATTATAATATGTATCACACAATAATAAAATATTCATATATATGTTTTAATATGGCACCTACTGGCACCTACTGGTACCTACTGGTACCTACTGGCACCTACTGACACCCTACTGACACCCTACTGACACCCTACTGGCACCCTACTGGCACCTACTGACACCTACTGACACCTACTGGCACCCTATTGGCACCTACTGGCACCTACCGGAACCTACTGGCACCTACTGGTACCTACTGGCACCTACTGGCACCCTACTGGTACCTACTGGCACCTACTGACACCTACTGGAATCCTACTTGCACCCACTGGCACCCTATTGGCACCTACTGACACTCTACTGACACCTACTGGCACCCTACTAGCACCTACTGACACCTACTGGCACCCTATTGGCACCTACTGACACCCTACTAACACCTACTGGAACCCTAGTAGCACCTACTGACACCCTACCGGCACCTACTGACACCTACTGGCACCTACTAGCACCTACTGATACCTACTGGCACCTTACTGACACCTACTATCACCTACTGACACCCTACTAGCACCTACTGACACCTACTAACACCTACTGATACCTACTGGCACTTACTAGCACCTACTGACACCCTACTAGCACCTACTGGCACCCTACTGGCACCCTACTGGCACCCTACTGACACCCTACTGACACCTACTAGCACCTACTGATACCTACTGGCACCCTACTGGCACCTACTAGCACCTACTGACACCCTACTAGCACCTACTGGCACCTACTAGCACCTACTGATACCTACTGGCACCCTACTGGCACCCTACTGGCACCTACTGACACCCTACTAGCACCTACTGACACCCTACTAGCACCTACTGGCACCCTATTGGCACCTACTGACACCTACTGGCACCTACTGGCACCCTATTGGCACCTACTGGCACCTACTGACACCTATTGGCACCTACTGGAACCCTACTAGCACCTACTTGCACCCTATTGGCACCTACTGACACCTACTGGCACCCTACTAGCACCTATTGGCGCCTACTGACTCCCTACTGACACCCTACTGACACCTACTGGAACCCTACTAGCACCTACTGACACCCTACTGGCATCCTACTAGCACCTACTGACACCCTACTAGCACCTACTGGCACCTACTAGCACCTACTGATACCTACTGGCACCCTACTGGCACCTACTAGCACCTACTGACACCCTACTAGCACCTACTGACACCCTACTAGCACCTACTGGCACCCTACTAGCACCTACTGACACCTACTGGCACCCTATTGGCACCTACTGACACCCTACTAACACCTACTGGAACCCTAGTAGCACCTACTGACACCCTACCGGCACCTACTGGCACCCTACTGACACCTACTGGCACCTACTAGCACCTACTGATACCTACTGGCACCCTACTGGCACCTACTAGCACCTACTGACACCCTACTAGCACCTACTGGCACCTACTAGCACCTACTGATACCTACTGGCACTTACTAGCACCTACTGACACCCTACTAGCACCTACTGGCACCCTACTGGCACCCTACTGGCACCCTACTGACACCTACTGGCACCCTACTGGCACTTACTGGTACCTACTGACACCTACTGGAACCTACTGGCACCTACTGACACCTACTGGCACCTACTGACACCTATTGGCACCTACTGGAACCCTACTAGCACCCTATTGGCACCTACTGACACCTACTGGCACCCTACTAGCACCTACTGACACCCTAATGGCATCCTACTAGCACCTACTGACACCTACTGGCACCCTACTAGCACCTACTGACACCCTACCGGCACCTACTGGCACCCTACTGACACCTACTGGCACCTACTAGCACCTACTGATACCTACTGGCACCCTACTGGCACCTACTAGCACCTACTGACACCCTACTAGCACCTACTGGCACCTACTAGCACCTACTGATACCTACTGGCACCCTACTGGCACCTACTAGCACCTACTGACACCCTACTAGCACCTACTGACACCCTACTAGCACCTACTGGCACCCTATTGGCACCTACTGACACCTACTGGCACCCTACTGGCACCTACTGGCACCCTATTGGCACCTACTGGCACCTACTGACACCTATTGGCACCTACTGGAACCCTACTAGCACCTACTTGCACCTACTGACACCTACTGACACCTACTGGCACCCTACTAGCACCTATTGGCACCTACTGACTCCCTACTGACACCCTACTGACACCTACTGGAACCCTACTAGCACCTGACACCCTACTGGCATCCTACTAGCACCTACTGACACCTACTGGCACCCTACTAGCACCTACTGACACCCTATTGGCACCCTATTGGCACCTACTGACACCCTACTGACACCTACTGGCATCCTACTAGCACCTACTGACACCCTACTGGCACCTACTAGCACATACTGACACCCTATTGGCACCCTACTGACACCCTATTGGCACCTACTGGCACCTACTGACACCCTACAGGCACCTACTAGCACCTATTGGCACCCTACTGACACCTACTGGTACCTACTAACACCCTACTAGCACCTACTGACACCCTATTGGCACCCTACTGACACCCTATTGGCACTTACTGGCACCTACTGACACCCTACAGGCACCTACTAGCACCTATTGGCACCCTACTGACACCTACTAACACCCTACTAGCACCTACTGGCACCTATTGGCACCTACTGACACCCTATTGGCACCCTACTGACACCCTATTGGCACCCTACTGACACCTATTGTCCAACCATCGCAGTCAATAGCCATTATTTTGATGAGCTTTGTTATTTTCGATAACGCAGTCACTTTAATTTCAATCCACTGTTGATATTGCTTTTAACTATTGGTATTTTAACATGGTCCTATGTTACATGTAATCCATAAAATGATGTACTCTGTAGTAAATGATGTTAATAACATTAAGTAAATATATTAATTATTACACATATTCTGTTTAACCAGATAATAATGGCTTAAACATATTTAAATATTAATAATGTGCTCATATATATTTATATTAGTATTTAACTGAATAAAAAATAACAAATTGTGTTATATGCAATATTAATTAGATATACATTGTTTTAATATCCTGGTATTATTTATTAAAATTCAGGATTGTGTTTTTTAAGCATAATAAAGGTTAATAATCTGATATAGAAAATGTAATATTTAATAAACTTAATATTTAATAAACAACGGCTTTAAATTTATATTATATATATATATAATATATGAATTAAATAGAAAATATTAATTGTAAATTTTAAATTAAATATCTAATATATAGATATGGATACAAACTTAAATTTTGTCATAGACAAATATATTTTAAAATCATTGTAAAATATCTATATCCATCTCTACAATTTTGCATTTTATCAAATGTCAATCATATGAAACTTCTAGGACATTTTGGTCATTATTTAGCATGAAAATAAAATATAAGATTCTCAAACATGTTTGGTCAGAATATATTAATATAGTATCATAATAATATCACAAATTACTAATCACTGCTATAATTATTATACATAATTATGTGGTAATTTATAAATAAGTATAACTAGTATTAGTAGCATTAGTAATTATTATATATGGTATAATTATAAGAGACTGGTACAAAATAGTTACTAACTAACTAACCAATAACCAATTCAATAAATAATTCAATAACCATATCAATAACTATATTAATAACCATCTCAATAACCATCTCAATAACCATCTCAATAACCATATCAATAACCATATCAACAACTAGCTCAATAACCATATCAATAATCTTATCCATAACTATATCAATAACTATATCAATAACCATATCAATAACTATATCAATAACTATATCAATAACTATATCAATAACCATATCAGTAACTATATTAATAACCATATCAATAACTATATTAATAATCTTATCCATAACTATATCAATAACTATATCAATAACCATATCAATAACTATATCAATAACTATATCAATAACCATATCAGTAACTATATTAATAACCATATCAATAACTATATTAATAACCATCTCAATAACTATCTCAATAACAATCTCAATAAACATATCAACTACTAGCTTAATAACCATATCAATAATCTTATCCATAACTATATCAATAACTATATCAATAACTATATCAATAACCATATCAATAACTATATCAATAACCATCTCAATAACCATCTCCATAACTATATCTATAACTACATCAATAACTATCTCAATAACTATCTCAATAACTATCTAAATAACTATATCAACAACTATATCAATAAATATCTCAATATATCAATTACTACATTAATAACTACATCAACAACCATCTCCATACCTATATCAATAGCTATCTAAATAACTGTATCAATAACTATATTAATAACTATATCAATAACTATCTAAATAACTGTATCAATAACTATCTAAATAACTATCTCAATAACTATTATTACCTTCGTAACCATTGCATCTATATAACATTATATTATCTTAACACTAATTGTCTCCAACTGCACATTAATATTTCCATCCTAACCTTTACAGGGGAGTTGTATCACCTCAAGGATACCAATGTCAAGGTTGGTGTTTATCTTTATATTCTCATTTGTCTGTATTCAATGAATTTCATTGACGCCGATATTAATTATATAATTCTTATCTCGGGTAATCATTATTCTATATATACATATCTAGGCAACAGACAATATTAATGTATTAATTCACTTTGATAATTGTTGCTTTTCGTCATTGAATAGCCTCTGGGACCGATAAATGATATATGAACCCAGATTTTAAAACGTAACATAACAAACTTATTTGTAAACTATGATGACCTTTGACCTTTAACAGTGTGCACGCAAGTTGTCCACAAGAGGTGCCACCAGAATGTAATCACAAAGTGCCCTGGAATGAAAGAGTTTGATTTCGAAGAGGTTACAAACATTTTTAAAATCTATCTTAATTTACTTTAAACTATTTTTGATTTTTGATTAAACTATTTTCGGACCAAATTCTAGTTTTATTAACTTTATCTTACTTTACCCTTCTTGAAATATTCTTCTTTGTTTCATTTTGCTTCTGAATCTTATTTCTTACAACTCCCTCGACCAATCATTTGCGACAAATTTCCTATCACATCGACTAAACTTACACTTTAACCTTTGCCAAACTGAATGCAAATTCAAATCCCTTCGACTCCTCCATTGATCTTCTTTAATCGTAATCCAGCCGATCAACTCGAGATTCAATATCAATGTACCACATCGCTTCCAAGTACATAGTTACAAAAGATTCACTTTCTGTGACCATTGCGGTAGTATGCTCTACGGTATTATAAAGCAAGGACTTCAGTGTGGAGGTAAGTCTTCTACATACTACATACTACATACTACATACTACATGCTACATGCTACATGTTACATAATACATACTACACGCTACATACTACATACTACATACTACATACTACATGCTACATGCTACATACTACATACTACATACTACATGCTACATGCTACATAATACATACTACACGCTACATACTACATACTACATACTACATGCTACATGCTACATGCTACATGCTACATAATACATACTACATACTACATACTACATACTACATACTACATACTACATACTACATACTACATACTACATACTACATACTACATGCTACATGCTACATGCTACATACTACATGCTACATGCTACATACTACATGCTACATACTACATACTACATACTACATACTACATACTACATACTACATGCTACATGCTACATGCTACATGCTACATGCTACATACTACATGCTACATGCTACATACTACATGCTACATACTATATACTACATATGTTACATCCAAGTTCTACAAATGAAGTGGATACATTTCCACTTGCATTTGTATTTACTATTGTTATAATGTGATTGATTTATTTCTTATATAAGTTTTAACATTAATATTAGAAATCAATCTATTCTAATTCTAATGTAATGATTTTATTTACATATATTATATATTTGATTTCACTTCATTGTTCAATTATTATAATAGATCATTAGTATCATATTTATATTAATTATCTTAGAACCAACGCTATTAATATAAAACAATTGTTTAGCCTGCAAGATGAACGTACACAAAAGGTGTCAGAAAAACGTTCCCAATTCATGCGGCATCAACACTCGCGACATGGTCCAACGACTTCAAGAACTTGGTATCACCGTCGACAAACTGAACACTCAGTGCGCCACTAAGGTTTGTGTGTCCGCCTTATGCCAGTGTATCTATCTGTCTCGGCGTGTGTCGACGTGTGTTCGTCTAAATCTATCGTCGCTTTTTTAATCGTATTTCGTCGTCGAGTGCAGTACGTCATCGACTGTCATCGTACTTTGGCCTACAATGGATGTCTCCGGGCGATCTCGCAACACTTGCATATTACTGCGGAGTCTCCGAAATCACGAGCGCCGCTCTTTTATTGGATTGCATCCGTAAGCCTTTGTAAGCATTTCTTAAGTAACATCTAACCCCGTCTGTTATTTGCTATACCCACGAATCCTTACTAATCAGGCCTAGAGCATTCTGGGAGAAATGAGGACTATCTAGAAATAATGGTCTATGGTTTGTTTGTTTATGCATCTCGTTGTTTCGTTTCAATTTCAATTTGTTTTCTGATATCGTTGCGGAAATCGGTCTTTTTAATATTCAATTTCGTAGTTCATTGATTGCACTCTTCACGGTCTACCGATTATCTAATCAATATTTCACTCGTTAAACAGTCTCCAATTAGTGCTTCGACCAGAACGAGATCTATGGAAGCCAGTGGTATCAGTCGTCCTCTTTCTTTACCAGGTATGTGTTGTTATCAGGCCATTCTTCCTATGTTCTCAACACACGAGACTTCCCTCCTATCTTCTCTACACAAGATTGACCTCTTATCTTCTCTACACACGAGACTGCCCTCCTACCTTCTCTACACACGAGACTGCCCTCCTACCTTCTCTACACACGAGACTGCCCTCCTATCTTCTCAACACACGAGACTACCCTCCTATCTTCTCTACACAAGATTGACCTCTTATCATCTCAGCAAAAAAGATTAACCTCTTATCCTCTCCACCCACGATCATTCCCCTACAATAATTCCCCGCGTGAACCCGTCCCCACCAGACGAAGACACCTCCCACGACCACTCGCAGCTATCCGGCTACAATAGTATTATCAACCGAGCTGCTAGCACCGGTGGTGGTGGTCACTGCGATCTCTACGCCTGCCAGACCCAGAAGCCTCGTGTCTCCCTCTCGGACTTCTCCTTTCTCAAAGTGCTCGGCAAAGGCAGTTTCGGCAAGGTTTTTACTCTTTACGGCGAGCCAATATATATTGAAGTGCATAACTATATAGAAACCTTTACATTGTTACACTATAATGCACATTATTACATCGCCTCGATTATTGATGCAATGATCATGTAGAGGTTATGTTTACGTGATTACCTAAGATTTCCGAAGCTAGGATATATCACTCCCCATCTAGTTAAGTGATTAATAATAACTATTCATTCTAAGTTGCCATTATCAATAACTACAGAATGAATTCAATTCTATCTTTATAATATAGAATTGCACTGACTTAATATCTTAATATCTTTAATTGATTGTCGATGACAATGAAAATGTAAATCTGTCAATTCCCTTTACCAGGTAATGTTGGCTCAGCACATCAAATCCGAGAAAGTTTTTGCGATCAAAGTTCTCACTAAGCACACCATCATTCAAGACGACGACGTCGATTGTACAATGGTCGAACAGAGGATACTTGCCCTATCCGCTAAACACCCTTTTCTCACCGCTCTGCATTCCTCGTTCCAAAGCAAGGTTAATAATCTCTAAACATATCACCTCAAATAACCTAGTTTATTTGGTCTCTATGTTTTAGTGTCGCAAATGTCTTGCTTAACGCCAACGCAATGTAAGATTTTGAAAGATAAATTTCATTATTTTTTATTTTTGTGTACAATATTTATGAAATTATGCAACACAAAAAAAATTTATTTAATTTGATTTTCGTTAACATGTAGTGAACTAATTCTTATATAATTATTGAAACCTCTCCGTGCAGGCATTCCACGCTATTCCCTCACCCCTCGTTATTCCATCACCCCTCGTTATTCCCTCACCCCTCTATATTCCCTCACCCCTCTATATTCCCACACCCCTCTATATTCCATCACCCCTCGTTATTCCCTCACCCCTCTATATTCCCTCACCCCTCTATATTCCCTCACCCCTCGCTATTCCCTCACCCCTCGCTATTCCCTCACCCCTCTATATTCCCTCACCCCTCTATATTCCCTCACACCCCCGCGTGCAGGACCGCCTATTCTTCGTAATGGAGTACGTTTGCGGCGGAGATTTGATGTTTCAAATTCAAAAATCGCGAAAATTCGACGAAGCTCGCGCTCGTTTCTACGCGGCCGAAGTCACCCTGGCGTTGATGTTCCTTCACAGACACGGTATCATCTATAGGTTCGTAGGTCATACGCCAACTTTAGTGAAGTTTAGAACCCTATAGGCGGGGGCTCGTTGACTAGAATCGCTACGAATCCACTGAATTCATTATTTCATACCACTGCCCTAATTACTTCATACGTGTTACTGCTGGTAATACATTCTTTCGAGCTATTAATATTCGATGTAATTTCTAGAGATTTGAAACTAGACAATATCCTTCTGGACAATGAAGGTCATTGTAAGATCGCTGATTTCGGAATGTCTAAAGAAGGAATGTTTCCTGGCAAATTAACTCAAACTTTTTGCGGTACTCCAGATTACATTGCCCCAGAGGTTTCTTATATTTATAGACTAGCAATCTAATGTACTCATAGGTTAAACTTATGTACTATATTTAGTGTGATAACCAATTCATTAACATAATATTCTCCAATTTATCGTAGTCCAATAATGATCTTATCCAGTTAGTATCCACGTGTCTTATTTGAGAACCCTATATTATATGTATCCTATTTATTTTCTTTCTTTTGTTACCAAAACGTCACCGGAATATTAACTTCCCCAACACAATTGTAGGATCTAGTTTTTCTCAGCCATAGAGCCCTTCACCCCCACCTTTAACCCCCGCCCTTCACCCCCGCCCTATCGCACGACTAGATCCTTCAAGAACTAGAATATGACGCGTCTGTTGACTGGTGGGCCCTGGGTGTACTACTCTACGAAATGATGGCTGGACAGCCGCCGTTTGAAGCCGAAAGCGAAGAAGACCTCTTCGACGCCATCTTGCACGACGATGTCCTGTACCCCGTATGGTTGAGCCGTGAAGCTGTCTCCATTTTGAAAATGGTTTAGAGATAAATCTCAAATTGAGAATGAAATTTCAATTCATCTTTATTGATTGTACCTAATTCTTTTTATCTCCTTAGTTTATGACAAAGAATCCATTCCGACGATTGGGTTGCGTTAAAACTCAAGGAGGAGAAAGAGCAATTATGATTCATCCTTTTTTCCACGAGAAAATCGATTGGGAACTTCTAGAAGAAAGAAAAGTAAAACCTCCTTTTAAACCAAAAATTGTTGGTAACATTTTGAATTTTAATTAAATAATATTCTGCGATTCTATATTCAGTGATTGTTATTGAGCAAATTCGCCATTCCATACAGAGAAATTTGACTGACACTACAAACTTTGACAAAGACTTTACTTCAGAAGAACCTGTGCTGTCGCCGATTGATAGTTCAATTGTGAACGCAATCCTACAAGAAGAGTTCAAGGGCTTTTCGTTCGTAAACACCGACTACGATTACCTCAAGGTCGACGAGAAGGTTCCGAAACTGGCGGCGACTCCAACGCCTCCGTCGGCTCCGGTTGCCACGAACCCGGTCGAACCCGCAACTCCGACCCCTGCCCTACCCGTCGGTACAACGCAGCCGTCGGAGCCTCTCAACATCAAGACCTTGACCTCCGAACCTGTCTGTCGCCCGTTGTCGTTTGACTCCGCATCGCGAGAAAGCTCTTTGGAAACCGGAGCCGTCGCTCCGGCCAACGCGTCGACGTCGAAGCATTCGTCGGTTTCGTCGCGAAAGAGCAGCACTTCGACGGCTTCGAGCGTCGCCTCAAAGACCGGTTCGGACACGCCAGCCATCGCCTCCCCGCCTACCGCCGTTCCCACGACGCAAAGTGTCGTCGCCAACGACTCGAGTATGGCCACAGCAAGCCACACTTCAACTGAGATTTCTTAACGCGTGCAACCACTCGGAGCGTCTATAAAATTCACATTTTCCCGATTCGATTCGCCATAATCCCTACCCCGATCCCAACCCCGCTGATCCCCGTTTTATTGAGTATACACTGGAATTTACTGATCGCGCATGACATCTACACTGTGTATTTACTATGAATTTCTGTCGTGTCAAAATGAAATTAAATTGTATATATCCGACTCTATCGCTGAGATGTAGCTATCAGTTTTTAAGGACGTTTAACAAACTACAAACGGAAACATCGTTCAAAATTTTATGAGAAACCATCACTCGATCTATTGTACAACAATCATTTACAAACCTATACATATTTATATACACACATATACATATATATATATATATACTCATTAAGAATATTTCATGTTGAAATGCCTTTATCGAAAAAGAAAGAAAGCACATTTAAATTAAGATGGGCAAGTCTAACCAAATCTTGCAGATATTGTTTTCATTCTACAGCCATATATAGTGAGCCTGTACGTCTAGTCAGATAGATAGTCTGTTTGTGTGTTTGTGTTGTCTTTTTAATGCATGCTGGGACTTTTGTCCATGCATCGTTCTAAATCTTATACATTATTAAATTATGTACATTACGTTGACTTATTTATTTATCATTTATATTATTAAAATTACAATTATTTCAAAAATTTATATTGTAGCAATAACATATAATACAAATAACATACAATTATTCTGAATGAATGAAAATATTTAGAAAAATATATTATACTAATATACTAATTTTTTAGGTAAAAACTATTATAACATATTTTGAAAGTGCCTATAAACTAATAAATTTGTATGTAAATACATAATTACAAATTATATATATATATAATGCCGTGAAATCTAATGCAAGCAGGTAATACCGGCTACCCCTTTTATGTATAGATATTTTGGTATATCGTTATATGAGTTTATTGTTTTGGTTTCCTGAATCGTAGAGCGGCTAACTAATATATAGAAGTTTGTAGGATGATTATCACGTGTGATTACATATGTTTATATCATTATGTGTATCATTATTAAAAGTAATTCATAAAATGTCCATTGATTCAGTCATTAATTTCAAGAATATCATTGATATCTTCAATATAAAATATTTAATAAGGTTGAATATTATAAATTATAAAATTAAAAATATAACTATCCTATTACAATATTTACATATATGATATCATACATTATAATGTATTATAATAATATAATTTATATATATATATATATATGAATATTATTCAATTAATTAAATTTAGATGATGAGTCACTTGTTATTATAAATAGGTAGTTTTTATTATTATTAAATTTTAAGTATTAATAAATAAATTTCAAATTTTTTTCACTAAATATATCAACTCTTTTTAAGATAGTAAATATTTCGTGAGTAACTCTACCATTTCACTACATCTCCATAAACCCCTCCAGGCGGAATGCCACCGTGAATCCATAAACGCGATACATGATGACACATGTCAACACCATTGTTTTTCCAAGACATCGAACACTTTAAAGTACTGGATATTCTTAAAATGTACTTATATATTCATAAATATATCGAATAACTGTAATATCATTTCTGTGTATATCAATATAATATGTGATTACCAAAATTTAATATTATCGATATTTGATTTGTTAATACAATATTATAATAACTTTAATCTATACTATATTAAATTTAAACGTTACTTTCATCACTAAGGTTATTATAAAGTAGTTAACTGCCGTGAGAGAATAATATTCCTGTAGTTTCGTGTTTTAAAATTCGGTTCATGGTCTGGAAATTTATGAGCTCCAGTAACGATAACAACTCCGTCTACAGATTCGCATAGTATCGGTATGGATTAGATACAAAATGTATAATTTCATTCCATATCAACATGATTGACAACGGCTTATAACTTCAATTGATTTTTAATGTGTCTCGGAAAGTTTTCAAAAATAGTTACCCCTATGTAGCAATAGTTAAGTAATAAGTAAGTAAACTTAATAGGTATTATTATATAAATAATAGTATTAGGAACTTATTTATGTAATATATATGGCCCAAGTATTCTGTATAATCATATATATACCGCTATACTCAAAATGTATATACGTTATACTCAAAATGTAAGGTAATTGGGATAATACAGTGTGATATACAAATTACTGATCTATTATTTATAAGTTAACAATAATTATAGAATTAGTTCCTTAAAAATTATGAGTTGTAAATAATACACTTTAAATAAATATATTTTACTATAAAGTATATTATAAATCTGTTAGTATTTTGCTTTATATATAATTATATTTAATAAGATATTACATACATATATATATATTGTATAATTATCATTATTATTGTTATATTTTAGATGATTTAGTAAAATTTAATAAAATAATGATTTGCACTATCTAAATAAAGAGTTCATATTAATCTGATTTTGGAGTTATACAATTACTTTAATTGTGAAATACTTTAAACTTTTATCATTAAAATAAAATCTTACGTATTACACTATCAATATAATCTACTAATATCTTAATATAAAATCAATAAACTAGGATGAGCATAACAATAGGATCGTATACAAAATGATTTTAAGAAAATAGATTTTAGATTAAATTATATATAAATGAATTATGATTTTTTTATACACATTATTGTATCATGAATTTGTAAGTAATCACAAACTATTTTAAATATTATTGATTATAAATAAACAGCGCTTATAAGTCTACATTATTAATTATAATTAAGTCAATGAATTAGCAATTTATATTAATTTATTATTAATTAAATACCTATTCCATGTTAAGATAATTAATACTATAAGTAAACCACCAATTTCGTTAGTAATAACTATATATGTCTTAAACATAAAACAAAAGGTATTGTTTAATTTTTTAACATAAATTATAAATGAAAGTGCAGATGGTAATAATAATATAACATTTTACTGAGAGGAAGCAAGTGAAATGTGCACTGAGAGATTTTTTGTTAACGTTAGAATGCCATACAGCCATCTTGCCAAACAGAAAGTTGGTGAGGGACAGTAAGATTTTGGAAGATCTCTGTAGTAAATCATGACAGTTAAAACATTGAACGTGAAGTTATTGTAGTCTTTGAGTAGCTATTAGATTTACGAAAGCATGAATTTATTCTTTAGATAATAAATTAAGTCTGATTTTGAATAAGAGAGATTTATCTGAGAAGCATTTAATGAATTCTGAAGAACAGTGAAAATGATTAAATTTGAAAGTGTTTTTAGGAAGACTTATTTTAAGTTATATGAATAAACATAATAATAGATAGAGTTATATTTAGAGACGATTGAATTTATGGTTATAAAATGATATACTTTAAGCCTGATCAATGAAGTATATCAACGAACTGCGAATTGGGAGAAGAGAAATATGAATTTATTATAATAAAAAAGAATTGAGAAAGGATTGCAAAAGACAAATCATTTATAAACTTGATAATCTAATAAATCCCATTGAGTCTAACTGATAGAATATCTTAATAATAATCGTTTAGGTACTTCATAAACACTTTGAATTTTAGGATCATTAATAGTGAGATCGGAAGAAATCTCGGTGCTAGAAATCTCGGTGAATGAGATATAACTTAAGGAGTGGAGTAGTTATATATAAATATTTATACTTTTATTAAATATTTTTAATTATTTTTAAATGATAAGAAATATATAATATCACATTGTACAATGTGATATTATATAAATTTAAAAAATTGTATCTGAAAAATCTATATTTTATAACTAATATCTAATTAATTAATAAATCTATTAATAAAAACAAATACAAATTGTCTAGTTGCATAATATTTCTTAAATGAATTTTGCTTAATGATTTTAATTTGATATATCTAAGATTTATCATCAAGAAATAGTTGACTACATATATTAAGGAAGAGAATAACCAGTAGTTTAAATGAAGCTGAAATGATGTTATTTTGTTATATTCATTAAATAGTTGTATTTATGAGACTTGAATATATATTATTTAATAAATTATTAATAATAATCAAATTAATATATATTTAATTTTATATATAATTCTACCATAATTTAAAATTTATACAATGCATTTCCATAAATATTTATACATAATCAGATGTATGAAATACAATTATTATTGATATAATTCATATAATATTTTGATTAATTCAAGTATAAGATATATTACTTTATAACCTACCTACTGTAAATAATATAGTATATTAATTTTATATTTACTGCTTATTTAAGAATATTGGTTTAATGTTTCATTAATTATTTACAGGTTCTCTTATAAAATGAATACTAATTATGATAATCATCAAGGTTATTTAGTTAAATAATGTTAAATAATAATATATTATTGTTATAATAAAAAAAATAATGATAATTTAACAAATATTGATAAAGTTTCTATATATTTATTATCTGAATGTTTTCTATAAAATATATATTATTTCGCATGTATTATCAAATATCTTTAAACACTATTGTTCAATGTGTAATATTGACCATGAATGTTTTATTTTGTATAATATGTATAACATTTATATTTTATTTTAGTACTTTACAACTCATTAATTTACGTCTTAATTTCAAACAATTGTTTTAGGCTTCAATAAGCATACGGGATTTTCTGATTACCCGAATACAAATCCAGAATTCGGCGTTCAGCAACAGCAAGAGCCAACCTTGAATCCGGGACAGGGTTTTGAAGTCTACCAATCCTACTCGCAGCAGGTATCCGCCGCCCCCGTGAACACCTCTCCAACGGTGTATGACTCCATGCATGGTAATCCGCAGTACTCTTTTCAACCCAATCAGCATTTGCAACAACAACAACCCCAATATAATCAACAACAACAACAACAACAACAACAACCCCAATATAATCAACAACAACAACAACAACAACAACAACAGAATATGTTCCCACAACAAACTAATCTGCCCCAAATGTTTACTCAAAATATTGCATCTGCTGCCATTAAACAGGTTTCATTATTTTTAAGATTTTAGCTCAATCTATTTTTCTTTTATCTTTAGCCTTTCAATTTATGTTCATCGCTTAACATTTCTATTACAAAATAAAATAGTACGCCCCATAAAAGCCTATTATTCTAACCTCTATTTTAGATGGCTGGCCAAGCGATGGATTATAACCAACAGAGTCAACTTGCCAACATGGCGATGAACTATGGTACCGATATTGTCTCACAGAGTGGAGGAATTGTTCAGAATCAGGTCTGCGGGCTGATTTATGCAATGAAATGATTACACTTTTCAATAATTCACTTTTGTGATTTCAGATCAAGACTGCCGTAATCTCGAGCAATTTAAAATATTATTTTGCTGTCGATACAAAATATGTTATAAAGAAACTGCTTTTGTTAATATTCCCATTCCATCATAAGGTTTAAATTATAGTTTGTGAATATGTACAATATATATATATATATGTATATAATTATAATTGTAATTAAATAAAACCTAAAATCTGTATTAATTTATTAATGATATTGTTCGTTAAAGAAATGGTCAATCAGATATGATGAGAATACACCTGTAGCCCCTCGTCATGAAGTTAATGCACCAGATCTCTATATACCAGGTTTACACGATAAATGTGATATGTAATATAGGTTCAATTATAAATAATATTTGATGTTCGTAATAATTAATAATATCGTAATTTTCGTATATAAATTTCATTCGTGACTATTTCAAATCTCATCTAATAATCAAATATGCATCGAATCAGTGATGGCTTTCGTGACATTCATTCTCATGACGGGAATATGCCTAGGCATCAAAGATAAGTTTGTAACTATTTTAATTGCATGTTAATCTTAGTAAATGCTTGGTATGCAGTTAATGCTATTTCTATTGCTATTATTATTACTAATTCTAATGATGCTATTTATTTTACGAATACTATTGCTATTAGTAATGCTAATACTATTACTACTGCTATTAGTAATAATAATACTTATTAATAATATTACTATTACTACTACTATTAGTAATAATAATACTTAGTAATGCTAATACTATTACTACTACTATTAGTAATAATAATACTTATTAATAATAATACTATTACTACTGCTATTGGTAATGCTAATACTATTACTACTACTATTAGTAATAATAATACTTAGTAATGCTAATACTATTACTACTGCTATTAGTAATAATAATACTATTACTACTACTATTAGTAATAATAATACTTAGTAATGCTAATACTATTACTACTGCTATTAGTAATAATAATACTATTACTACTACTATTAGTAATAATAGTACTATTACTACTGCTATTAGTAATAATAATACTTAGTAATGCTAATACTATTACTACTGCTATTAGTAATAATAATACTATTACTACTACTATTAGTAATAATAATACTATTACTACTGCTATTAGTAATAATAATACTTAGTAATGCTAATACTATTACTACTGCTATTAGAAATAATAATACTTAGTACTACTATTACTATTGATATTGCTAATTCTGTTTTATCATATCTTACTTCAAATTAAAAATTATATTACTATCAACTCATGAATCTTTTAATATTGCTAATACTATTTCTAATGCAGACTTTATTTACAGATTCACACCCGAGCTTCTTGGCATTACCGCCAGCAGTCTGCTGGTATATCTGATTGTTGAGATTCTGTTGTTGCTGTTTGTCACCTACATGATGCGAGTATCGACTGACCTCAAGTACCTCGACTTGTTCAGTTACTGCGGCTATAAATATGTGAGGTCGTTGTCTTCTTAAAACTAACTATTTGTTAACGTACTTTAATAGAATTTAATTTAATCAATACATTCTTTCTTGTATTCCAATCCTATCTAAATGTTATTCAAATTTCAGTATGATAGTATGTCTGGTGGTTTCTATTTTTTTTAAGTCTAATGGATATTACATAAGTCTCGCTTGGTGTTCAATGACCATGTGTTTCTTCTTGGTTAGTATTTAAATTTCTCAATAGAAATGAATTCTATTTCAATGATTTCCGGTATAACGATATTACGGCATTATCAGGTCAGGGCGTTAAAGCATGCGATTGCTCCTCATTCCAATGCTATCAATGACAACTATAACTCCAATTCCGGCCACAAGAATCGTCTATACACATTGGCGATCATTGCATTCATCCAACCCGTCTTGATATGGTGGCAAACAAAACATCTTTACATTTTTTGATTCATTTCTCGATGTTGTTAATCATATATTATTTTTCAAACAACACATTATTCTAAATATGTTATTCATTAAATATTACCACACTGTTTCAACTTGATTTATTCATATCATATGTAGAAAATCACATTAGCATTAAAAAATATACAAGTATTAATTATGATAAAAGAAAATATATAATAAACTTTAAAAACAATTTATTATTTTGAAATAATAATTGAAGTTTAATTATCTAATCTTTAAATACAAAAATAATTCATCTTCTTATGTAAGGTATGATCTGTAAAATAGATATTCAAATTGAAATGTGATATAATTTCAATTGATTAAATTAGACTCATTTAAAAACTCACCCCAACTTGATGGACATAAACATTCTAGTTAACAGAAAGCTAATGCTGATGAAGATACCAGCAACAATCATTATAATCATTCTGCTGAGGCTTGGAGTTGTAGATTTATTAGTCATATCGAGCAAGATAAAACCGATGCCACCGATCATGAATAAAAAACTAGATGCAATTCCTTCCATGATGAATTGTCCATTGACGCGATCACGCATGAAAGCAACCTGTAGCGTGTTTCACATTATGATTTATATAAAAAATGACTTACGTTATAATGAATTAAATATATTCTAAAGTATTATTAAAATTGATGCTATTTTATATAGTAGCGTAATTGATTAAATTCACTAACTGGCCGAGATACTCCATTTTGATCTGATTCCGATCCAAGACTTGGAGGTTCATTAATGATGTCATATATAATACCTGAATATTAATATTTCATTTAAAATATACAATGAATAATAGGGATACATATTTTTAAATTATGAATTTTTTAAATGAACATATAAATAAAACACAATAAAATACATCATAAAAAAAATCATTAGTTGGTTAAAAATAATTTGTTATTTGAAAAATGTGCAGTATTTTATATCACACTATTTTGAAAAAGATTGAATAAAGTATTTGAGTAATCGTAAAATTAATAATGTAGGAAAAGAAATATTGCATTACAATAATACAGTCAATTATATATATTTATTATTAGATACATGCTACATTGATATAATTTATGTATATGTTAATAGATAATATATACATATTTGAAATCTGATACGGTATTCATCATATTTTATGATATCATATGATAACAACTTTTTAAAATCCTTGAATAAAATTGTTCTTGTTTATAAATTTGATTTTATTATCAATTACATAATATTAATTTAATTTAATATATTTCATATTCACCAATAATGATGGTAAAGCAACTATTATTTTATATATATATATTTTTACTAACAATTTATTAGTATTTTTTTTATTACTTTTTAATTTATTATTTATATGAGTATATGAATTCATGATTCCATCAAAGTTAAGTTAGTTGACTTTATTAAATATCAAAATATATATACTATGATGATAATTTATAATATATAATACAAATATCATATATAAATGTTTTAAGATGTTATTTTACACATGAATTACCTATTATTTTAATATAGGGACAAATTTCATACATCATATAAACAATGTGTATTATACACTATGATATTACTTCATACTAAATTATGTGTTATTCATATTAAGTCAGGTTCCTTACTTGTGGTGAATTAATATGGAAAATCCCTAGAAACTATTATAATATAGTAGATATTAAAATAATTAATATATTATTATAATATATATATATATATATATATATATATATATATATATATATATATATATATATATATGTTATATTATTAATTTACAATGTAATTAGATTATACAATATTATATAATATTATATAAATTATTTTAATATTTACTAAATTATAATAGTTTCTAGGGATTTTCCATGTTAATTCACCATAAGTAAGGAACCTGAATCAATATGTATACTATATATATATATATATATATATATATATATATATTTAATCTAATTACACTGTAAATTAATAATATATATATATATATATTATATATAATATATGTATATAATAATATATTAATTGTTTTAATATCTACTAAATTATATATATTAATAATATAATCTGATATTCGACAGGGTCAGTTTGCATAGATGTAGTGAATTTACGTATTTTATATTCTTAAACTAATATTAGTTAATATTTGATTATATTATATATTTTTTTTTATAAAAATAAAAAATGCCTACAATACTATTTAAATACTATTTATTTTTATATTGATTCATTTTAAAAAATAAATATTATACACAAAAATCAAGATATTCGGTGATTATTGGATATCTTTTTAGGTATATTCATCGAGTAAGCTTGAATAAGTTATCGACTGTAATAGTAAAATTAACTGTATCAGTTGCCATAGATAGTTGTACCTTAATATTTATGTACGGTATACATATCGTGTATTATATATTATGATACACGAATAGTTAGTTTATTCACAAAATATTATTTATATTACCTGCACATACGAAGAAATAAGATAATAAGATTCCAAAAAATACCACATTTGACGATGGCTTCCTTATCCATGACGGATAAGTAAGTCTTAGCCTAGGCACTTCTAAAACAGTGAAAGGAACTTTATATAAATTCTCCATTTTCAATATATTTAAAAAGTTCGAATTGTTGATGTTGATGTGGCAAATTTCACTAATATTTATATACTATTATAACCAAATATATTCATAGATGTGTTTAAAATCACGGTATTCGATATAACTGTATTTATAGTGTTTAAAATTAATATTTAAGAAACACGCATCATCATCTCCTTGAGAAACATCCTTAAAACTTAAAATATGTGAGATTATCCATAGTTCCACTAAATATAAGAGATGTAATTAGTAAACTAACTTGATTATCATAACCTCTTACTATAAAACTAGAACAATTATACAATAATTGTAATCAAATGTATTCATTAAACTACACTAATATATACACTAACGTTATACTAAATATTTCTAGAAATGCAGACTATTATTCAATTGGTTCTATATTTCCCATAATATTTATTTCATAATTATTTCACTACTACATAAAATACGAATATCACTAAATGCTACTTTCTCCATACTCATTTCACCAATAAGTCATTTGATATATACTAGCTATATTTACAAATCTACTATAAAAATGAATACATTCAATACTAATATATAACTATGTATATTTTTTTATGATATAACTATCTATGATTATAAAACAGTATGCACAAGTATTACATACTTCTTATTCATTAATGTGTATTAAAGTTGAACGATTAGTCAGTTTAAATTCCTTTTTCCGTGAGGCTAAATTCAAATAACAAATTAAAAATAATAACCATCATTATTTCATTTAAATTCGTGTTCTACAATAATAAGTATAACATCTATTTCTATTGTCCAGGGTATAGTACAAGATGACCTTGGTAATGTACTCTTGGATATAGCTATTATTATATACCATTTAATTATAATTATTATTTATAATTAAATGGTATATAATTGTATAACCAATATATTTACTACCAATATATTGGTTATACAATTTTATAACATTGATAAGAATATTAGTTTATATAGATTAGATATAATATGTCAATAATATCTATATATCCATGAAATGTATACATTTTTAATGGCAATTATTCCTAGAGATGCGAAATTTTAAAAGTGTGCGTGGGATAACAATTAATCTGTTATTTGTATCTCTATATATTTTAAATAAAATATACGCTTCTGTAATAAAGCTCTTTCCTCAATTAATATCGTATTTATATTTATAGTAGGAGTGAAATAATGATTCCCGTCTTTAATGTTTAGATATAATATATATTATATAGATTGCAACGCATTGTGTACATTTTACAGTATAGAGTATTATAATATTGAGTATTACACTATTATAATATAGTATTATAATAGTGTTATATACTATAGTCGATATTATTATTATTTATTATCATTGTCGTGGTTTTAAACAAATAACGAATTTATCAAATGATATCAAATTAGAAAACTTATTTATATTCATATCTAAACCTGTATACATATAGTCACAGTGTGATGTGAGCTATAGTCTCACATATTACAGTGTTTAAAACGTCAATTAGAAGTACTAAAAATAGGATCAGAAGTATTAAAATGAGATTAGAATTATTAAAACGTGAACTAGAAGTATTAAAATAATTATCCAAAGTACTAAAACCATAATCACAAATATTAATTCCCATGCACCAGATTTATTAAAACATTAACCAGATTTATTAAAAAATAAACCATATCTATTAAAACATAAACAATATATATATTAATACAGCAATCAAACATATTATTTAATACGGTTTAAAACGAGTATCGGAAATATTAAAACGAATATCGGATATATTAAAATAATAATAAGAAGTATTAAATCAAATATTAGAAATATAAAAACAAGAATAGGAAGTATTAATACATAAACCAGATATATTACAAAATAACCAGATCTATTACAAAATAACCAGATCTATTACAAAATAACCAGATCTATTAAAACAGGAATCCGAAATATTAAAACTAGCATCAGAAATATTAAAACGAGAATCACAAGTATTACAAAATAAAACAAGTCTATTATAATAGGAATCAGAATTATTAAAACGAGGATAGGAAGTAATATTGGCTATATTTATTCCATATATGAATATATATATATATATCATATTTTAAACTCAAAATGTGAGTCTCAAATTGGAATACTTATTACTTGTTATTAGAATGAATATATCCACTTAATGATTATAAGCAAATATGTTCATATGAAACGATTTACTTATACTATATATATATATATATATATATATAATATGGGATATCTTATGTTATTACTATATAAACATAATATTACTAATAGATAAACTAGTAATATTACCTGTTAATTCTAAATTAATAATCTATGATTACATTTCATTTTTATTGGGTCGCAATAATAATAAATGTATAAAGATAATACAAAAAATATTATATCAAAATCAAAATATTAACTTATATACAATTATATATTTAAAATGTAAATATGTTAAGTAGCTTTATTATACTATTATATTGATACAAAAGAAATTCCAGTGATATGGCTGTATGCTTGGTTAATATATATGATATTTAAAAATAGATCATATAATAAATGGACATTATAATAAACATAACGAGACCTATATAATCGACGACATTAATATTCAAAACAGCCGTAATACGTAGGCTTCAGATTTATTTTAAATTTTTAAATTTTGTACTTGATTAAAATTAATACACTATAATGAGTGTTCTTATTATATTATACCATTATATATATTTTTATATATATATGACTAATATATGATTATAGAGTTAAATAAAAAATATCAATCCAATGGTAAATTTGCAAGTTAGTAAACAGTGACACTAAGTTGTCCAGTAGAATAAATCTTAAGGTATTTCTGATATAATTATGTAAATTATATAATTGTCTATTAAGACATATTTAATATATGTTTGATATAAGTTGTATTAGGCATCAATCAACTTATCTGTATCATTATAATATAAACTACATTTTTAATTCTTAGTAATTTACAGTGTATATCAGCATACATGAATCTTTATCGTACTTGGTTTCAAAATCTACATGTTTATTGATGATAGTTACCTTTTTAATAATTATCTAACTATTAGATACATTTAAAATAAAATAACATATTTTTTCTAATAATATTTAATTAAAATTAGTTAAGTTCTAAATCTTTCACATTTAAAACAATATAATATAAATATGACCATGCTTATATTAATATCTTATTCTAATTCATAAGTTTTATGTCAGGAATATTTGGATTCTTAATTTAACAAAGTCTATATAACTAAATAAAATTAATTAGTTCAATTTAAATCACCGAAAATATGTAATACTTTGTACAATTAATTTTATAATAAAGTATAATTCATATTATACTATCATTTTTTCATATCTTCATAATTTTAATATGCAATATATATTCAATACTCAATAATATATTATATATCATATATTTTACTTATATTTATATTGTATGTTAAAGATTTTAATAAATATACTTTTAAAAATAATACTTTTAAATATAATATATATCTATATATTATTTAATAATATATATTACATACTACAAAAATATAAGATTATTTGAAAATATTGATATATTGTATTCAAACTAACTATATTAAATATAGACACATTATCTAGTAAGTATTCAAAATATATAATAAATCATTGAAATTTTAAAAATAATTATGATATTTATAAAAGTTAGATTGGGTTATATATACTATCTAACTTTTAAAAATAAATATAGTATAATAGTTGCATTTGTGTGTATTACACAATATTTTTACATATCCAATATATATGATAATTAAATACTTTGTATACTATAACCATTCACATTAATTTATGGAATCTTAAAAAGACCTCAGTAGAATTATAAAAATAAATATTGCTATACTGATAACCCATATTCTGAATTTAATATTTTAGTTTATTATATTAAACACTTAATTTTTCATACTATTCATTTATTTATGCTTAAATTAGTGCATTTAAAAGGTTAACAATCTTATAATTGTCATATTATTTCCTAATCAAACAATTAGTATATTTATACAGATATAAATATAGAACTATACATAAATTTATTGTTTAAAATAAAAAAATAACAGATTTATATTATATATAATTTATTTGATTTAACTTGAGTTTATAATATTGATATGCATCATATTATATATAATTATATATTTTATATGTATTATATTTACTTATGAATTATTATAAAATAAAGTTGTATTTGTAAAAACTAAATTTCATTTAATTCTAGAAAAACATATAATTTGTTAGATTCAATAAGAAAAAGTTTTGGTTCAGGTTTTGTATATCAGTCTATCTAGATATATACATTTAATAATTATTTCCAACAGTTCAAAATATGTATGAATCGACCTTTGAAGACGAATTTTTTATATCTATTGATATTCAGTTTGATGTTCACATTTATTTATCTTTTATATACACAAAGAACTGTACGACTTAACAAACAAATTCCGTCTAACTTCAATATCAGAATGGTTTGTACTATTTCTTAAAAATCATCAATGATTCATTTGATCTATAATTTATTGATATCTATCAATTTGTTTTATCAATATCAATTAATATCTTGATTTTAATATCTACTATAAATTATATTCAATATACATAGTGAAAAAAATATTTCTATTAATTTATTCTATTTTAAAACAATTATAATTACATGTTGTATATCATCTATTAATACATAATTCACCTTATTTGCCCATCAAACATTAATAGAAATAAAATTGATTTATCTTTTAAATATTAATAATTTTAAAAACATTTAAATGTTTTTAAAAATATTAAAAATGTATAGATAATTTATGCAATGTAAAAATATATGGTCTAGTTTAGTAGCTGGGTAACATTTTATGTCTTAATTATTTGTCTTTATTATCATTACAAATACATAGTAACATAAGTGTAAAATACAAACATTAATAAATAAACATAGTTATCTAATAGTAAATAATATAAATCTTTTCATATTGTTTACAATTTTATTAATGAATAATATAAAATCTAAATCAAGGCAAAAAGTACAATTATCCAATGCACAAAGTGAAGTTGTCAGTATTATTTTCTTTGTGATGTTTAGATCAGAATTTGTGGTAAATTTATTTTGTATTATATTTTCAGTAACTGTGTAACTATTAAATAACTCTTGTAGTAGTATAATATTTTTTATATACTTAGTTTTATAACAAATACATATATATAAAATATTTATTTAATTTATTTGATGCGACAAAAAACTAAAAAACATGAAATAAAAATATATGTATCATAATTTATTGTACAGGAACATAAAGAAGTAGAAATGTTGGAATACACTGGACCATACGATGGTTATTTTTTTATTAACTCTCATGATATGTACATTGTACAACATGTGCAAAAAATAAGTATAATTATAGTAGCAAATTCATTTAATAATCTATTAACAACTAAATTAAAAACTAAATTCTATTATTTTCTTAGGACTAATTTATAGTTGATCTATTGAGTAATATATATTATAATTTAACTAAAATAAAATGTAGTTAACAATTGTTAATTTACTAACTAGATATAACATACTATATGTTCAGGTCCTTTGAATTCAAGACAACAGGAAGTAGTTAAAGAAGTGAATCATATTTGGAAATATTATAGAAAGTTTGTTTATTAATTCATATTATAAAATAAATCTAAATATCTGGTCAGAACATATGCAATAGTTAATCATGATATAATAATTAAATTAGTTAATATTTCTGATATTTTAATAAATCAAACATTCAACTAAGAATACTTTAAAAGGGACACAAATTGTATCAGATTTATATTATATAGAATTTATTTGATTTAACTTGAGTTTATAATATTTATATTTATATGTATCATTTCTATTATATGTATTTATCAAAATTATTTTCACATATTTTAACATATTTTATTTATCCAATAGATTCAATCTAATTAATAATTATTGATTTAATTATTATAAATAAGAGAATAATATAACAGTTGATATAATTATAATTTACATATATATAAATATTTGTAACATTTAGTAGTCAAACCTATAATCTTATAAACCGATACCCATATTAAGTAGAAATCAATCATAATTTAGGCATATTATATTTCCGGACTAATTGATTATCATTGTATATAGTATTATAATCATGTTATATATTGTGATAACATGTTTAATAGGTGAATATTTATACACATTTTAACACTATTATAAACTTTATTATCATGATATTTAACTATAATTAACTCTCATTGACAAATAAAACTCTCACCATCTCAGCTTTAGGTTACTAACATATTAAACGTTCACAATGTGATTAATCTCTCATAATCTGATAAAACTCCCACTAACTGATTAAAATCATAGGCAAATAGCCTAACACACAGAAATACATCCATAATTTATGAATATATCCTTTGTAAACTCCATTACAACACTGACCGCGCGTATAACACATGTCTCTAGATATGCTTTTGGTAACGACCAAATCAACACATTGACAAATAGCCACAGCGAGTGGTTTAATGCTTCACTGACTCTCATAGACTCACTGGACACCTTGTACATCTGTGGAATGAAACAAGGTTTGGTCGATCACATTATGTACTATTAGTTATTTGCTCAGGTAGGCTAGATCATTAGACACATCCAGGTGTACACCCGGGTATCTATTCGTGATATGGTTGTACTACTCAAACCCAACTTACCTTCATTAGAGTTTAAAGAGGCTCGTGATTGGATTGCAGAGAATCTGAATTTTAAAAACTCTAAAATCTCTTCATTCTTTGAAGTTTGTATTAGCAATTTTAAAAAATATCCATGGAAACTTTCCAATTAAATTTGAGTTTTATTTGAAATTTTACTGAATATGTAAATTTACTTAATTGAATTCATAGATTGTTATCCGAGACTTAGGAGGCTTATTATCCGCTTACCACTTATCTCAAGACAAAATGTTCTTAGAAAAGGCTGTTAGTCGTATAGATTAAAGATTTATGTATATTTTCTAATCGAACATTATATTGTATAACATTATATTAACTACGATGTTGATTACCAATAACTCAAATTTACAAACTCACACGCAAATTTATCATTAAATAAACATTAAATTGAACATTTCACACCTCCACGATTAACTTTTAACCATTAGTCTTATCTGCGCATACTCCGCAGTCTTTACTAGCCGACAAATTGAAGGACTGCGTGAATGATCACCCTTTGCCCTGTCAGAATGTACGCGGGGATACTCCAGATTCCGTGTACGTTTCTGGACCTGCTGTTGTCGGCTCCTGGAGTTTAGAATATCTTGATCTGGCTCGCAGTATCCACGACACCAAATTAGAGGTTATAGCAAAGCTTCTGTCGCGATGGTTTTTACATAGTAGTGTTCTGTTTTGACGCAGTTATGCAACTGCAATATTCCATTACCAAGAAGTTCTGCAATGTAGTTCAATATATAATGGGGTTGACTATATGCGGGGTTCTATCGCAGTTGGCTTATATTATATTTGGGTGCAATTGTAGTGAACTTCTTTTACAGTGGGTTTCTGTTATACTAGAATTTAGTAACATGTTTTATTATAATGTGAATCTGTTATAAATGAGTTATATTATATTGGAGTTTTATTATATAGGAATTATGTTATATAGGTATTATGTTATAGGGAGATTCTATTGTAGTTGATTTTTACTCTAGTTTTTTAAGTTTTTTACTCTAGAGTCCTTTATCCTAGACATGATTACAATCTTTGTGTGTAATATAATTGAATTTATGTTACAAGAGATTTAGTTATATTCTCGTATTTTATTAAAATTCACGATCCCATGCTAAAATCAAACATTATAAAGAATTTCTGTAGATTGATTTATTATGTTGTAATGTAATAATCACTTATTATTTTAGAGGTCAGCAACCTGTACCATCAATTTATATAATAACATAACGACTTGTTAATATTAGGACAAAGTACATTCAGCATACAAGCATCTTAGGGAGCTAACTTCGACGAATGGACTCTTGGCAGATGAAATCCATGTAGGTATTTTATATATATCGATTTAATATGTTTATAATATATACAACATATATATTTAATGCATAGTATAATTAAAATTTATTTTCATTTTGATATTGATTCAATTCTTGTAATCAAATATTTTATACACTGCTATCTGCTTATATGTGTGTTTTAAAGGTATTATTAGTAATTTATTAAACTTATTAAAATATAAATATATTTAATGTAAACATAAATAAATATATGTAAACATTTATTTTGCAAAATTTAATATTTTGTAATAATTTAATATAAATCATTAAACAAAGACAATATGTTTATTCTTTATATATTCAAATATAATATATTTACATCTTGACCTAGATTTCTGCAAAAGGTTTAAAAGGACCTACAGGTACATTCGGAATGGGCGGTAACTTTGATAGCTACTACGAATACCTATTAAAAACTTGGCTGTTGTTGGGAAAAGACCCCAAACATAATGCGTTTGTTTAATAATTAAACAATACAATTATAATTAAAATAATGTAAATGAAATGTAGGAGCTTATTCATTTGTATGATATGTTGTTATATCTGTAATGTACAGATGATCTATTATAGTTTTTATGTATATAACATATCAATTAATAGAGAATAAATGCTAATCAATGTTTAGATATAAAAACTCATATCTCTTGGCAATGGCGGGAATGGGAAAGTTCTTGCTCTTCGAAACAAACAAAGGTGTTCCTTTTGTTTCTAAACTAGGGTCAAATCCATCAATGGTTTGTAGTATGAACTTAATTTCTTTTATTCTCAAAACTGTCTCAAATTATATTCTAATTATATTTACATATTACTACTACGATAAATCATAACCATACTAATACTACCACCACCCTAATACTATCCTAATGCTTAATGTATTTTTGCTATTACTACTACTACTACTACTATTACTACTACTACTACTACTACTACTACTACTACTACTAATGATACTAAGTATCCTACTGCAGATTATCATTACTACAATACTGCAACTACTGTATATTTATAGGAACATTTGACGTGTTTCCTGCCTGGTAATCTTGCCCTGGCTTATATATCTGATCTGACCTTGGTGGTGGGTAAACGTGACCTTTTGACCTTGGCTATCGATCTCATGAATTCCTGCTATAAAATGACGAATACGTCTACGGGACTCGCACCCGAACTTACAAATTTCTTAGATGACAATACTGAACCCATGGTAAGAGGAATGTGAAGAATGTGAGGAATGTGTGTGAGATCCTGAGGATGTTTCAAGTAATGAGAGAAATGCATGATGAGTGTGAATGAAATATTGTGAGATATATGCCAAATATAATATGAAGTCAAATAAAGGACACGAGAGATGTTGCACCATGGGGATAGAGGGGAATGTAGAATATAAGTAAAGGAGAAGTGTAATGGAGAGTAAATATAAGAAGCATTGTTATTCACTACAGATTAACAACTATGTGTTACGACCTGAGATTGTCGAGTCTTTGTACTACCTTTACAAGGCTACTAGGAATAAATTATACCAAGAAATGGGCTGGACGATGTTCGAGGTTAGAAATAAAATCACTATTTTAGATAAGTTCATTTTCATTTGGTGATCTTTTGACCCCTCGCAGGCTATTCGTAAATACACAAAAACTCAAGGTGGCTATTCGGAATATCGCAATGTCATGAATACAAATTCAAAGATTATGGTTACCGGAGAACAACCTTCATACTTCATTTCCGAAACGCTAAAGGTATTATATTTCTTCCTGTTCTCCATATTATCTACATTTTACATGAAATATAAGGAAATATCTATTAATTTATTTTAATCCCGATTACAGTACTTCTATCTACTTTTTTCGGATGATCAAAACTTACTTCCTCTGGACAAATGGGTATTCAATACAGAGGGTCATCCGCTTCCAATTCGCATACCCGCAGGATAATAGACACTCGTAAGGACACTCACCCTACAATACTGTGATACAATTCTGGTAACAACAGTAATATTTAATATTTATTCGAAGGCAAAGTTGTGTTTAGTTATGTTGCAAACTAGCAATAACGATATCTTTAAAAGAGAGAGACAGTAAATAGTTATGCATTTAGGCTGCATGTCACTGGGATAAATAAATACTTTACAAAATATACTCGTCGATATTATTATTCAATAAATTATTCTTAAAACAATAAAAGAGCACAGCAAAAGGGCTATGAATGATCACATTAATATAAGATAGGAGAAATTATTGCGATATAAAAATAAAAAAACGAAATCTCCCGTTAAAATTAACGACATCAAAATACCAGTTGACTGAATACAGTCGAAATATAAAATAGTTTTTGTTATATAAATACATTAATACTATAAATATTGGCACATTGAAAACATGATTATCAGTGGCAACCATTGTCTGTGGAAATAGCTCTCTTTGCTAATACGTCGAGGACAAGTGAGTATTTTGCAAGTAAAGCAGTACGATCTAGGCCTTCTAATTTCACACACTTCATTGTTCTGCTACCCCACATCAGTTTTGCTTGGGTTTCTGTTCGCGATACCTCTAACCTGCAAAAAAACATGGTTTTCAAAAAATAGTTTTAAACTATACAAATAAAAATATACATCATAAATTCTATTATACTTTTATTAGACTCATTTAATCAGAATATATTGTTTAAAAAAATTAACAATGACAATATTTGAAAAAATTGAAAACAATGATTGTAAATTTCTAACGACAGTGGTTCTGCAATAAACTGCGATAGCTCTAGGAAGGCATTGCGAGAAAAGTAAGAGGAATGCTGAGAGACAATACGCATTGTGTCCAGTTGCACGAGCAGTACAGACATATCGGCTGTCTGAGAACAGATTGTAACGGAGAAATTAGTAAAGAATAAGTTTATTATTAAATCAAACAAAAGAAAGAATAATATATTATAAAGTATTTTATTTAAATTTGAAATAGTATTATTTATTATGCCGTTCACATTACGAGTGTAACGTAGCTGAGCGTACTCGAGAAAAAGGGGCATAACGGTGTTGTTGTCAGGTGGCCTGTGAAATATTCACAGAAGATTCTATTTTTCTACCCGTGTATCTTGAAAATTCAACATGTTCTATTTTTCTATGATTCACAGGAAATGAAAACAATGCAATGTATTCTGGTACATTTTATTTGAAATTATATTTTTATTTTATACTACTATAAATAACTATACTTCTGAATATATTCAGTAATATTGATATATAGTTAATAAATAACTTGATCATTATGATTAATTTAAGAATATTCTACTACATTTACTATCTTCTATTTGTTCTGTCCGCTTATCTTCTTCTACTAATAATCTTAGTAGAGCTAGTAATATCAAACGTCCCTGACATAATATAACATTGGATAAAGTTTTTTTTTTTAATTTGAATATACTTCTGAATATACATCTGAATATATAATATTTACTTTATAAAATAATCTGTAATCAATTGTATTCATAGATATTATATTCAAAGATATTTTATTTGTAAATAATTATTAAGCTCGTCATGTGAATGGCTATTTTGAATAATTGTCGAATGATGGTCACGCCCACCTTTATGTATCTTACTATTACGCCCCTTTTTACGCTCAGCTACGGTCGTAATACGAATACCCTATGTTAAATAAAAAATATAAATTTGATAAAAACAGCTTACAAATATGATCTACAAACAAATAACTTGAAAAGGATCTTGTGATATAATGAACGATGATTTAAATGATTGACACGAGAAAGCAAGTAGTAACCAGAGGTTTAATGTCGTTGAGGAACATTGCGACATTCCAGATAACTTCTGGAATCATGACACCGTGACCCAGGGGTAGGGAAACGCTAGCGTCGTTTTGTAGATTGCGTTGCACCACGAGGCGGCGCCGGTAGACTGCTACCGAGTCATCGGAGTGTCTATCAAGCGTTGCCCACGCTACATCGAGTTGCTGGATCTGTACATGGCATAATAAATATGTAAAATGAAATTTAATAATTAAAAACTATTTCAAAATAAAAGTCTCACGGAATTCTAGCTAATTTAACAAAAATAAATTTGAATAAATCCATTCTATTGAATTATATTTTCATGACAACGATATTCATATCACTTAAAATCTATCGGCTAACCCTGGCGGTTTGCAGAGCATCTACAATACAGCCAAACGAGAACAGATTTCCCAGGGTATCAAATAGAGCCTCAGCAACTTTGATCCACCAGCGGAGTAAACGCAAACGATCTCCACTAGAAGGAGCTGCTAATATCGTAGTCTGAACAAACAGATGTAGCACGTCATACCTGTGTAAGAGAGCAATTCATAAAACCATGTTTTGTATTTTCAATATTACATAAAATAACTAGTGCTATAAATTAATTAGTCTAAAACTCGATGTTATATCTCGAGGCGAAAATAATAATTATTTAAATAATAATAATAATATTCAGATACAAATTGAAGTTAAATTGAGTAAAATACTATTCAATCTAGAATCCAAATAAAATTATGAAATATTTATACAAATAATTAAATAATATTTATAAATACTGAAATTAAATTTCCTTATCTCCAAATAAAATTTGTTTAATCAAATTATTATTTTAATTTCTTTTTCCTCAAATTTGTGACAAATTACCTAATCAAGTTTTATAATCTCTCATATATATATATATAATTTGTAGTCTATTCTTAAAAGTCATCCATCGGACTTAATATTCAAAGCATAATATAACTAATATGTATTAATAATTCAAAGAAAGTATAACATAATAATTTAAAGTAATTTAAAATAGTTTGAAATCGTAATTAAAATATTTGGAGTGATTTAATAAACAATATTAATAAATGGTATTATTTAGGGAAATACAATCACTTATTTTGTATATTAATGTCTATACATCTTATTTTCAGCACCATCTTCATCTCTTGTTTATTGTTATAAATAACAAATGCATCACTTCATACTGATATATTACTACATTGTGTTTACAAAATAAGTAGACTCAAAATAATTAAATTAAATCAAATTGAATATAATATTTGAGTTTAGGAATATTCACGTATGCCATGTATTTACTTTAATATTGAATTCATTTCTAGTATTTGATAAATAAAATTTGATAAATGGTTCATAATTAAAATTATGATATAATTAAATACAATATTAATAATTTTATTTTAATAAGATATATTATTAGTGTATATATATAAAGGGGCATTCACACAGAGCTTTTTTACAGCTTTTAAGCTGCCTAATTCGGCAGCTTTCTGCTGGATTCGAGATATGTTCAATATTTCTAGCTTTTTTCTGCTTTTTTCTGCTTTTTTATCAAAATAGAACATGTCGAATATTTCTTGCCTAAAGGTCAGCAGAAAGCTGGCTGAATGCACCTTATTGGTTAACCTTTTGATTGACAGCTGATTTTCTTTGTTGATTTATGAAAATTTAATATTTATTGACAGATTCATTTCTTTGTTAATATTATTTAATTTTATTTTAACATGGATGTTTTAATATCTGCCGATTTAAATATAATATTAATAGTAGTGATCGTATACGACGTGATTTGGTATTCATTGTATTGTAATATTAATATAATTTGTATATAATTTAAATATGTGCGTATTAAATAACGGTTTAAATATGGGCGTATTTACATTAAGCTCAAAGTGACAGCTCGAGCTTTTTTATTCGAGCTTTTTCTAGCTTTTTCAGTGTGAACGGATTTTAAATTACCAGCTTTTTCTGCAGCTTAAAAGCTGCCTAATTAGGCAGCTTAAAAGCTGTAAAAAGCTCTGTGTGAATGCCCCTTAAGATTGTCAAGAAATTATGAATATAATATCTAAATAATTAAACAATGACTTTTATCGAATAGATGCATATTTAAATTTAATATATCTTCATATATCAATTCTAATACTATACTATTTCGAGATATAATTTATACTATAATATAGATGGTTTTATTATTAATAACATTTACACAGCATGTATTACATGAAAATGAATATATAATAATATAAAAATAGATTTATTCAACAATATTATCTTAAAATCACGAAAAATATTGTTACAATTTCGAGGTAATAAAAACAATATCCGTTGTCATTGTCAAGGGTTAACTACTAATCTTATAAATGTAACTAAATTATAACGAATTCAATATTAAAGCTAATTAACTAACAAAAAATTCAATATTCAGATGATATATGTATTTTTAAAAGTAACATTTTACATTTTCATTCGTAAAATTATAACTCAATTATATAAAAATAGAAAAAATTATTCATATATATATTTAAAGTAAGTAGGTCAAAAAATATTGGCATCATTCCAATTATTAAATATACTGTTATATATTGTATAGTGAATAAGTTGCCTGTTATTAAAATCTATGCAATGAAAAGACTAGTTTTTATAGGCTTTAAACTTTAGAATAATTTATATAGAGTAATTTAATAAGACGAAATTAATAACAAAATTTAAATAAAATATTTAATTTCAAAATAGATAAACTGGAAATAGATTTAATATTTTAACTCTTTAATCTTTATTGTCCAATGTAACGTTTTTTAGTAATTTTGCAAAAACTTTAATTCATAAAACCCTATAGTATAAAATTAGTAGGAAATTCATATATTTTATTATTCACAATATCATTATAAACTTAGATTCTACACAATAGATTTCATCCCATGATTATTTCAAATGAAATGTATATTTGAAAATTATATGAAGATCATGAAAACGGAAGTAATTTTATTAAACAATTGTATTATACAATTGTTTTATATAATTATATTAAACAATTGTATTATACAATTATATTAAACAACCTCTGAATGATGTCATTACGTAATTGCTCGCCTTCGGGTAGGGTAACAAGTTCGTATCCCGTCGAAGTAATGGTATCGGTCAATCTGACCACACCATCCGTAATACGAAGCATATCGAGATCGAGGAGTGTGAGATGTCGAGAGAACTCTTCTGGGTCACTCTAGCGAGAATAAGATAGATTAAGGGCTGATCAGATTTTAAATAGAGGTGAGGTATAAGTTGTAAACTGATTGATATTTAAAGGAAATTGGATTTAAGAGTAATAATATTTAAGCTTTAGCTAATTTCGAAGATTATAAGAAATATTTAAATAAAGAGTTTAAATTTAGTAGAGATTTTGTTTAGAATTGTTATAGAATATTTCTGTTTAGATTCATTATAACTTTAGAAAAAATAGGTGAACAGTATGAGATGAAATAGTGAAGAATTAGGTTTAAATAGTACACATATATTAGAAAACACACAGACACCAGCTACAACCTGAGTGAACAAGGCGATGATCTGTCGTGAGGCTACAGAGTCTAAGGGCTTACTCTCGTTGGTAAGTAGTTTGCATGACCTATTATAATCGTAGTAGCTAGTAGTCAGCGGACGTTGTTTCGAGGCAATAGCACCATTAGGGGGCATTGTGGCGGCGTCCGGGTTCGGAATATCGTAATCTGAAAGTAATAAGATAATATTATTTATAATTAACTAAGTAGGTCAATTAAAGAGACAAGGAGTGAGTGAGTGAGTGAGTGAGGGAGAGAGGTATTACTTAAAATAGATTAAGAAACTAATTAATTAAAGTACTAAAATAAATAAAACAAAACGCACCTTATCAAATTTTAAACTTGGGTAACATTCAATTGTAAGATTATAAAGATATATGAAATTGATATGCAAGAGTCTACGGTTAGATGACTAATGAGAGTTGATGTTCTAAAGAGCAGTGTGCTTTATTTATTTACAAATAACTGAAAATTAACTGGGCTTGTATGTAGAAATATAGTGCATTAGTGAATATATTAACAGTATAGTATTAACAGTATATTATTACATATATAATATTTATTAATAGAATAGCGATTTATAAAATATAAGATATAATTATAACATGGAAAAAATACTATAATATAATACATCATGAATAGAAGATATTTATAGAATTTACGTTATACAAAATATTCAAACTATTTACTTTAAGAATGTAATTAAATAATGAAAATATTCATTATACAATCATAGATATCATATTTATTATTGTATAAATATATTTGAGTTTTTATATTATCTGTTATTATTAAACATATAGTAGTAATTTAAGAGATATACATTAATTACAACAAATTTAAATACAGCAATATAATTCATTTACTATATAATATAATTTATAAATATGCAAACTTTAATCTATTTATTAGATATATAATGAGTATATAAGTATAATATATATATATATATACATAAGTAATATAGGATAATATATCTATGATCGTTTAATACGTTTGAATTTTGATTCTAAGTATTCATCTTATAAATATACTTGTTTATTTATTTATTATTAGAGGCCACGAGGTCAACATCTCACAATCAGTATACATTAGTAGGATGCCTAAATTTACCAATTTCTTGATCGCCGAGCGCTGGCCATGCTGAAATGTCCCCGTAGTCGTGATCATCGGAGACATAGCGTTTAACCACCAGAGGGCGTTGTCGCGAATCTCCTTTAGCTATGGTGGGCACACGCGACGGCTTCAATGGGCCATTCGAACCAACGCGAGGAACTGGAGGTGAAAGGTCACCGGAGTGGCGGAGGATGCCGCGATGATACTGCCGAGTCAGCGAACAAGTCTGGGGCATTAGGTAATCGGTCAGCATATTAGAAACTTTCTTCAATAGTGTGTCCAAGTAATTATTAGTTACGTCTGAATTGGCTGATTGCATGTTTATATTAGAATAATAAAATATGTCGATACTATCAAATCAAAAAATTATTAAAAATAGAAAATGATATATTTATAATATATAAACATTAGTGATAAATATAATATATATTTATTAATCACTAATGTTATGTAGTATATTACCTGTATTTATATTTTAAGGAGTTCATTTTCTATTTTTAATGATTTGTAGTATCGATATATTTAAATATTATTATAATATATACAAACATGTAATTAAACTAGTGTAGATGTAACTAATAAATTACTTAGATAAATTAGATAAATTACTATTGAAGGAAACTTACCATTGACCAATTATAAATATATATATATATATATATATATAACCAATATAATGACCAATAAGAACCTGATGAGAAGTATTTAATGCAGCCGGCCGTTTGATTATTGCTTTAGATGTGTCAGAGAGCACACAACCTAATTCAAGGTAATCTTTTACCAACAGACTGACTGTTCTATATGCGTTACCTGTGTTTAGTTAAGTAATTGGTGTAGTAATTGAAGAGATGAGATAGTGTATGTTATTGAAAGGAGATAAGATAGTAGCGGTATTGAAAGGAGATAAGGTAGTAGTTGTATTGAAAGGAGATAAGATGGTAGTGGTATTGAAAGGAGATAAGGTAGTAGTGGTATTGAAAGGAGATAAGATAGTAGTTGTATTGAAAGGAGATAAGGTAGTAGTTGTATTGAAAGGAGATAAGATGGTAGTGGTATTGAAAGGAGATAAGATAGTAGTGGTATTGAAAGGAGATAAGGTAGTAGTGGTATTGAAAGGATATAAGGTAGTAGTGGTATTGAAAGGAGATAAGGTAGTAGTTGTATTGAAAGGAGATAAGATGGTAGTGGTATTGAAAGGAGATAAGGTAGTAGTGATATTGAAAGGAGATAAGATAGTAGTGGTATTGAAAGGAGATAAGGTAGTAGTGGTATTGAAAGGAGATAAGATAGTAGTTGTATTGAAAGGAGATAAGGTAGTAGTTGTATTGAAAGGAGATAAGGTAGTAGTGATATTGAAAGGAGATAAGATAGTAGTGGTATTGAAAGGAGATAAGATAGTAGTTGTATTGAAAAGTGATGACAAATGGGTAATAACGGTAACAGATTATTTAAATTATATTAGATAGTTGAGATATATTGTTATCTGATGGGGGATAATAAAATACTAGTACAATAGGTTAGTAGTGATATAATTGAGAGGTTAGAGTGTAATAATTATAATGTAAATGATTAGCATATTGGTAATTGTTTATGAATTATGAGGATACAGGTAATAGGGTCAAATGTGGGAGTAGTGAAGAGAGAATGGTAAGAGATTATTAGCCAACATTTAGGAGAAGGAGAAGATAGCTTATGGTCTGTGGTAGAAATAGAAAATGGTGGTTACCTTCCAAACGAAACTGTTGCAATCCATTGACCTCATCCCGATTAAGAACAAAGTGTAGGGCGTGGTCAGCTTTATTAACTGTTAACACGTAGTCCCCTGGTGAACTTATAGAATCTCGTACCTGCGAAAAAGTACTTGCTATTTAATAGAATCACTTCTTCTATCTGTTACAACTGAAATTAACTTTAACCATTAAAGAGTTTAGTAGAATATCAAGATAATATGATTAGTACAAAATCGAAATAAAAAGCATTATGGTGCTAAGCTTATATTTGAATTGGTTGAGAAAATGTTTAAAATATAAATTATTTATATTAATATTATTCAATGATAATAGAATTTGTAATCTTGCATACTACAAATATTAATGACTTTCTTATCAATACAATTTATATAATAATATTAATTAATCTTATCTTGACTATATTTATAGGCCAATATAAAATAAGTTCAATAACTAACAAAAGTATTGCTATAAATTACTGCCATCAACAGTTAACACATCAGAAACATTAGCAGTTAATCTAGTACAATCTGCGTAATCATTTACATCGTACCAATGGGAAATAGCATTGCTATCCACAAACTATCTTGCCTATAGCAATGAAGTAGTGACATAGTACTGTGGCTTTCAATGAATCATCATCCAACAAATACTCAGATGTAATCACTATACAAAAAATTAAAAATAATGTAGAGTATGTAGGCAAAAACATAATTAGTAGTAACCTAGCTAGTAATTGTGTAGTAACTACCTGGTAGTTGTGTAGAAACTACCTATTAGTTAGTAACTGTGAAGTAACCGCCTAGTAGTTATGTAGTGTTTACGTAGTACTTGTAGTTGGTAACTGTATAGAAACAACCTAGTAGATGTGTAGTTTCTACTTAGTAGTTTGTTGTTGGGTAGTATCTAGTAGAAACTAACTATGAAATCGCCATCATTTTTACAATAAAGTTCAGCATTCTTCCTTGTGATGTCCCCCCTGTACCAACTGAAAGTAGTCAGATCTTCACCCGCTGAACTTTCCCTTCTGAAATTGATTGAGGAGATTATTGGGCAGGTTGAAATTAAAGTTAATTAGATGTTAAATTGGTATAAGTAGGTACAGCGTCCATTGTCACTACCACTACCACCTCCGCTACCGCTACCGCTACCGCTACCGCTACCGCTACCGCTACCGCTACCGCTACCGCTACCGCTACCGCTACCGCTACCGCTACCGCTACCGCTACCGCTACCGCTACCGCTACCGCTACCGCTACCGCTACCGCTACCGCTACCGCTACTACTACTACTACTACTACTACTACTACTACTACTACTTCTACTACTTCTACTACTTCTACTACTTCAACTACTTCTACTACTTCTACTACTTCTACTACTTCTACTACTTCTACTACTTCTACTACTTCTACTACTTCTACTACTACTACTACTACTACTACTTCTACTACTACTACTACTTCTACTACTTCTACTACTTCTACTACTTCTACTACTACTACTACTACTACTACTTCTACTACTTCTACTACTTCTACTACTTCTACTACTTCTACTACTTCTACTACTACTACTACTACTACTACTTCTACTACTACTACTACTTCTACTACTTCTACTACTTCTACTACTTCTACTACTACTACTACTACTACTACTTCTACTACTACTACTACTTCTACTACTTCTACTACTTCTACTACTTCTACTACTTCTACTACTTCTACTACTTCTACTACTTCTACTACTTCTACTACTTGTACTACTTCTACTACTTCTACTACTTCTACTATTAAAAACAATAAAAGCTGAGAACCAACGCCTTTATGAATGATGATTTGCTACTACTGGTGACGCTGGACGACTCCGTGGTCAGTTCTTCGTAGCTATCTTGAAGAGAGTCTCGCCTCTCCAATCTACGTACAGTTCTGGCATTAGTCTGCGGCTACACTTGTTAAGATAATTCAGATAATATTTTAACAGCGCAATTCATATTGGACTTTAAATAAAACATAATTGATTCCATTTAAACAGAAACTCGTCTGCCAGAGTCAAGAATTCGCAATTTGTAGACGATTCACTAACTTCAACGAACTATTATTACTATGCATCATCTTGGTTCGATTTTGATAATCATCTGGAATTAAAAACGATTAATAGAATATAACAAAAACTCATGGCAAACATTCAACAAATAATTTATACATAAGAGAAATACGATCTCGTAGATGAGATCGACATTGTGCATTGAAAATCGCAGTTGACCTTTATGAATATTTTGTAAACTCTTCAATAGAGAATTTCTATCGCTGAACTTATGTATTCCGAGATCAAATATCTCATCTTCTCGTAGATCTTTAATTTCCTATATGAGAAATCAAGTACTTTAACTTTCTATTTATCAAGTCTGAAAAATGTTAATATAATATATTATTTATACATCGATTCCGACTAATATTTGAAATGGTGAAAATGTGGAAGTTTGAATGGGATTAGATAGATAGATATAATACGATAGGAGTAAAATTGAGTATTGAGAGGATTTGAGGATGAATAAATTTCTAAATGAAATTAACCTATAAACCAATAAAATAAAAGAAAAAAATATATGCATTATAATATATTCATAAAAATAGAAAATAGATCACTTTCGATATTATTGAAATATAATAGAAAATATAAGTTTAGTAATTAATTAATAATAGTGATTTGAGAAATATCCGTTAGTAATTGTTAAAATAAATTTCATTATCAGATATGAAATATATGCTAACATTTAAAGATTTATATTTGGTCAATAGATGTTCATAATGAGAAAGATTCAATGACTTTAACCAATCAATGATTTCGTTACTAATTTCTGATTGTATGATTACGGTATTTTGTGATGATACTGATTGGCTACTATCGCTTTTCAATGATTCAGAATCATTATCCGAACTCACTGTCATTTCACTTTAATCTACGGAACATAACTTGTATTAATGTTTTAATTATATTGACAATGATATTAAGCAATTATACATTCTAAATCAATGATACGATTGCGGTAATATATTAAATCAAATATTTGATACGGTTGTATAGAAATAACATATAATACATTGTATAACAATCAGATAATGAAGTAACGGGATACGAGTACGGTCTGTAAGCATCCCGACACTTTAGTCTACCCGCTGGCGATATAATAAAATAACATAAAGTTCAGAATGATGAGATTCCAAAAGTACTAATAAATTACAGATGTCCAGAGAATTTTCTAGAAACAAAACTATACATTTTTAGAGAAGAATTGTTATATCAGAAGGGTTACTTTAAAATGACTGAATATTAATAATAATGATACGCTAAACTACAGACTAATTACTGTTCCTTCCTTACAAAAGATTATAAATAGAATCATTTTTTTGGCAGGAAATGTAGCAAGTTGAATGCACTAATAAAATATCTAATTTATTGACGCATGTGTTAAAGATGTATGAAAAATGCCGGTAAAAGCATGCCGAGAATAAATTACATTTATAAATAACATAACGGGGAATTCAAAATAATTAGTTTCTTTATAAATAATATAAGCTAAAAAATGAATACATTTTAAATAAGTGATAAATTATTATATTTATTTACATGGAAATCAAATGGAAATTTACATTAAAATATTAATTACTTATATTTAAAGTATATATATATGTATCAGTATTTACATAATTATAAAATATATAAATTATGATAAATATATATTTTTACCCATATATATTAATATATTAAAGTTTATTATTAATTCATATTAGAAAGATAAATATTATTAATACTATACTAGATTAGACTATGCTCAATATTATTTCAATTATATTATGATCAAAGTTATTTATATTATACTATAATAGATATTATTTATACTATAATAATATAAATATTATTTATAGTATACTATTATTTATATTAATTATATATGATGAATATTATTTGTATTCTATTATGATGGATATTATTTATAGTATATTATGATATATATTATTATATTATAGTTTATAATTTTTATATAATAATATTTATATTATAGTATGATCAATATAATTTATAAGTAGGCCAATTTAGATATTAAACAAAGATTTTTAAATGAGTTAAATGACAAATTATTCATAATTTTAACATGAAAATAAGTTTTATTCTGATATATCAAATATATATTGTTATAATAAAATCTATATTTATATAGTAAATTCATATTTATATAAAGAAATTACGAGTGGAAACATAATTTTACTATAAAATATTAATAAAGTGACATTGTTTTTAAATTTGTATTCAATATTATATATTATTATTGATTTATTTATTTTGATACATTGTGAATAGATTACTGGGTGATCACTATATGTGTATGTTAATTTATAAATATATGTATTTATAGCAATGTTAATAAATAATATTTAAACGTTATTATTAATTTAATACAACATATATATATCTCACAATAGGCTAATCTATTCATTGCTTGCAGATAAGATTGGAATACAATACACTTTAATACTTAAATTATTAAATACATTTTGTGTAAGAAAAATACTTAAAATTTAAATAAAATTGGCAAATATCTACTACATTTTATTAGATTAAGTATAATTAATATGTTTTGCAGTATACTTTAAAACATGCTTATAAAACATATTAATAATGAATATTTAAAAACAATTTAAATGAAAATGTTAATAATAAATGTAATATAAAAACCATACCTGATTAATAAATTAATAAAATCATATCTAGGTTAATTTTAGATTACAAAATATTATTTTGTAAATAATCCTAACTATAGTTTACACGCAATTCATGAAAAATTTAATATTTTAATCAATTCATATTAAATTCTCAGAACTATAATTGTATTTTATTCTGACCAGTTGTGTACATTAATTTATCGATACATAATATATGTACCATCGCACATTTTATAATATACACTAGTATATATACATTTATAACAAATACAGAGTAAGTAATTTATCAATAAAAATACATTTCAAATAAATGTTGGTATTGTATTTAAATATGATTGCATATAATATATATAATAATATATTAGATTGTATAAATGATAATATTATATAAGTTTTAATATATATTAAATTAAAAATTACTAACTATCCAATGAGAAGAAAATTCCTAAAATGAATAAATTCCTAAAATATATAAAATATTCTTGGGGTAATTTCATTGGTGATTAAAGTTCTCAGGAAGTACTATGTTCATTGATAAATAATATACTTTTAATATTTAAAGATTATTAAATATATAATAAATAGGCTTATATCGGATATATCGGATGTTAACGTTTTATTTTATTAATATATAATTTACACATAAATTCTAATTATGATGTATTATTATACCAGTTAGACGATATTAATTTGCGTTTATATATTTAATTTAAAATTTATACAATATTAAAAATAGTAACTTTTACTTTTACTATAATTTTAAAATACATATATTAATCCTTTACAATATATAACCTTATGTAATTTACTATTTTATAATACATTTGATGTAACATTTATTATAATTTTCACATATTATATTAACACATTATTGACATATATAATCATTATATCATTATGTATATGAAAAGTAATGAATTAATTAATCCACCCATTAATTGTGACTACATTTTATACTAATTTATTCTAAATTTTAATTTATGTTTTTTAGCTTTATAATACAATTTTTGATACAAATATAAATCGAAATAATATATATTCCTATTTGTTTTTACTGGATACTCTACAGTAGTTTTTATTAGGAAACCGAGCAAATTAAATTCAAATAAAATCAACCAATATATTGTATTCTATTGTATAACAATAGTAATTGTCTTAGTAATAATATTAATAACAATTAATAATTACGTAATAATTCTATCTATCTACAAACTAATACCTATAATTATCCAATCAAATTATTTTACTATGGTAGATGGTATTTGACTCATAATTTCTTTTAATTAGTAAGGGTTTAATATTTATATAACGCAAGATATGTACACTATTAATTTAAAGTATGAATCATAAAACAATAATGACTATATTTATATATATATATATATATATATATATATTAAATTATACTAATTATACATGATTATTAATTCAGATTTCCTATAGCATGTTGATTTTTATAATATAATATTTACAGATAAGATATAAGAATATTTTCCCTGTTTCAATTATAATGAGGTTATAAGATAAATTTAGAAAATAGATATATTTAAAAATAACTATTTTGTTTTACAATTTTTCCTTATATATGTATATCTAATGTATAAGTATTATTAAAAAGGGATAAGAAAAGTTTTATTTTCGAGTGTTTCTTTGAGATTGCACCCCCGGCTAATGACAAGACGGACGGCTTCATTCTGCAGAAGTATCCCCCTAATTATTCCGATGAAGTTGTTCTCAGTAGTTCGGTTAAATTTGCTTTTCCGATCGCGAAATCACTTTTCAATCCGGCATCAAAGTTTACACAATCTCTATATCAATATAATTCAGGATTTATATGTGATTCAAATTCGCCTTAATTTATTTATTTCTGTACCTAGAAATGTAATATTCTAATCTGGTCGCAAAGTGTTCAGACGACGTTATCGCTTACAATCGATTACCCTCGCAGGTCGCAGGAGATTGAGTACGGCGGCGGCATAGAGCATTACACGTTTGTTTTAACCGATTCCGACCGCAACTTCCGCTACGGCTACTGCAGACGCTTCATGAACAATAACTCGACGTGTCTCTGTTTAATCAGGTAACAGTTTGCCTGGATCCCATCGCGTTCATTCGCGTCTAATAATGCGCATCGCTAATAAATCCGCTTTGCAGCCTCCATCCGTGGTTTGACATATTCAGGCTTTTGCTGAACAAACTCGGAATCCTGGTGAATACCAATTGGAAGCTAGTAGAATCTATGTTACGTTGGTATTACTATATGTTACTATATACTTATAACATTTATGTTTATATTAATCGCACACGCAATGTTATTAAATGTATAATATAATAATATTGATTTCTTTAATTTTGACCAATTCAATTATTTAAATAGATTCCTTGAAAGAACAGAATTTAAATGATTACACCATTGGATCTGAAATTCAAACCATTGCCAGAAATAATATAACAGAGGTTGTATTAAGTTATAACAGATTAATCTATAACCAATTGTAGTTATTTCAAATACCCTTTATGTAATAAGTATTTCATATAGTATTTGCCATACCTACTATAATGATCTCTCTTAACACTTGTTTTAATTGAAAATGTGATGAATCTTTATAGAAATTTACTTTTTATCTACCATGCGAGTCTCAGCTTCCAAGGATTCATGAAAACGTAAGATTTTGAAGAATGTTTTTTAAAACTTCTTTATTATAATAATCATTAAAAATCATTTATTTCTTCTAGAATATTGTAATTATAACCAGAGAATATTTTATTGAATTAATATCTAGTATATATTATATTCCAGGTGACGATATGTTGGCAATTTATACTAACCTTTATTACTTCTTAATTAATCTTTAATGTGATTTTTTTAGCAAAATCTAAGTGAATACTACAGTGCCGTCACCCCTGAAAATATGATATTAATATTTATTAGGTTTATATCAAATAAAATATCTATTCAGTTATTTTGTTTCTCAAAAATTGTAATTATAATAAATGATAATACAAATTATTCTCTATAATTTTAATATAAATATATAGTTTATATTCGCGTTAAATAGAAAATTCTATTATAAAATATTTGCTTTTTATTCATTTTTTAAATCATTGTATGAAAAAATACTAATTTATATACCATTTATTTTCAAAACGTTAACAGTTTATTAATGGAGAGAAGAGTGTTGATTATTAGTAGAAGGTTGAGTAGATTGACAGCCTGCATTCACGCTTCATCAACTTTATTGTACCCATTAAAATGGTTGGACTTGTTTCATTATGTAGTAATATATATGGTGAGACTAGTTTACGTAGTATGCATTTCATCTCATAAATATAAATATATCTATTTAAATAACCTGTATTTAAATTATAATATTCATAATATTAATTTCTAATAATAAAATATTATGAATCGATAATTGTATTATTAATCACAAATTTAAAAATAATCCTATTAAATCTTTTCAAATATAATTGATTATAAATATAATGAAATATATTATTTGTATATGTTTGTATTCATAAGTATATATTTCCTTCAAGTGATTATACAAGATATTTTAATTTGTTGCTATACAATTTGTGTATATATATTTGTAATGCCTACTAAAATCACTCGAATATGTAAATGAATTATATTGTATATTTGCATACAGGCAACACATCTTTATTCCTGTACTAATTGAAGATGCCATAGATTATTGCAGGTATATATGTATTGTTATATTATAATTAATTAGCCTTATTAATTATTTATGATTTGTATTAATAAGTCATTTAAAATAGTTCTCTGTATAACACAACCTACTATTGTGTATTATATAGTGCTCCGATGCCTTATCTCATTGGTATCCATGCGTCATTATTGGCTAGGATTGCGGGGTCAAATATTGTAAATATGAATGAAATTGACGAAGGTATTGTAATTAACATTTATATTATGCATTTAATACTAATGGCCCACTTTTTTACACATCGTGTACTCCTATCGCATTAATAATTGTTAACCGTAGCCATACAGCCACACAGACTCGCATAGACTCCATTTTGGACAACCCCGTGATATTTAACGCCGACTCGGGAACTGTGAGATCAAATCACAACGATCTTGAGAATTTTCCACGAGAAATTGTAAATATAGACAATATTTTATATTAAATTAAATATTTTTTAATATATATTTTAAGTATATTTAAATATACTGAATTTATTAATATTTACGACTAATATATGTACTGTTATCATGTATAGTTGAATGAATTACGTAAGAGTTTGGATGTAAACAAAGGAAATGTATTTGAGGATGGTGTTTCAAGATCATTCCTTCGTACTATGGCCTCGATTATTGGTTATTTTGGAATGTATTATATTATTTATGAATATTTTTATTGATTATAATATATTACTTTTTTTTCATATATTTAATTTAGTTTTGTTATAATTTTATGGTTACTAATATTGTGTATTACTTTCTTTAGGTTGCTATAAAAATTACATGAAAGAACAAAAGGGTTCTAAGGAACCTATTGTATTTGACAAAGAAGCTTTTATATCAGAAGGTAATAAAGAATTTCGAAAAAGTATTATGCAACTCCAGGTATATTTTTATATTAAAATCTGCATTACGATCTATTCCTTATGTATTTTCAATATGAATAATAATTTTATATAATTTATTATTACATAAAAGAGTGTTGGCAACTATTAAATATATACATATCCAGAGTTTCGACGTCTTTATCGATGATAGAATTAAATCTTACTATAACACGAATACTGAAGATATTAAACTAGCCGAATTTGAAAGGGAAGTAGCGATTGAGAAATCTAAAACCAAACCTAATTTCAATAATATTGTTAAGGTTTAATTCATAAAATACTTAATATCATAATGTTAAAACATAATTTTAAATATTATCACATTCATTAATATGTTAAATACATAATATACATATTATATTTTATAATATAATTTATTATAATTTCTCTAACAGAAAACATTGCAAATTAAAAATAAGGTTTATTTTAATATATAATAATAATATATAATTATACATTTATTATGATAATGAGTACATTTTAATACTAAATTCATATTAAAAATAATAAATATATTTATATTTATCATATCAATAGATGAAAACTAGTTCACGTAAAGTTGCCAAAGAAGTTAAAAATAAAATGGATGATAACTTCACAAAAAATGTTATAATTATTATAATATCAATATAAAGATTATAAATAAGATATTGACAAACAAGGAAACTGCAAACATTGCAGGTCACCAACAAATATTTATAGATCCATAGTATTTTTATATTTAATTCAGGTGACATGAATTTGTATATATTTAAATAAACTATTGATATTAATAAATTTTATATAATAATTAATTATTATATATTATTAATAGTAATAGTTTATAATATAAATTTACATATCATATAAATATATATTCAGTAAATTTCAGTCATCTTTTAATAATCATGAGTCATGAGTTCATAAATAAAGCTAACTTATTAAAAGCTATCAAATCAATATTTACTCAGACATATACTACTGAAATATCATCTCCTATGTCTGCTGATACGATGAAGAGATTTACTAGTCAGGATAGGTTATATTTTTTATATATGCGAATCTATTCGATCTTTAAATATAATATTTATTATATTAATTAATTTATTAAATTTATATTCATTAAAAATATTTTTATTATTTTCAACAGAACTCGGAAATACAATATTATTGGTTAGATCATTTTCTTAGATTATTAATTAATAATTATTTATTATAAAATATCTTATATTATATATATTCTGGATATATTTTAATTTGAATAAAATAGATCGACAATCTTCACTAGAAGAAGCCGACATTAGTTTACCTTCCCAGGAATCATCGGGTATTGAGAAGCCATCAAAACCTCTTAATAGAGTATCAACTATGTCTTTATTGAATGATCCAGATATACAGGTTAATTTTATATTTATAAAATATATATAATATATTCGTTTATTTTATAATATTTATATATTAACTAAAATATATTATTTAAAATTAATAAAATGTAATAATTTATTTTTGAATAGAATTAATTTATATATATTTCCATTTTTAGTTATTATAATGTAATAATATTCCATGATATGATACTTAATTTCTATTAAACTCTTGATATCTGTTTTAATACAATATATAACTGCCTAATTATAATATAAGTACATTTTTCGTTCCCCTTATACTATGTTTTCTATTTGATTTTAGTTATACTATAAAAATTGAATTTTCCTGACGAAATATTTATTTTAAATATTTATTTTCGAAAAATGTTATATAATCGAAAATATATTTATTTTGAAAAATTTCAATAGCTATTCCATAAGATTATACGAAAAATGATTTGTTTAAATAACATTTCTTTCTCATCTTCTTAACGAATATCAATAACTATTATTGTATCCGTGTGAATCCACTATAACTCTGATCGCTCCACCTCCGCAACGCAAAGAACCGACTGAAGTACGACGAGGACGACAGAATGAAGACCGCAGACTCCAAACACAGTCGCATGGTCATGAGAGTGTCATCGACACACCGCTGCAACGACAGACCTAACAACAACAGACCTAACAACAATACTCCGTTGATTCAATTCGGCGACGACGCCGGAAACCCATCTTCCTCGATATCGACCTCCAGAACCTTGACCCCCGCCGCCGGAAACCCATCTTCCTCGATACCGACCTCCAGAACCTTGACCCCCGACGCCGGTCGAACCGTCGAGTCGCCAGCTTCTCTTTTCGACGTTTACGATTCGGCCGGGGCGGTTTGTTTCGACGCCGATGCCGCCGTAACTCCGCTGACACCCGAATCTCCGGGGCTGTACGCAGATCCTTTCGTAGGGCGCAGTCGTTTTGCCGACCCCGCCACCTTTTCTTCGTCGGCGCGTATTCCTCGCTGCCACTACCCGTTGACGCCACCAGGTGGCAACAATGCGGTGGCGACATCGGACCCTAAGCCGGTGGCGGCTCCTCGTACCTCGAAGAAACTCAAAGCACTGCCGAATTCAGGTAGAGCCTGTGGCAAGTAATTATAGCATACGCTAGATGTACGATAGATGTTATACCAGAAGTAAATATTAATATACGCTATGCTTCTTTACATATCTCACACCTTTCTTTTTCTCTCTCTCTCTTTCCAATCATTTATCCCACCCTTCCTTTCCTTTATTTTTCATTCCTCTCCATCCATTCATCCACTCTACTCTTCCTGTAGATAATTATTGCACAATAATTCAGTAAAATCACAATTTTGTACGGTAACAGTACCTCCCTATATCAGCAGATTTGATATCGGGCTGCAATAACGCTACCAACAACATCCGATTGAGTGCCGTAGAACAATTCGATCCCCTCGTCAAAGACCACCTGGATCCCTTCTCAGACTGTCATATCGATAGCGTCAATATCTCTCCCAAGACTACTCCGTCCGACGCGTTTTTCAACTCGACGCCGTCGGTATTACGTACACCGTCGGCGGAGTCGAAACCGACTGTTCCACGGCGACCTTTGTCCTATCAAGCGCAACCGGAAGCGACTACGGTTCCGCAGCCACCTCCTCGGCCTACTGCGTCGCAGGAGAATCGGCGAACCGTTGGAATACAAAAGACAACCTGGACGACGTTCGAATAACCGGCAAATTGTTCGGTGTCGTTATTCCGTAGAAGTTAATCCGTTGGTATATAGACACCAAGATATATCATCCATTACAGATTGTTCATCGAATGTAAATCATTTAACTATTATATATTTATTTTTATAAACCCAATATTAATATTAGTTAATTTACTGAATTATATCAACCAGTCGAATTGTACATAATTTGTTGATATTTTATATAATATATAATAAATTATAAAACTTGATATTTTTTTACATTTATTTTTTTTAATTACTGATTTATTAAGAATTCATGTAATCAGTAATAATAAAAAATGAAATTAATTTATATGTAATATATTTTATAAGATTTATTGAACTTAATATAGATTCTATTAAATTTAATATTGAATATGAATATATAACTTTGAAATATGGAATTTGATGAAATCTGAACATATATAATCCTATTATTATATATTAGATAATAGTAAATGTATTTACAAAAAGTAATAATTCAATGTAACTATTCACTTATTACTTTCAATTTCTGGTCAGCAATCTTCAGGAAAGAAAAGTGAATACAGAAATATCTGAAGAGAAAATGTGAATTAGTTTTAATAAATCAAAGTAATAATAATAGTTTATATTAATAATTGGTAGTCATAAATTATGAATTTATATATACATATATAGATAATTTGCATATTTCCTCTACGGATGTCATATATAATAATTAATACTCACAGAAAAATAGAGAACGATAAAAAGTATAGTGTGGCGAATACATGGAACACGAATCCGCTGAGCCAGTAAACAGTGGCCGAGTATATCAGGTTAAAAGCGGAAGTGGAGATCAAGGAAGAGAGTGCTTCTGTCACACCAATACTTGCGAATAAAGCTCCTATTGAAATTGGTGTTACCAAATAACTCGTATATTAATACACCGGATACATTGAAAGTACTTCTTTATATAGTGATATGTATATAGTGCATGGGATAGAATTTATTAAATTAGTAATATATGTTTAACCAATCTTCTAGGTTCCTCGGTGTATTATATACATATATACATATTATATTATAATAGTTCAAAAACATTTTTAGATATATAATATCTATAAAGATAATTATAGTTTTTTTCTAAACATTATTATTATTTCAATAATATCGAGAAATAAAGTAGAAATTGTATGTAGAAAGTTGTAAGTAGAAAGTTGTAAGTAGAAAGTTGTAATTAGAAGGTTGTAAGTAGAAAGTTATAAGTAGAATCTCTAAGTAGAAATTGTAAGTAGAAAGCTCTTAGTAGAAATTGTAAGTAGAAGGTTGTAAGTAGAAAGCTCTTAGTAGAAATTGTAATAGAAAGTTGTAAGTAGAAAGCTCTAAGTAGAAAGTTGTAAGTAGAAAGTTGTAAGGAGAAAACTCTAAGTAGAAAGTTGTAAGTAGAATCTCTAAGTAGAAATTGTAAGTAGAAAGCTCTTAGTAGAAATTGTAAGTAGAAGGTTGTAAGTAGAAAGCTCTTAGTAGAAATTGTAATAGAAAGTTGTAAGTAGAAAGCTCTAAGTAGAAAGTTGTAAGTAGAAAGTTGTAAGGAGAAAACTCTAAGTAGAAAGTTGTAAGTAGAATTTCTAAGTAGAAAGTTGTTAGTAGAAAGCTCTAAGTAAAAAGCTATAAGTAGAAAGTTGTAAGTATAAAGTTGTAAGTAGAAAGTTGTAAGTAGAAAGCTCTAAGTAGAAAGTTGTTAGTAGAAAGCTCTAAGTAAAAAGCTATAAGTAGAAAGTTGTAAGTATAAAGTTGTAAGTAGAAAGTTGTAAGTAGAAATTAATAGTAGAACGTTGTAAGTAGAAATTAATAGTAGAACGTTGTAAGTAGAAAGCTCTAAGTAGAAAGTTGTAAATAGAAATTCATAATAGAACGTTGTAAGTAGAAATCTCTCAGTAGAAAGTTGTAAGTAGAAAGCTCTAAGTAGAAAGTTGTAAGAAGAAATCTCTAAGTAGAAAGTTGTAAATAGATTGTTGTCAGTAGAAATGTATTAGTATAAATTTACTAATTCTCAAATATAAAAAATTATTTATAAATTTATCAGATTCATAATTAACAAATTAAATTGACTATTATATCGCTTATATAATATTTAATTATCTTAAATTTATATGTAGATGTTGTGTATTTAATAGTAACATTTATATTATATTTAATACCTTGGTGATCCGCACTGACCATCTTAGACATCATTGCTTCAGCAAGTGGCGTAACCACAGCAGATACCATTGCAATCTCTGGAACTAAATAAGATGATATAATGTTGAATATTGAGATTATCGTAAAAATATCATACGAACATCCTGGCTAATAGAATGATGTAAAAGTTGTATAATATCCTTAAATGGTTGATAAAATGTACTGGTTAAGATGAAATAATTGAAATTTAACATGAAAATAGCTCATTATTGTAGATAGAAAGAATGTAAATTTGCCCATTAAAAATGAGTATAGAAATATCTTACATACTAAAATTACAGCTGGGAATTTTGAATCACAAACTGTAAACATTGTGAAAATATAATGTATTATTAAATATGTTTTATGATATATTATCTTCACTGTATATTTTTCAATAGATACGTATTTCATTAGATTCATTATGTAGGCATGATACAACCTGCATGGTTTATTATTCGAGTGTACCCAATTATGGATTTAAAACTGCATATATATCATTTCAATTTGTTTACATAATAATCAATGAATGGATGAAACACAGCCCCGCACGTATTATATAATACACATTTATAATAATATTAATTATAAGTACTTGACGAATATATACATGAATATACTCACAAACATTTATATTCTTGGATTATGATAATTAATTATATATTATTTATATTAATAAATATATATATATATATAATATCAAAACTTCAATGTTATCAATGTTACTATATGATAAAATATACTTGAAGTCCATAAGAAGTTTGGTATAAAATCCTACATATCCGTAATGTATTATTAATAATTATAGTTAATTTATAGATTTAACTAATCTATTAGTTATCATAAAGTTTCTTTGATCTATCACGACTCTATAAATATATTTAGTAATAATTGTATCTATAGTTGTAATAATCGTATGTTATAACCTATCCATAGCATGAACGATGAGGTAGCCACGCCCATCAGAATATTGCTAAACATGCCAGATAGGCAAGCTGCCATACCCATGCATGCATCCGAGAACCACATTTGCAAGATGGGCACCATTGCCAATGCGAACACTGCTTTCAGGAAATATTTCAAAGCCTGTACGATTGAGTAGGTTATTTTAACTACTCTCAAATAACAGCATAGCGGATGTGAAAGTATTCTATTCGAATAATTGGCAATTCAGTTTAGAATTAGTAATTGAGTGGCACTGATATATTTGTAATAGTTGATAATCATCTCCAATGAAACTTATGTTATAATATAAATAATAAACTTAAAGTAATAAGAGTAGACATTATATAATTGATATTATATAAAAAATAACCTGAAAATAACCAATGATTACGGAGCTCCAACAGAAAGGCTGACCCATCATATATAACACATCCACGTCATTTCTTCCGTAAAGTATCATCGCGTCACAACAAAATATAATCAACTTGTGAATAAAGGGAATTATAATATAACGGATTATTATATCAATATCATTATGTAATTTTTTATATAAGTATTATAAACTATAGTATATATTATATCTAGACTTAGTTGCCTTATTAATATGGTAGTTAATTCTATAAACAATGTAACATTAATAATAGAATATTATTATTGTGTGTTCTTATGCACTAAATATTATTAAATAAAGTTATAATGGTATTTAATGATATATAAGTAAACATAATCTTAAATATAACATAGTTGATTTTAATATTATATCAGATTTTCATTTCAATGGATTAGAAGTAGAACTTTTGTAGAAATTAATCGGATTATATGTCGCAATTCTTAGTAATCTCTTACTTATATAACATTTTATTGTAATGATATCGTATGTAATGTATGTAATGTATGTTACTCATGCCTTGGTTTATCTATCATCTGCTTTATCATTGATCCGGAGTATTACATAGATGTAATTCGTGTATATAATATATAGTTACTAGTTTAGTGTAGAATATATAGTGTTTAGCAAAACAGTTATACAGTGAGTTATACAGTGTATTAAATATAGTGATTTTCCATTATAACACATGCATCTCACTCAGTTTAGTATGCGGTGTAAACTAAACTGTATTAGACAAATCGTATACTGGTAAATCACTGTTCGTAACTAACTGTATGAAACTATTCGTTATTAAAACTATTGTTAAAAGTCTATGCGCAGATATAGCCTCAACAATATCAATATAGATCATATTAAGTATAGATATAATATATGTTAGCATTATAAAAAATATTGAGGTATTACATAATTAAGAATTGTACACAAGTAAACAATTTTAGTTTATATAAATTCGAGTTATATAAAAATGTATTTAACATATCAAATATAAAATATAGTATCTAATATATAATAGTTTATATGCATATTTGAAGAAATTAAAAATCATGCATTTTTAAATCAAGATTTTCATTAATTATTTTCAAAATTAAAATATTATATTATTTATTAAGATTTAATTCAAAAGTAATATATTAAGATACTATTATTTAACGAAGAAGCAACTACTCCAGGAACATTCACACATTAATAATTTAATTGATTGTAACCAACAAACGTAGATTTAAAATCCTCTCGACGTGGTGTCTCAGTTCTAGTGTATCCTCGAAATATTCTTTATTATCACTTGGCGTAGTCGCGATCGCCTTTAACACCTCCGCCGCCTTTTTACAGTTCTCGGAACGCACGCCACGCTTCTCTCCGCAGCGACGCGTATCGCACTCGCATCCCTCGCCCGGGTTTTCGTGGGCCGCATTTCGCCGTTCCCGGTCGGGAAGCGAGTAAATGGCGAACACCCCGAAGGCCGCGCCCACAACGTCGTACAGAGTCGCGCACACGCCGCCCCTTTTGGCGTGAGTCAGCTTCTCGGACGCGCGCCGTCTACTCTCCGGCAACGCCAACATCACGTAGAAACTACTCGACAGGTAGACGAACGCGATGGTCGTGAACGAATCCAGGTAGCCGAGTTGCAGGCAGTACCCTATGCCCAGGTTGCCCAACGAGGTGGCCGCGTATAGTACCCCCTGTACCATAGCAAACCGGAAGGATCTTCGTTCCTGGCACACGGTGTCGGCGATGTAGGCGTAAGACGAACTCTGCATGACCATATGGGAACCACCGAGCCCTGTCGGGGGTCCTAGGTCAATTCATATATACCATGATCGTATAGGTAGTATGCTGAAGTATTATATTAATTTTTAATTAAACGATTACGAAGAAGATTCATTTACTGATATGAATGAGCTTTAAAATCACACAATCAAACGATAATTAAGACATTTTTAAGAATACAGGACATGGAGGGCATGGGCATAGGACATACATGCCCTACACACCTGCATTGAAGGGATGATTCGTTATTATATACAATTTGTAAAGTATGTAATAGTAATAGAATTATGCATTGCAATAGTAATGTTAACCATTAGTATATCACTTATTAACTATTTAGAATAGATGAAATACATTCAATAATATAAATAACCTTCTATGAACGTCCCCAGAAATAACCAATAATAAGATAATCGAAAATATATTACAGACATGAAAATTAAACTCTTTATGAAACCTGTGAATTCATTTTTAATTAATAATTAAGATACAAATAAAAATGTTATTTTTAATAATCACAAAATAGATATTAAATAATATTAATTCAATGATACATTTCGTGGTGTAATTATAATTTCTACTCCAATAGTAATATTTATAAATAATATCCGCATATAATAATCATATAATTCAAACCAGATATACCGGGGAGAAAAAGTCCTAGTTTTCGCCCCAAATTATCGGTATATGCCAAGATGAAAAGTGTAGTGAATAGAGCTGGCACCGTACGAGATATGTTCAAGTAACACAGAAGTTGGGATGCTTCATCCTATTTTCAGAACAATGCTTGTAGATATCGTTATTATTTATAAATACTGAGTTATACATGATTATTACATTGAGTTTAACCTATAGCTATCATCCATTATATATAATGAACACCTCAGAGTGAATTTTAAAATATATCATATTATTTCGTTTCACATTGTTCACCAAAGAAACTCTACTTTCTACTTCTCGATACTCTTTTAGATCGCATATAATTTAAGTTCAAATATATACAAGTTTACCCTTTGTAATATATATCTAACTTGTATCTTGTCTTGATAAGGATGTACGGTTGTATATTCCTGAAGAGAGATATTTCCTAGCATAGATGAGTTCTGTGAGATTTATAACGATATATTGTATATGGGTTACAATGTAATATTTGCGACAAATAACTGACATAGATCTTCAATAAATTGACAATGGGATTACTCCACATCACTAAACAATGATGCTATTATCTATTACAATTTACCTGCCATAGAGTATCCTCATTATCGCAACTCGACATGATAGTAACGTGTCCCGATGTCAAAAGCCCTTCATTGCGTGTATACCTAATCGACACCAAGAGAAACACAAATTGTTCCTATATCCGTGGTGAAGGTTATATTATACAACATAATTATAATATTGATATATATATATATATATATATATATATATATATTAGTTTGATATTTTATATAATATATTTATATATAATATTTTCGTAAATAAAAACGTTCTATATTATACGGTTTATATTATATGCATTAAGTGTATTAAGTAGTATGAATTTCGTTATCGTATAATAAAACATCGTCATCGATTAGGTGATTTTATAAATTCTAATAACTAATTAAATATAACTTTAAACAACATATATATATATGGTTATATAGTATACATATGTATGTGGTTATATAGTATATGCAAATTCGTATTATATGTGTTTATTAAATTATAATATTATGAAACTATCGAGTATTTTAAAATTTTAATATTTATTAATTGAAAAATAAAAATATTATTATTAGTATTTTATTCTATCTATATTTAATTCTATTCATAATAGTTAACACCAATTTTTAAAGAATTATTACAGAATATATTTAGTTGAAATATAAAGTCTAGTACATATTTAAGACTATGAGCAATAAAAGCTTTATTTTGTATATATTAAATTTACAATTTTCGAAAGTATTTTAAATAATTTCTATAATATTTCATGAACTCGTGACCCTGTATTTGTAACTTTACATTACTATATTGTATATAAGTGATAGTATAAGATCAATTTATTATATCTCAATTTAATAATACTATTAGAAAAAATATATATATATATATATATATATATATATATATATATATATATAGTTAATACTAACCAATACATTTAGCATATATATCTAAATCAGACATTATAGAAACTTTTTTTAAACTTAAAAAATATACTTAAATAATTTTCAATCTTAAAGTAATGATGAAAGGTCCAAATACTACTAGACTTTTTATTTCAACTAAATATATGTTATTGTAATTCTTTAAAAATGAGTGTCACTATTGCGAATAGAATTAAGTATAGATAGAATAAAAACTAATAATAATATTTCAATCTAAAAATATTAAAATTCAAAATACTCGATAGTTTCAGAATATTATAATTTAATATTCACATGTAATACGAATATGCATATCTCTATAACCACGTAAATAATTATGTCGTCTAAATTTATAACGAGTTATATGAATTTATATAGACTCGTGATCGTTGGCGATGTTTTATTATACTATACCGGCTATATAATATATGGAATATAAAATAAAGTATACTTATATATTAGGATATAACATCTATTACTACTAGAGTTTTCGTATATGAAATGTACCTGCTGCATGGAACATAAGGCTCTTGAATACGTTACCATAGCAACTATAGTTGAAACTTATAAATCGAATACAATACATGGGTAATATACATCGTGTATGAAAGATATACACATATCAGGTATATAGGGGAATTGATGATATCCACCTGTTATTATGGTCTGGCTTAATGGCAATCAAACTAACTGACTGTCATGACTGTCTAGTCAATCATAACTTTAGTTCAATTCTACTGGCTACAAACTTATTTATTTAATCTTTCACTTTATATGTTTTTTATTATTAATTAATTATAATATAGTTTATACTATATTATATAATAAATATTATAATTACAAATAATATGGTATAGCTTAATACAATATATTATATATAATGTAATATATTATACCTATAGTTTGCTATACTATATCATATATAACATACAATAAAATATAATATTCTATAGTTTATTATAAAATTTAATATAACAGAGCCTGCTATAATATGTATATAGTTTATATTGATTGTTTAATTATTCTTTGCGTATATACATTAGTATATATGTTAGTTTTTAATTACTATATACCGTAAAATATACATATAGTTATATATGGTTATATTTATATATATATATATATATATATATATATATATATATATATTTCAATGATGTTAGTGTTAATGATGTGTTATTTAAAATAGATTAGTGTTAATTTACATTAAATGGGACAAAACACGAATGGCCGTTATATAGAATATAAAGTTATATACAGTTACATAGAAACTAATCATTTCATTAATGTATGTGTTATTGGGTTTTATTAGTAATCATTGATTACTCCTATTAAGTGTACATTATGTTTTATATCACATATGATAATATAAAATGGGATTTATTCCGATTTATACACATTTTTGTTTACACATATATATATATTTTTTATAATAGTTCACAAGGGAATATAAAGTATATATGATATTATGTAATCACATATTTAGAAGTAACAGTGACATTTATAATATGTACGAATTATTGTAATTTTTCTTCAGATATTTGGATTAGAAATCATATTATTTCTAATTTGTCCTGGGTACATTTAGATTTGATTATAATCTATTTTATAATAACAGATGTGTATTAGAATACGTTCTATAGGATGTGGTAGTATTGTGTGTTATTATTATGTAGTATTACTACTACATGGTAGTATACACAATAATGGTACTTGTGGTATAATAATATAGTATTATAACTTAAATTCGTAAATACAAATATGCACATTAAATAAGACACCAATATATATATATATATATATATATATATATATATATATAAATATATATATATATATAAATATATTTATGTATTTATATATAATTAGTAAGTATCATTAGAAGTTTTGCTCATTAGTAAGATCTGCTCTAGTTTATAAATTAATGAACCTGTAATGGGAGGCATGCCTTGTACGCGAGGAAATAGAGGAACATGGGAACCTCGACGAGGTAGGGACGGGAACAACACGTCCAAGCCTCTTTCTCGCTTAGTTCCGCGTCGTTCACGAGATCATCTGAGGTTTGTACTGCAGGCGGTGGTTTCGCGAGTCTCTGACTACCGTACGACGGGTGTTCTATTCCCTGCAAACGAAAGAGTTCGGCATCCCTAGCGTTCATTTGAACATGTCCTCGGCTCGCCGTCGATATGTCGCGCAATCCCGAGCTATGGGTCGGAGTGCTTATCCTGAGTCGTGCGTTGAGGAAGGCCTAGGATAAGCTACGGGCTGTGGATACCGCAATATTGCTGCAGTTCGAAAGGAGTCGGTGTTACTGATGTGGCGGGCGGTCACCTGATGAGGCGGGCGTCTGTTTACAATAACCTATGCTGATAAGCAGCATTAAACTCGCGAACAACGTGCGGGTATCTAATTATTACGTAACTTCTACGTAATATATCAATGTTGATATCAATATTCACATAAATTATTTATTTAAATTATTATTAACATAGTACTTAATATTTTTCAAATATTATATATTTTAATTAATAATCTATATAATAATTAATTTTAATTTGTTTGGTAGTTTTAAAATTATAGATCAAATTAATTTAAATTATCCTTCATAGATGTTTAAAAATATGTGGTATATTTATAGACTAAGTATCAAAGTAGCATATATTATATAAACACACCAGAAATATGTATAATGAATACATTATATACATTGTATACAGTATATGTACTGATTGTAGAATAATAATTAATTAAAAACACGAAAATAATGCTCAGAAAGAAATATAATTAAAACAACTACGAGTTCATAAATATTAATATAAATCCTAGAAACGATCGTTAACACATAAGTATTAGTTAAATAGTTTAATATTATATAAGTCTGCCCCAAAATAACTAATAAATAGCATCAAATATAGTAAATTAAATTTAGTAATTAGTAAATTAAATTATTAAAATGTACCATATATAGTACATACATGTACTATATACGGATACATACATTAAAATTCTTATTTATTTTACAATATATTGATTGCATACATTCAATAAAGAATATTAAAATTATTATTTATAATTAATTAATTATACTATATATAATAATTAACTTTACTAAATACAAAATTATAGCAAGTTAAAAATAAATAGTTTATAACTTATATATAACTATTAAAGACTATAGAGTAACTTCACAATATATATATATATATATATATATATATATATATATATATATATATATATATATATTTTATACATATTACTCTAGTAATTATTATATGTAGTATTAGTATTTTCTAATAGTTAAAATAATGTATTATATATTTATTATTGATATTTATTTATTATGGACACAATAAAATTCCACAGAATGATAATAAAATCTGTCAGCTATTTTAGAGCAGGGACATTGAACTTCAGAAATGTGCATACATGTGTATATAGAGTATATAAAATAATGGAAAATACAATGATTCATAAACGAATGATGAACATTGTAAAATCCTAGAAAGATATTAAGACATTTATATTAACTGATAGCCAAGATTACCTAAAGTAATTATAAAATATCCTGATTAATTTAATGCATGAAACATCAAAATTATATATACAAGATTATGGTTGTGAATGTAATATTATATTTAAAATGGGTGTTTTATTTGTCAATATAAGATTGTATCATGAAATTAAACTACATAATCGAATTATATTTAACATAAAACAAGAGTATAAAATATAATTTCAAAATAAATTAATTTAAATATTATTAACTTTTTTGCCATTATTTTCTTAATTTATATGACATCACTTCTTCTGATAACAATTTTATACAGTTCTAAATTATGTTAAAATAATATATAATTGTATACATTTTAACTACAAATACTCGTTCATTATAATAATTGTAGCAATTGCAAAACTTAAGTTTTACGTTATCAGATATATATATATATATATATATACATATCAATATTAAGTAATATGTTATTAATCATGCCTGTAAATTATGGATCATCTCAATAATATTTATAAACATATATATATAAGAATGATAATGTTTATAACTAGACGAAAATATATTTTAAATAATTTAACCAAAGATTATTAATATATATTAAATATATTTAATTATGTAATATAAAAAAATCCAATTATTATCTACAGGGTATAATTAGATCATTTAATAACCCGTATGTCAAAATCATATAGATGATATAGGTATCTTGATAATTTTATTTGATATTATGACGATTTGAGTATAGGAGATTTCCGATTTTACATATATAGATTGGATGGAATTAGTTATCTTGTAATTTCTTTAATTATTTTAAGATGGGTAAGATAGTTAGTATCTGTCAGTCCTGCGTATTTAGTCGAGTTTTGTTGAAATTTCCAAATATTTTCAGATATAAATATTTGTAAATTATATAGAGTCAATATTAATACATTTTTATATTCATTAATATGTAGTTAGTTAATAGTCCTTCAATTAGCAATATGACAATATCGGTTTTTATAGTTTCAATGTATTGTTCAATAGGTGTTATATATTACAGGAGGGTATTATTTAGCCTATTCGAATATAAATATTGTATAACAACGACACACACACAGAGCCTTATCGAACGATAAAAAACTTAATTTTAACTGATGAGATAGCCTGCCAATAAGTAATTTACATTAAATTATCTGTTACGTAAGATATAATCTATTTGAATTAACATATTATTATAATATTTAGTACTTTTATTAGATTGATTTGTATGTTGTGTTTATTGATGTAAAATACGGATGCTACATTTAGTGTAAGTTGAGTAGATGAGTTGTTATCAATATGGGGCAGTAAGCTATTAGAAACGTAACTGGGTTTCCTTTTATTACTATATTGTCGACGCTATATTAATTTATATTTATTAACAAGTCATTTATTAGTCAATCGTTTATTTGTTTTAGTCATTTTGTTATCATAGAAGCTATGATGTAGGCCATTGGGTATATGTTATATATATATATATCTATATATATATATATATATATATATATACATATATATATATATATATATATATATATATATATATATATAGGTTATTATTAAGTTTTAGTTTTTTATTTCTGGACTTTATTTTTGAAGGAAATGAATTTCTAGTAATTGATTAAATTAGCAGTTGTTTAATTATTTGTCTGTTAACTTTCATGGTTTAAGTATATTTGTCATTACGGATTATTTTCTTAATATCGATTTCATATTTACAATTAATATACTATGTTCAGTAACAAAAATGAAAAGTGAGATGAAAATTAATTTTGAGTAGATTAATATAGGTAAATGGATTAATTATTTTAAGTTTATTACAATTTAATGATATTTTTGATTACAGTTATCTTTGGTGTATAATAATTTGCCAAACCCCAATAATATTACTATTGTAGATAGAGTTCTGTATCTAGAAAATCAGTTGATTTGCCAATCAGAAAGTATTTCTAATAAGAGTGTGAGAACCTATACAATTATTTCAATAAAATACATTTATGGAATTTAATAATTTTACCTTTATAAATATATATATATATTATGATGTACAGATCAGATGAGGTCAATATTAGAGCATGCAGTTTTACTTATATATTCATAAGCAAGAAAATAACATAATACTAAAAACTGATTAGTTTTTGAATTAGTATCATACTTTGTATATTAAATATATTTTTTTTATTTTGCCTGTTTATTTAAAAATTTTTCATATATAATTTAAGACTCATTTGTTTAGTCCTACCAGCGTATATAACCATGGCCTATTTCTTTATAGTCTATATATACAGGCCGATATGCTATCGAAACAATATATATATATATATATATATATATATATAGATATATATAAATGTATATTTAGAATTATAATTATAATTCTAAAGAAATAATGCATGCTTATTAACTTCATAATAATTGATTTTGATTAAAAATGTATATATATATAAAGTAAAAGATAAATTAATAATAAATGATCTTACACCATTCACTTTATCAAAATACCCTCTGAATTAGTTTGAGCTAAAAAATTATATTCTAATAACAAAAAATATACATTATTCAAAAATTAGAAAAATTATAAGCTTTATTTATTAACTCACACACAATATATATTTATACAATATATATTATAATCCTGTTTATAATATTAATAATATTAATCACTTACATAATTTATAATTCCATGACTTATTCAATATATATTGTCTAATTCTAATTTATAAATTATGTAAACGTCTACTCATATCTTTTTTAATATCAATAATTGATAGCTTCTATATTATATATTTAAATTCATAAACATACGTTTAATCACCAATAAGAAATTTCTTAATTTTCATTTTAAAGAACATATATTTACATTCATACCCAGAACAATAAACTTTGAGATACATCAATCAGAACATTGTTTTTCATTTTTAACACATTTTATTAATATTTGTTTTAAATACTTTCACAATATTATACACATATACAAAAATAACTGACACATAATATATAGTTACCTATAATTGAATTATTTTAAAATTAACTATATAAAAAATATGACAAATCTTTATATTTAAAAATTTTGTTTATTCTTTTTCAAAAATAATTAAATTCAATCTAATATATATATACATATTTAAAACACTTTTCAAAATAATGTTTTACTTCATTTTTTGTATTCTATTTATATTTTAAATCTGTTTCCAATATAAATATAAACCTTATCAAATTATCATATCTAAAAATTGTATAATTATGTATTCACGATTATTTATGTAGTATTAATATAATAGGTGCAATAATATACATTAAATAATGTATTCACAAATTTAAGATACTGTTTTATGTTCAAACCGTCGCTATTGTATAGGTACTTTAATATATGTTGACTGTAACTAAAAATGCATTAATTTTTAAATGTTCAATATTTATTTTCACTATCTTCATTATTTATTTTAAACTATTACAAAATCTATTCGAATATATATTCTATTTATAAATTAATTGATATTATATTTTTCGACTGAAATATTTTTAAAATGTCTACTAACATTTTTAAATCTTACCAATCTACTAATTATTGAATCTTAATAAAACTAACTATAAATTAAAACCATGTTTTACAATTCTGTGCTAAATAATAATTATCAAAAAATATATTAAGTTTAAAAAAAGTTAGAAGATTGAAATGTCTTTTATTGAGTCTCGTAATAACAACTTACCTATAGTTTATTTATAACATTATATTAATAAATGATACAATAAATCTGATCTTGAAAATACATTAAAAGTTTTATATTAAAAATATTATCCTAGGTTTAAATAAAACTTAGAATAACTCATGTGTAATTAGCTAAACTTGAAATCTATTAATCTATTAATAATGAAAAAGTAATTTTAAATGTATAACGATTTTAATTAATCTTTATATTAATCGTAATATTACATATAACTCATAACATATTATTATCTGAAAATTATCAATTCTCTGAAACAAACTTAAAAAATAATAAATTTATGTTATGAATAATATTAAAGCCTAACCATTTCCTAAAATGCAGTTGCATGTTCAAATGGAGTTGAGTAATACTAAAAATCTAATAAAATCAATGAATATTTTTCTTATGTTGCTGGTCTGTAGGCCATTTACTATTTGAATTATTTATTCTCACATAATCTCTGTTAATAATTGTTATAAACATTAAACTCAAATTAATTAATTATAAACTCTTAAAGTTAACTTATTTTCATACTATATATTATTGGTTACTGAATAATGTATTTATTCAATTATTTACTTTTTATTCCTGAATCTATTTTGTTGTTTTAATTGTAATTTGTGTATTCAAAGTAATAAATAGTTATTGTTTTTGTTTACAATTTGTAATTATCATATAATGATTTAAAATTATATACAAATTCCAACTTAAAATCTCATATATATATCATATATTACACTACAGTGTAAATAAGCAATCAAATGTATGACACAATTATTACAAACTAATATTAGGTAAACTTTAATTTTTCAAATATTGGTTCTCAATCCGTCAAGTGTTAAATGAATCTTAAATATAATGTTTAGATTAGCCTATTTTTACAATTATCCTGAATATTATAAACAAATCCGTAAATAATAATAATAGTAATTAATTAAAGATAATAAAAGTTTTTACCAAATAAATATACTTAATACTTTACAAAGCAATTTAAAATATATTGATAATAGTTTTTTTTAATAAATTTAACTTAAACTTAAAACCCTAACCAGCATTTAATTTTATTATAATAATGGCTTAAATCTTTATAGAATCGATTCAAAAATAAAATAATATCGAATTAATATATATTTAGATCATTGTTATAATAATAAATATATTATGAGACGAAATTAGTAGATACAATTAAGAACATATATATATTATAAACACACACATACACACATATATATATATATATATATATATATATATATATATATATATATGTGTGTGTGTGTGCGTGCGTGTGTATATGTGTGTATATCATTGTTATAATAATAAATATATTGAATTATGAGAAGAAATTAGTAGACACAGTTAAGAACATATATATTATAAACACACACATACATATATATATATATATATATATATATATACATATATATATTTATAAATATTTTTATATAACACGGTATACCTAAGTTTTAAATGAATTCAACATTGTAAAAATCATCAGTAAATGGTATCAATTCAGATACAAAAATAATAATATGAATAATTTATAATTTAAAAAAATATATCATTTTAATTACTTTTAAAATGATAATAACATACACGAGTTATGTGAGTAATGTGAGTTATGTAAATATTATATTGACGGTTATTAATTGAGATTGATTGTGTTGTTAATACACGCAACTTAACAACAATTTCGACCATTTATGATATTTTTTAATTACTACATTAAATTAATCATTGATTTAACTGTGATACAATAAGACAAATTATAGTTTAAATCATTACTAATTTTATTATTTTATAAATTTAAGAATGCTATTATAGTCTAAACTATTAATATTGTATAATAGGTTAAATTATTAGTATTCTTTTTTATTATATAATATCCTTTTTTGAAACGATCATAATATAATATATTGGTAATCTTTATTATCAATTTACAAAATATATTATGGAAATAATTAATGACGTGATTAATTCAGAATTCGTATATATATATATATATATATATATATATACATATATATTTATACAGACAAATCTTTGAAGATGTAATATGTTATAGTATAAGTAATTGATGAGATTAAAGGACCATAGTATTGTTTTTATTCACTAGAGCGGTGAACTCCAGAGCTATGGGTGACATTCTGGACACGTATACTGCACGACGTACAATGTACGTCGTACATTGTAGGATGTACATTGAACGACGTACAGTGTACAATGTGATTACGTGTACACTGTACCTTGTACAGTGTACAATGTACAGTGTACATCGTACACGTAATCTGGTTCGGCTTTCCGAATTCATATGACGGTCGATACGTGATCTCTCCGCCCTAAATCAACACATCAGTGAGAAATCGGAATTTAATTTACCTTTATATCGATGTACATTAGCCAAGTGGAGATTACGGTACGGCCTGGTACCGAATTAAATTACGAAACTCGATATTGTTTAGAATTTGATTGAAAGTCTAAAAATTGCCGTGCCTTCTTTTATCCTGAATATATGACAAAGAATAATATAATATACGCCAACACACACACACACATATATATATATATATATATATATATATATATATATATATATATATATGTATATATATATATATATATATTATTTGTACATGTGCATGTGTATATGTATTGTATATATGTAATCTTAATAACTGATGGTACTGGGCAGTGCCCAATGGGCACTATTAAAAAAATATTTAACATAATATAATAAAATTTATTAACCAACATTATTACATCAATTTTTAGATATACCATTACTATACTATGTTATAATGTGGATATATTATAATATGTATTCTATATTTACATGTCTTGAACTGCCCATTACACAATTATCAAGAATATTGTTATCATTAAAAATAAATTTAACAACTTATAATATTCATTATTACATGTTTTTTATAGAAATACGCTGATAATAATATTGGTTTTGTACAATAATATATAAATATATATATTATTATTTATATATATATATTTATATATTATTGTACAAAACCAATATTATTATCAGCGTATTTCTATAAAAAAACATGTAATATATAACTATCTATGTATGTATATAACTATATATGTATATATATATAAGTATATATGTATATATACTTATAAGTAAAGATATAAATAGCATACGAATTCGTATATTACCAAGGTATGTATACATTAATTCATTTCATTTGGTACCGGTTGGAAAGTGGTACGAATTTTAGAACGCATTATTATAATATGGGCGGAGCAAAATCTGATGCTATCTCTTATGATGATGTATGGCGTACAATGTACGCCGTAAGTACGATGTACAATGTACGCTGTGCGATGTACAATGTACATTGTACACTGTACAGTGTACATTGTATAGCAGAAATTAATATTCATAAACAAAATGATGTCATACTAATAAAACCTTTTCTAATATTTGTATTCTGATTTACAAAAATGATATAAAATAGTTTCATTATAATTATATTTTATATTTTAGGTGTATATTCTAATATAACATATACATACTATAGGATATAGGTATATTTGTTATCCTGAACTTAATATGTTATTGGTAATTAGTACTTATTATTTAATTCACAATTAATGTTAATGTTAATATTCTATAATATACCTAAATAGAATCAATAATATAAATATCAGATAATATATATTTTAATATTTGTAATTTCTTCGGTATTTATGTTCTTAATCGGGTATTTGATGGTAAACTACATAATTTGAATATATATAATTTACTATTCCCAATAAACTTTAAAATATAACTTATTTCAATATTCACTCGATAGAAAGATTGCTTAAATGCGAAGTTGCAATTTTATAGAACTATGGCCTAATTTATGGTTCAGTGATCATCAACGCCCGCCATGATATAACTTGCACTAGTGTCAACCGCCTCACCTATATAAACTCTATCGAACTATTATTACTATAACTTACTCTAGTTTATCAGAAATTACCAATTTACTTGACTCTTGCCTCTACTTATTATCCCGTTACACCAACGGCGCATGGTTATATGATAGCCGATATCATAATGCCGTCGAAAGCGATGTTCATATGTTCATTCCTACTTGTATCAGTAGCATCTAAGCCTAAAATACCAGGTAAGGAATGTTACATTATAGAAATAGTCATTCATTCATAGTAACAATTTGCTAGAATTTTACATAGTATTTGTTTGATTATATATAGTATATTATACAGTCATTCCTAGAATTAAAGTTAATAAGAAATGTTCTCTCTTTATAATTAAGGCAACTCTCTAGATGTATGTATTTCTTTAAGCATAATGTATTTTATAGTATTTTATAGTATTTTATAGTATTTTATAGTATTTTATAGTATTTTATAGTATTTTATAGTATTTTATAGTATTTTATAGTATTTTATAGTATTTTATAGTATTTTATAGTATTTTATAGTATTTTATAGTATTTTATAGTATTTTATAGTATTTTATAGTATTTTATAGTATTTTAAAGTATTTTATAGTATTTTATAGTATTTTATAGTATTTTATAGTATTTTATCACATTATTTTAAAATTAAAAATTAGAAAATAATTTCTAGATTTTAATCCATGTACTTTATTATACAATGAATATCAGATATGTATAGAACATATACATACACTTTACAGTATACTTTGTACAATGCACACTGTATACTAAATAATATTGTACATTATATAGTTTTTCTATATTTGTATAGAGTTTATTGTGTATGCTCTATTTACATTGTGTATTGTATAATTTATATATATATACGTATATTTACATTGTAATTATAGACTTGCGATTATATTAGTAAAAGTGTTAGAAGATCGTATTATGAAATATAAATATTTGTGTTCTTGGACTTATAATGGACATTATAAGTATAATATTATCAATACTAATTATAGAATTAAAACTATTTTAGAATCAAATATATTATCCAAATATTTAATAGTATTTAATTGCTATTGTACATACTGCATTGTATAATTATTAGCTTTATATATTGTATTAGTATCAGCTTTATTAATCATGTAATCTTAAAAACACATACATACACATGCAAACACACACACACACACATACACACACATATATATATATATGTTATTATATAATGGTACAGTCTCTTTAAGATTATTTGCCTATTAGCTTCCTTAGAATTAATCTAAATATATAATAAATAGTATATGTCATATATATATAGATATATAGGGTCTATGGCATTAATTTTATAATATGTTTAAATCACTTCAATTTGAAATTTAGAGATAGTATACTATCTATATAATCGAGCATCAGGTATTTTCTATTATTGAGTTGTACTAAACATTCCTAGAGTATATCGTGTACCGATCGTATACCGATTTATTTTCAATTTAACAAGCTAAATAAATAAACTAAATATTTTCATTATTTTTAGATCTTCTTATTATTTGTAGATCTATTAATTTATTGTTATTAGATCTATTAATTTATTGTTATCTGATTCCATTTATAGTTTAGCCTATATTATAGTTTTGCATTATTTTAAGGACTTTGTTTAACACAAATCTAAATCTACGACACCATGGTTTATTATCTTATAATATTAGTATTATACCCTATGAACTTTTCAAATGCCTCATTTATTTGTATTATTTATTATAAATATCATATTTTTATGGGTGTTTTTTGGAATATATTAATGCCTCAATCAACTAGATTTTGGACTGATATACCAATTGTAATTCTAGGATTTATTTATATATTTATATATATATATATATTTATATATATATATATATATATATGTATATATATATATATATATATATATATATGTATATATATATATATATATATATATATATATATATATACATATGAATAATAGTTTGCATCAGCTTAAGATACTCAGCAATGTTTACATTTCCATGAACCCGTATTCAGTTGTGCCAATTTCATATTTATTATTCCAATATTATTATGTTTATTCCTAAATAATATTCTTAGATTATATTCTGTATGAAGTATTTACTGTGCACTTACTATATACAATATTATTGTTTAGTAAATATTTCATTATGTGCTCGGGCCGTTTGGCCATATTTTAGTATATATACACACACTCATAAATACAAATATATATATATATATATATATTTCTAAATATTTTCTTTAACTTTAATAGAAGCATGTGAAGATATTACATCTTGTGAATCATGCGAATTTGGAAATGTAATTGATAAACTCACGAATTGTCTAACTTGCAAATGCCTTGAAAATCCGTGCAATGTAAGTTCGCAAGTTGTGTAAAATAAATCAGTATTGAACATGTTACATAATCACATAGTTTCCCTTACTACCTTACTACCCGTGTTTACTCTTTAATAAATATAAAATATCATACAATAGTGATTTTAATAAATAGAACAATGATAACCATTTATGTATATTATATATTTATAAATATATATATATATATATATATATATATATATATATATAAATATATATATATATATATTAATTGGTAATATATAGTTACATAGCAACTATTTTAATTAATTTATCATTTTAAATCAATTTATTTAATAAGTATTGTCATGAGCAATATCTGAATATAATTAGACAAGGAGATTGTGTTATATAACTATAAACTATATAGTGACTATAGAATATTCAGTTATCATCATATAGGCATTTTAGTAAACTGGTCACCTGCTTTTTATAACTATCCATCCATGATTATAAATCCATCAAACTTTAATAAGTATTAAACTTCTCGATATTTTTAATATATATTTACATAATATTTATCTGGAAGTTGCGTAATGATATTTAGCCAATGTTCATTGTGCATAGATTTAAACCAATTTTAGTTGGTTGATTGCGATTCAAGTCATTCGAAATGTATCGTTAAAGTACACCCTTGTTTAATGCCACCTTGTCCAGTTTCAGCAGAATGCATACGTTAGTATATCATACAAAATAATCTTCTAAACAATTTAAAATTTGATTTCCCTTTTTTAATCACTCGTATCTCTCACACTATATATAATAATCTATATTCATAGATTGATGTGTGGAGAATGATTTTTGATGTTATATTAACATACATACATAAATTTAAATACTATAGTTATATTTATATTTTTGTTTATTGATGGATTTGATTATAAATATAATTTGTTATTGCATTAAAATAATTCATATTTCATTGTTCGATTACACAGAACAAAAACCAGCATATTGTTTCGAGAAACCCAGTACCGATGTTTGTAGTCTACCAACAAGTGAATACTTATACAATTCTACACTGGAAATGTGTGTTCTTTTCTCATTTGGTTAGACTTCATTAATCATTATTGCGTCATTATTTCCATATAATTTTATTTATATTGTTATGGTCTTCAAATTATTTACCTTTTATATTTTATTTTGTAATTTATTTCATATTCGTTCTTTCGCATACCGTACGTTACCAGTTCTTTTTACTTGGTAGGGTATATGCGTTATCCAAATAGTAGCATGCCACAGGTAAACACCTAATTCACCGTGTAAGCGCTTGCATTCACAATACACCCAAAATGCCATGTTCATCTTAACCGAAACCATTTCCATAACTACGACTTCTTCACATCACTACAAATATTTACTCTAAACACTCCCCTATTTTACTTTATTTCCTCTCTGTTACTATCAGATGTAACTATTATTTAGGATACTTATAATTATATTAGTATATATCTATGTATATATATATATATATATATATATATATATATATATAGATATATATAGATATATATATATATATATATATATATATATATATATATATATATAGATGCATTGTTCCGTATATTATCACGTCACCCAGGAGGATGCGATGTCGGCTCCAATAGATTTCCGACTTTACATAGCTGCAGACAGGCTTGCGTATGCGAAACTCTACCCTGTCTCGCATATTCCGATTGCCTCTACAACCGACGTCTCGACTCCAATGGATGTCAGACTTGCGAATGCTTTGATCCATGCGCTGAGAAAATTTGCACGGAATCCAATGAACAGTGTTACGTCGATGACGACGTAGCATGCAAGAAGGCTCCGTGTCTACCTGTCGCTATTTGTAAGGTCTGAGATCGAATGTATACCTATATAACTTGTGTGCATATTATTTTAATATTCTGTACATTTTAATATTTACTATACACAGAATATTATTATTTTTATAAATAGATTTTATTCTTATTATAATTAGTTAATTAATTAAATTGTAACTATAGTTATACCTGTACTTATGTTTAATCTAATAATATTGTATACATAAACATGTACATTCGCTATAGCATCTATTAATTATATACGTTTATGACGTATCCTAAAATATTTATGATTACCGAATAGGGTTAACTATAGTTAATAATTCGTACAGGTTCCCGACTGCAAACTTGATATGGATTACGGTTCTTGCAATAAAAATGAAACGAGATTCTTTTTCGACAATAAATCCGGAAAATGCGATTACTTCAAGTATGGAGGTAAATTCATTTACCTGCAGGTCATTCAACTTTAACCATACAGTTTATGTAATCAATGCGATCCCTCCGAGTAACAGGTTGCCAAGGAAATAACAATAACTTCAAAACAATGGACGAGTGTAAGAGACATTGCGTCCAACCGTGTACAGATACCGATTGTACGTTGTCTTGCGATTATGGCTTTAAGTACAACTCTAAATCATGTTCCATTTGCGAATGCCAAGAACCATGTTTGGTTTGTATCGAGTTTTTATTTCTCTATAGTAATATATTCTTTTAATTCATGCGAATTTCTTTGCTATATACAACATCATTACATTCGTAATGTACTATAATATGTATTTAGTCTATGTATGATCCTGTATAACTGCAACACGATGAACAGAATGTCACCTGCGGCGAGAACGAAAGATGCGTCGGTTTGATCAACAAATGCGAAACTAATCCTTGCCTCGCAAAACCGATGTGCGTTCGAAGTCTATGTAATCCTCTCTCATGCCCTTTGACCCCTCACTGTGAGTACGGACGAGTAGTCGGCGACGACCTATGCGAAACTTGCAAATGCTACGACCCCTGCGAGGTAATGACAATTACTTTATATAAAAGTATATACACGTATATAGTTAATACTCGCATACTGTAATTATAAATATTTTTTATAGTGGTAGTGATCTTTTAAATAACGTCGTTTAAATAACTGTTGTATTTTTTAATTTGGTGGTATACATATTATTATATTTATATGTATATTAATAACTTATATATGTATATATGTTTAAATATATATTGATTAAATAGTATTTATTTAAACACCATTTAATACATATATTGTAAAGGGTGATTTAAAAATTAAGAAATAGTTATATCGTTAATAATAAGTACGGAAAGTTATATAATATTGGTAAATAGTAATATAAAGTTGAAATTAGATCAAATTAACTTAAATGAAGACGACAAGTAGAGATTTAATAATTATATTTAATCTATATTTACTTATGGTGAAGTTGAGATTAATGAAATAATTTAGAAAGCAGTGTCAGAATAGCCTATATCGAGAGTATAGAGCTCTACTTAATGATTGGTTAGTGGAGAGAAGTCTATTAATAATATATTTGGATATAATAGAGATAAATAGAAAGTATAGTGCAGTATTTGTTGGAATAAATAATAATAGTGGAATTAATAATAAATTAACTGACATATGAATAGCAAATTTAGTTGTTGTATTAATTGAGTAATTGAAATAGTGTTATCAGTTAGTTTTAGTCAAAATATAGTTTTTATTTAGACGATTCTGTATACAGTCATTAACATTTATAGATATTGATAGTCTAGTTATAGGTTGTGTTGAGTTATATTAGTTAAATCATTAAAATACAAGTAATTGGGTAAGAATCTTACTAGTAAATTGATAAACGTTATTAGTTTACCTATATATTATTTACGTTGTTATATTGTTTTTTCGCGACATTTTTATTGTCAATTATATAAGGAACTAAGTAAATGACTCCGAGGTATTTTACTTTATATTTGGTGGTAATAGTTTATTTTACTATATAGAATCTGGGAATATTTGTAAACTATATATATATATATATATATATATATATATATATATATATATATATTGGGTAGTTTAGTTTTAGTCGAACTTAGAAGCATTTAGTTATGAATAAGTTATTTGTGTATTTCTTTTAAACAAGGTTTTCGTTATGACGAATTTGCAACTTATTCGTGTTGCCAAATGGCACCTGCAAATATGATATCACTTATATTAGAGAAATTGTGATTAATTTAGACATAGGAAGAAATATTCGTGAAAAACAACATCAATGATAGAAGATTCCCTAACATAACATAAAGATTCCCGACTCTATAATTTATGTATGGATGCTAATTATAGGAGATGATTATATATATATATATATATATATATATATATATCATATAAATATAACTATTTATAATTATAATAGTCAATTATCAGCACATTAATATTATATCAATTAATGGCGATGAATATAATATATAATAATTCAACTTAAATTTGCAGTTAATTATATACAATATTATATCAGTGATTATATGTATCACAATATAGAAGGTGACCTGTACCAATGCTACTCAAGTGTGTAAAGGTTTTCCTGTACAATGTGTTAAGGCCCCATGTTATCCAGTAGGAGTGTGCGTCGATCCTAATTCATGTTTGGTTCGTATGCTGGTGGAAACATTATTGTAAAGCATATATAATATGAGTATTATAAAATATATATTATATATATATATAAATAATATATATATATATATATATATATATATATATATATATATATATATACATGTATATATATATATTATAACATATGTTAATTACATAATAAAGCTTATTAAACATTATAAAATATTGAATAATATTGAAAGTATATTTTTTTGTAAATCAATAATAGAAATCATATGATAATCATAATCACAATTACTATATTTTGGTGAATAAATGTATCAATTATCTAAAATACATATTAATTATTAATTAGATTAAAGGGTGCAGGGAATATATTGAGAGATGCGATTCCACTGGAAAATGTATAGGTTAATATGTTGTGTTTTATTAAATTAGTTATTAGAACCACGTATTGTCTGGAAATTGTCTGGAAAATACATTCATTAAATTATTACAAAATTTATAACAGTATACTTATTTTATTCTATTTTACCATCTCTATCCAATTGATTACGAATTTATTGTTATTGCGATCCAGGTACTCCGCAGGGTGTGTGTCATCGTAAACTTCTAGAATTAGATTACCCGTATGCCATTGGAGTTTATGTACCACAATGTCGCCCGGACGGATCTTATCATCCACAACAATGCCATGGATCTATAGGTTTGCATCCAGTAATTTGATAGAAAGAAAACTTCATTTATTCTCAAATTATCGGAATTGCATTCTATATTATTTATATATAATAGGGATTCTATTTAAATTTCTTTAAATTATTTGAATATATATCTTATTCGTACCGAAGGTCAATGTTGGTGCGTTACGAGATCAGAAGGTAATGAAATGCCGGATACTAGATCTCTGCCTGGAGAAGAGATTACGAACTGCATAGAAAGTTTATATTATCTATTGAAAATAAAGTATCGTATTAAATTATCTAACTAATAAATACTTATAGTAAAAATCTAAATAAAATACATTAATATACATAAATAAGTAATATATTAGACTATAATAACTATTCTTTTTTAGTTGTTTGCAAGCAACCTAAATACAGTGGTCCGTGCAAGGGCAACATTATGCGATACTATTACGATACAAAGGCTGCTAGGTGTCTTTCTTTTTCTTATGGTGGATGTTCCGCAAATCACAATAACTTCGTCAGGGGTGAATGTCGCGCTATTTGCGATCCACCTTGCCAATTGCTGGATTGCGACCTTACAAACTGTCGCTATGGTTACGCAAAAGATAAACGCGGTTGCCAAGTATGCGAATGCAGAGATCCTTGCAAAGTTAGTTTGACCTACTAACGATATTCCTGCTGATTTCATATTCACATTTTAGTTATTTAACGGAGATGAGTATATAATTATATATCAAAAACTTAAAATATATTTTGCTTATTATTATATTACATTCTCACGTTAAACTATTATTAGAATGTGAAATGCGATGAAGGAAGAGCTTGTACTGTGAATAAGGGTTTCTTAGATTACGAAACATTGTGTATAGGTTTGTAAGTAATTGTTGAACAAAAATACATGCTTATTAATCATTACTACTCAACTCAACTAGAACCACTCTACTTAATATCACATATATAAATTTCCAAATGTTAGAATAGACTATAAAATACTGTAACTACAGATCTATACTAAATATTTAGGATTACTAAATTATCTATCAATATCTACAATAACTATTAATAAAGAGGACACAATTACTAGGCAAATAACATCATATTACTCTCGCTATACCAAAGTATATTGATATATTATTTATGGTTATAAATGAATACTAAATTAATAAACATACTCGTCTTCCATAAAATATAATTGGACAACAATTAAATATCCTACTAATTAACATAATTAATAAACATACTAATTATACTCCAGATTGAAAATTTAATTAATGAGAGAATATAATCTCGTCTAGAATGTACTATACTACATATCATATATCAATTTATATAAACAACTCTATACATAGTAACTTACAATAAAGTTAAATAAGAGATAAATAACAACTTTAGAAATTTAAATATATTTAACTCTAATTATAATTATATTATTTTATTTGTATTTAGTTATATAAACGTTCAAGAATATCATCTGTAATTATATATAATAAATTCGTCATCATCATCATCATCATCATCATCATTATCATAATCATCATCATCATCATCATCATCATCATCATCATAATAATCATAATCATCATCATCATCATCATCATCATCATCATCATCATATTCAAATAAACTGAACCTATAATTTTAGATATTTGCAAGTTACCAAAGAAAGTCGGACCATGCGAAGCTGCCATGACGAGATATTTCTTCAACTCTACTTCAGTCAAATGTCAATTATTCACGTTTGGAGGTAAATTAGTATATAATATGTATTAACGTTTTTTTAAATTATAATTTATTTTTAATAATTATTTATTAATATTTAATATTTAACGTATGATAGTAAATATTTAACTTGTTATATAAAGGTTGCGAAGCAAACAAAAACAATTTTGAAAATATAGAAGAATGTGAATCCACGTGTCCTTCTAAATTAATTTGCCCTCCAGTATGCTCCATTTATTGTAAATACGGAAATGTAAATGATATAAACGGATGTCCAACTTGTACTTGTTACAATCCTTGCAAAGTAAGTTATTTAGTTATTTTTAATTATAGATTTAGTTTCACATTTAAATTTATACATTGAATTCGCTTTTATTCAATTCAATAGATTTTGATTAACTATTATAATGTTGGGATTAATTTCTAATTCATATTTACTTCAATTTATAGAATGTGAAATGTACAGCTCATAATTCGTATTGCGCAGTAGATGATAGACTATGTAAGGACAGATCTTGCAATGACGGAGCAACATGTATTAGTTGGTATTCTTTGATAATCAATGTGGGCGTTCTTTTATTTAATGACTACATTTGATATAGTTATTTCTTATTATCTTGTATTTAAATATACCCTTACATTGGAAATAACAACTAAATACATATTAATGTACATTAATATGATCAAACATTAATGGAGGACAGTTAAGATTTACAAAATAACAATTTTAGAGATACAGGAAAAGAATCAATAAATTGTATAATAATAAGGAACATCTGGGATACATTAATTACTTCACAGATTAAAAAATATATATACTAGAATTGTGGTTATAAAAATCACAATTAAAAAAAATCAATTTAATTTTAAACTATTATATATTGCAATTACTATACATTAAACATTAATAAACAATCATTAAAAATGTCTGCACGATCGAAAAAAATTAACATTCTTAATACATTTTATGTGATAATAATTTGTTTACAGTTATCAAGTTTAAAGTTGTTTAACTATATACACTATAAGGATATATAGCTGTAATGTAATATAATAACAAGAAATATAAATAAGTTAAAATAAAATACTAGCGAATAAAATATAGTACATTTTAAATGAAATTTTTAAAGTAGTTACAGTTAAAATAATGTAATGTCTGTATAGAGTATATTCTCGTGAAGTTTAACATCACATAAAATATAACTATATATATATATATATATATATATATATATATATAAATATATATATATGTTTGTGTTTTAATTAAATGTATATTTTCAAATTAAAATTTTGATTTAAATCGATGATTTCTGAGTAAAATAATTCACAAAATGTTGTGTATTTTTCGTAATAATTTATAATTTTATTAACTTATATAATAATACAAAAATTGAGAATTTAAAAATGCATTATTTTCTACTAGACAGTGTCCACCTACTAATTAATTAGATAAAGAGTAAAGGAAAAATTAAAATAACTTATTATTTGAAAGTGTTATAAATATTGTAATATCTTCGATGACAGGTAATGCAAATTGTCCCATTGTCGATCCTCCTATGAACGCCAAGCCTTGTTTAACTAAACACGAAAACAAGTGTTTCTCCGATGCTGATTGTATCAATATCACCGATTCTCGGAATAAACCGACCCATTGTTGCCACTACGATATCTGCGGAGGCAAGACCTGCGGACCTCAGCCTCCCAGTTCGTTACTTTCAATAATAATATATAATTAAAATAATTAGGTATCATATATTTAATTTTATCATAGAAATATATTGATTATTATAAATTATTATAAATTTTAAATATAAAAATAAGATAATTACCCATTTAAATTATTAGATATATAATAATAATGTACTTTATATAATCAAATAGCAAAACATAAGGGAACTTGTCCACCTTTCGAAACACCTTTCCCAAGTCCCCGATGTCCGGAACCTAAAGACGAATGTGAGTCTGATAGCGATTGCACATCACGTGAAAAGTGCTGCCGAAGGGATTTCTGTGCGGGACATACTTGTGGTCCTCCTTCTGAATGTTAGTCTGATTGTTAAGAATAATGCAATTTGATAATAGATCATTGAATTATTATTAGAAGAAATATAAATTATAATTGTTCATTATTATATTAACAAATATTGTTAATAATTATTATAATTTATATTGATAATTAATTTATAATATAAAATTAATGATTCAACTTATTAATAATACTTTCTCTAATATTTACTATTCTTTCTTCCAGTAATTTGTTTAATGAAAAACGAAACCGGTCCTTGTGAAGCTTATATGCCTAAATTTTATTTCAACAGCACTCTTAAACAGTGTGTTGAATTTATTTATGGAGGATGTCTCGTTAGTATTATTTAGAATTGACAATTTTAATTTCTTAAACAATATAACTTAAATTATGTATACAACTACAGATTTACCTTAAATAACTTAAAAGTAAAAGTAATTTTGAGAAACTTTAAAAATAATATTTAATTAACCAATGAATTAAGGTATAAATACCAACAAGGTATATCAAAGTTATCTTAGAAGAATGATGCTATTGTTATACACGATTAAAAAACACCAATTACGACAATTTTCATTATAACTAAATAATTTATTAACAGGGAAATGAGAACAACTTCGCCACGAAATCTCTGTGTGTTAACACATGTCTTAGTCACTGCAAACCTCTAACTAACTTGTGTAACCTGAAGTGCAAGTTGGGTTACAAGAAAGACAGTCGTGGATGTGAAATTTGCGAGTGTAATCCGATGCAGTGTAGTGTTAGTATTTCTATTTGGACATTTTTATAAATATATTTAGTTATTTTAATGTTTAATTCATTAATAATTATATCAATGTGGTATTACACATTTTTAATAGACTACATGCAGAGAATACGTAGAGATGTGCGATGGTAAAACTGGAGAATGTGTTGGTTAGTTTTTTCTATAATATAAAATAATATAAATATCATTACAAATTTCCAGAAAATAGAATGATATGACAAAATGATTAGATTCATAAAATACAATATTATGCAATTAATAAAATAAATATTAATACACATTTAATTAAGTTTCCGTGCTATTTTTAATTTTAATTTTTACTTTACCACTAAATAAAGATAGTTGAATTTATATTTTCCTAGATAAACATTTGTGTCTATTCATCCAGGTACTCCGCAGGGAGTGTGTCATCGTAAACTTCTAGAGTTAGATTACCCGTATGCCATTGGAGTTTATGTACCACAATGTCGCCCGGACGGATCTTATCATCCACAACAATGCCATGGATCTATAGGTTTGCATCCAGTAATTTGATAGAAAGAAAACTTCATTTATTCTCAAATTATCGGAATTGCATTCTATATTATTTATATATAATAGGGATTATATTTAAATTTCTTTAAATTATTTGAATATATATCTTATTCGTTCCGAAGGTCAATGTTGGTGCGTTACGAGATCAGAAGGTAATGAAATGCCGGACACTAGATCTTTGCCTGGAGAAGAGATTACGAACTGCATAGAAAGTTTATATTATTTGTTGAAAATAAAGTATCGTATTAAATTATCTAACTAATAAATACTTATAGTAAAAATCTAAATAAAATACATTAATATACATAAATAAGTAATATATTAGACTATAATAACTATTCTTTTTTAGTTGTTTGCAAGCAACCTAAATACAGTGGTCCGTGCAAGGGCAACATTATGCGATACTATTACGATACAAAGGCCGCTAGGTGTCTTTCTTTTTCTTATGGTGGATGTTCCGCAAATCACAATAACTTCGTCAGGGGTGAATGTCGCGCTATTTGCGATCCACCTTGCCAACTGCTGGATTGCGACCTTACAAACTGTCGCTATGGTTACGCAAAAGATAAACGCGGTTGCCAAGTATGCGAATGCAGAGATCCTTGCAAAGTTAGTTTGACCTACTAACGATATTCCTGCTTATTTCATATTCACATTTTAGTTATTTAACGGAGATGAGTATATAATTATATATCAAAAACTTTAAATATATTTTGCTTATTATTATATTACATTCTCAAGTTAAACTATTATTAGAATGTGAAATGCGACGAAGGAAGAGCTTGCACTGTGAATAAGGGTTTCTTAGATTACGAAACATTGTGTATAGGTTTGTAAGTAATTGTTGAACAAAAATACATGCTTATTAATCATTACTACTCAACTCAACTAGAACCACTCTACTTAATATCACATATATAAATTTCCAAATGTTAGAATAGACTATAAAATACTGTAACTACAGATCTATACTAAATATTTAGGATTACTAAATTATCTATCAATATCTACAATAACTATTTATAAAGAGGACACAATTACTAGGCAAATAATATTACTCATATTACTCTCGCTATACCAAAGTATAGTGATATATTATTTATGGTAAAATTAATAAACATACTCGTCTTCCATAAAATATAATTGGACAACAATTAAATATCCTACTAATTAACATAATTAATAAACATACTAATTATACTCCAGATTGAAAATTTAATTAATGAGAGAATATATTCTCGTCTAGAATGTACTATACTACATATCATCTATCAACTTATATAAACAACTCTATACATAGTAACTTTACAACAAAGTTAAATAAGAGATAAATAACAACTTTAGAAATTTAAATATATTTAACTCTAATTATAATTATATTATTTTATTTGTATTTAGTTATATAAACGTTCAAGAATATCATCTGTAAATAATATAATAGATTCGTCATCATAATCATCATAATCATCATCATCATCATCATCATCATCATCATCATCATAATCATAATCATCATCATCATCATCATCATAATCATATTCAAATAAACTGAACTTATAATTTTAGATATTTGCAAGTTACCAAAGAAAGTCGGACCATGCGAAGCTGCCATGACGAGATATTTCTTCAACTCTACTTCAGTCAAATGTCAATTATTCACGTTTGGAGGTAAATTAGTATATAATATGTATTAACGTTTTTTTAATTTGTAATTTATTTTTAATAATTATTTATTAATAGTTAACGTATGATAGTAAATATTTAACTTGTTATATAAAGGTTGCGAAGCAAACAAAAACAATTTTGAAAATATAAAAGAATGTGAATCCACGTGTCCTTCTAAATTAATTTGCCCTCCAGTATGCTCCATTTATTGTAAATACGGAAATGTAAATGATATAAATGGATGTCCAACTTGTACTTGTTACAATCCTTGCAAAGTAAGTTATTTAGTTATTTTTAATTATATATTTAGTTTCACATTTAAATTTATACAGTGAATTCGCTTTTATTTTGATTAACTATTATAATGTTGGGATTAATTTCTAATTCGTATTTACTTCAATTTATAGAATGTGAAATGTACAGCTCATAATTCGTATTGCGCAGTAGATGATAGACTATGTAAGGACAGATCTTGCAATGACGGAGCAACATGTATTAGTTGGTATTCTTTGATAATCAATATGGGCGTTCTTTTATTTAATGACTACATTTGATATAGTTATTTCTTATTATCTTGTATTTAAATATACCCTTACATTGGAAATAACAACTAAATACATATTAATGTACATTAATATGATCAAACATTAATGGAGGACAGTTAAGATTTACAAAATAAAAATTTTGGAGATACAGGAAAAGAATCAATAAATTGTATAATAATAAGAAACATCTGGGATACATTAATTACTTCACAAATTAAAAAATATATATACTAGAATTGTGGTTACAAAAATCACAATTAAAAAAAATCAATTTAATTTTAAACTATTATATATTGCAATTACTATACATTAAACATTAATAAACAATCATTAAAAATGTCTGCACGATCGAAAAAAATTAACATTCTTAATACATTTTATGTGATAATAATTTGTTTACAGTTATCAAGTTTAAAGTTGTTTAACTATATACACTATAAGGATATATAGCTGTAATGTAATATAATAACAAGAAATATAAAATAAGTTAAAATAAAATACTAGCGAATAAAATATAGTACATTTTAAATGAAATTGTTAAAGAAGTTACAGTTACAATAATATGATGTCCATATAGAGTATATTCTCGTGAAGTTTAACAGTACATAAAATATAATATATATATATATATATATATATATATATATATATATATATATATATAATATCTAATATATATGTTTGTGTTTTAATTAAATGTATATTTTCAAATTAAAATTTTGATTTAAATTTATGATTTCTGAGGTAAATAATTCACAAAATGTGGTGTATTTTTCGTAATAATTTATAATTTTATTAACTTATATAATAATACAAAAATTGAGAATTTAAAAATGCATTATTTTCTACTAGACAGTGTCCACCTACTAATTAATTAGATAAAGAGTAAAGGAAAAATTACAATAACTTATTATTTGAAAGTGTTATAAATATTGTAATATCTTCGATGACAGGTAATGCAAATTGTCCCATTGTCGATCCTCCTATGAACGCCAAGCCTTGTTTAACTAAACACGAAAACAAGTGTTTCTCCGATGCTGATTGTATCAATATCACCGATTCTCGGAATAAACCGACCCATTGTTGCCACTACGATATCTGCGGAGGCAAGACCTGCGGACCTCAGCCTCCCAGTTCGTTACTTTCAATAATAATATATAATTAAAATAATTAGGTATCATATATTTAATTTTATCATAGAAATATATTGATTATTATAAATTATTATAAATTTTAAATATAAAAATAAGATAATTACCCATTTAAATTATTAGATATATAATAATAATGTACTTTATATAATCAAATAGCAAAACATAAGGGAACTTGTCCACCTTTCGAAACACCTTTCCCAAGTCCCGGATGTCCGGAACCTAAAGACGAATGTGAGTCTGACAGCGATTGCACAGCACGTGAAAAGTGCTGCCGAAGGGATTTCTGTGCGGGACATACTTGTGGTCCTCCTTCTGAATGTTAGTCTGATTGTTAAGGATAATGCAATTTGATAATAGATCATTGAATTATTATTAGAAGAAATATAAATTATAATTGTTCATTATTATATTAACAAATATTGTTAATAATTATTATAATTTATATTTATTAATTAATTTATAATATAAAATTAATGATTCAACTTATTAATAATACTTTCTCTAATATTTACTATTCTTTCTTTCAGTAATTTGTTTAATGAAAAACGAAACCGGTCCTTGTGAAGCTTATAAGCCTAAATTTTATTTCAACAACACTCTTAAACAGTGTGTTGAATTTATTTATGGAGGATGTCTCGTTAGTATTATTTAGAATTGACAATTTTAATTTCTTAAACTATATAACTTAAATTATGTATACAACTACAGATTTACCTTAAATAATTTAAAAGTAAAACATATTTTGAGAAACTTTAAAAATAATATTTAATTAACCAATGAATCAAGGTATAAATACCAACAAGATATATCAAAGTTATCTTAGAAGAATGATGCTATTGTTATATACGATTAAAACACTAATGTGACAATTCTCATTATAACTAAATACTTTATTAACAGGGAAATGAGAACAACTTCGCCACGAAATCTCTGTGTGTTAACACATGTCTTAGTCACTGCAAACCTCTCTCCAACTTGTGTAACCTGAAGTGCAAGTTGGGTTACAAGAAAGACAGTCATGGATGTGAAATTTGCGAGTGTAATGTGCCATTATGTGGAGTTAGTTATATTGATTACTCTAGACTCTATAAAGTATATAACATTAATTAAAACAACTGTTAATTAGATCATCAACATTTTATTGAAGTTTAGAAATAACATTCCAATAAAAGTTGATTTTATTTATTATTTTCAGGGCGTGGAATGCAAGGGTGACGAGCGCTGTGTTAATGACGTCTGCTTAGAATGTTAGCTACTACGTTACAACTAACTATTTGTATTTATACAAATAAATATATACAAACACACACATATATATATATATATATATATATATATATATATATACATATATATATATATATATATATATATATATATATATGTCGTGATTATAGCTAAACAAAAATTAGAAATTAATACAAACATATTCGCCAGCTCGTAAAAAAGGAGTATGCCCCTACGTACGAGGAGAAGAATATAATTTAAACAGCGAATGTGGCACGAGCAACTGCACAGATGATGCAGACTGCCCGGGCAAAGAGAAATGTTGTATATCTAAGATAGGATGCCGTGGTCAGTGCAGAAACTCTATTTCTCCTCGTTAGTATGCCAAATATACCTACCAACTATATGTAATAACTATATCTAGAATATATATATATATATATATATATTTTTATATATATATATATATATATATTTATATATACATTTATATATACATATATGTAATATATATGATACATATACTTATAATATACATGCCTTATTATAATGTTTAATTATTTGTTAACAGTTCCTCGAGTGGGATACTGCCGGACGTTCGCGATCCCTGACCCCTGGCCTCCATGCTACCGACCTCCACGCAACTGCCGATTTGACGAAGATTGTGATAAAAATGGCTACAAGTGTTGTAAGACTAACTTTTGTGGTGGATTCACTTGCAAAGCTGCGTTGGATAGTTCGTAGTAAATAGTTTATTAATGATATGAGATTATTTTCAAGATATATATATATATATATATATATATATATATATATATATATATATATATATATATATATATATATATTATATACATGCATAATCAGATGTGACCAATAACTTACGTTTAGTTATATATTAACTTTACGAGTGTCATAGTATTATTTTTATTATTATTTTTCAATCGGTATTTTAATCACATTATTCATTTTGATGGCAAATATTGCAAATTAAATAATGAAGTAGAACTAACACAGAAAATAAAATTCTAGCAATAGAGAAATACTTTCGATATCAAAACTATGTAAGTTATAATATGATATTATATTAATTTAAACTCTATTTTAGATATAGTAATATAAACTATAGTTTTTTATATAATAGTTGTTTAAGCTATTTTATTGATATTGCATTATTAAAGTTATCTTTTCTTCAGAAAGTAAATGCGAATTGGAAGTGACTCCCGGCAGTTGTGATACAAACGTAACTCGGTTTTATTTTAATATAACTGAGAAGAAATGTTTACCTTTTAAGTATGGTGGTTGCGGAGGTTCGTGTGTTCATTGTAATCAGTGTAAATCACTCTTGTTTTAATAAACTGATATTCATAATAAACGTAGTTAAGTAATACATATTAATTAAAAAACATAAATTTATACATTCTAAAACAAAATCTATATATTTATAAGTTCAAATAAGATTTATTTTTTCACTAGGTAATGGCAACAACTTCAATAGTTTGAACACTTGCAAACGAGAGTGTCCGCATGACAATAAACCATGCAATCCTATTATGTGTCCTTCGATATGTGTCTACGGCCAAGTCAGGGATGATAACAATTGTCCAACTTGTCTTTGCAAGGAAAATCCATGCCATGTTTATATTCCACCACCATCTTTGTATCAATTAAATATTTATATTGCCCTCTCTCTCTCTTTATATCTCTATCTTTATTTTATCTCTAATTTTCCTAATATGTTATCGCGCATATCATATATATATAGTACGCCATCAAAATGGTGTATAATATGAATTTTTTAGAGAATTTTTTTATTCAGTTTTTCCTCTATAGCATTTTCTTTATTTCTTTGATCTCACTCTTCTTCTTGTTCACATGTTATATATACATAAATATCCCTCTATCTCCTATTATCGCTATTCTAAATTTCTCCCATGATGAATTACCATTTATTAACCTATCCAATGGGTAAAATAATATCCGGTACCGTTACGCAGTATTCGAGATGTTTTCCCTGTAAAGTGGTGACCCCGAAGAATTGCAAGACGAGTCCATGTGACCCTATAGCCAGCTGCGTTTCAGGTTTCTATCATACATTGAATTCACTATTATCTTGTATATGCGTAACATATAACCCGTATCTTTAATGTTTGTTTAATGACATTATTATCGGTTAGAATTAATGAAATTATATGCATTTTCTACTCCCGTCATATGACAATAGGTATTTGCTACCTGGAGCCAAAAGCCGGCACATGTTCTGCTATTATTCGTAGGTACTTTTATAACCGACTCACAAAATCGTGTGAGCTCTTCACCTACGGAGGTTGCGATGGTTGGTTGCTATAGGTAGCTACTGTATAATGCCTAGTCAGTATAGCTCGTAAAACAATGCGTGTTTACATTTGCTCTGTAAAGCAAACCGCCGTTTGATTGATTACACTGTGATGAATGCGCATATATTGTTTTGTATTTTTAAAAAATCAAAAAAGATAAAATATGTTGAAATATACGAATTTGTAATTTTGATTACTTTGTTATAACATATTTCCTTATATTGTATATTTACAAATTACCACATGAAGCAACAATTATATTTTAATATATAGATAATATTTGTCCATATAATAATTATCATATATTTTAACAATTTCTTCGTCCACGCTCCCTCTCCGTCTCCTCGTTCAACTTCTAATATTTTCACAGGAAATGCCAATAATTTCAAGACGAAGGAGGCGTGTCTACTCGCTTGTCGGAAGCCTTGTCCGGTATACCGTTGTAAGGCTTGTCGGTATGGCAACAAGACCGACGAGAATGGGTGTGGTACCTGCGAATGTCTGACCGACCCGTGTCCCGTTTGTATTACTACTACACAAATACCGTACTACACAAATACCGTACTACACACATACCGTACTACACAAATACCGTACTACACAATTACCGTACTACATAAATACCGTACTACACAAATACCGTACTACACAAATACCGTACTACACAAATACCGTACTACACACATACCGTACTACACAAATACCGTACTACACAAATACCGTACTACACACATACTACAAACACACGCTACAGCTTATCTATTAATACATGCCTTCTCTCATACTTAGAACTTACTCACACTCGCTACTACTCACAACTTACTCACACTCGCTGCTACTCAGAACTTACTCACACTCGTTACTACTCAGAACCTACTCACACTCGTTACTACTCAGAACCTACTCATACTCGTTACTACTCAGAACTTACTCACACTCGCTACTACTCAGAACCTACTCACACCCGCTACTATTCAGAACCTACTTACACTCGTTATTACTCAGAACCTACTAATACTCGTTACTACTCAGAACCTACTCACACTCGTTACTACTCAGAACCTTCTCACACTCGTTACTACTCAGAACCTTCTCATACTCGTTACTACTCAGAACCTACTCACACTCGTTACTACTAAGAACCAACTGTTCCCTATTTAACACTCTCTATATTACACTCCGACTAAATGTAGATACGCTGTGCAGGTCTGCCCTCCAATGCACCTCGATACTTTTCCTTCCGACCCCACGCACCTTTACTCACTGACCCCACCCAAACACTATACAATATAACCACCGGTTACTATTCCTAAAGTCTATGCTGTGTAAAGAAGGTCATTTGTGTATTACAAATTCAACTTATCCACGGGGCTTATGCAAAAAAAGTTTGTATTACGCTCTTATACGTGTTTATATGACATCATCGCTAGAATAACCATCTGAGCGACATAATAACCATTTAAATAGAAATGTATTCTCACTTGTAAAAATATACATTTACTTTACCCATTCTAAATAAGTAATCGAGTAGATTATTTACTAACCACAAACGTTGTTATGATTTACGTTATAATTAAAGTTACCTATACCATCTCACGATCAATTTCAGTATGTCCTCAGGTCTACTGTTTGATTCCCTGTGCGCAAGGCTTTGAAATGTTAAACGGTTGCCAGACCTGCAATTGCAAAATACATAGTCTTTGTAATGTTAGTGTTTTCTTCATGTATTTGCGTCTGGATATATATAATTAGTATATATTTGTATGTGGATAATTGTAACTTGCCAAACGAAAGCAATATATTTGAAAAAGACATTATTAAATTATTATTAATTTATTCTTAAATTATTCTTAAATTATTATTAAATTATTCTTAAAATATTATGAATTAAAAAATGCATATATCCATTTTACGCACACTGGTGCAACTAACTCCGAGTATCACTTTTATTCAACATGCTACACCTCACAAGTTAACTACGCAAACATTAACAACAGGCGGTTAGGTGTCCAGCCTATACCAGATGCAATGTCACATTGAAATGCCAAAATGGAAATTGTCAAGATGTCGTCACTTGTATAAAATGTAAATACGCTTTTCCCTCCCTCCTTCCCTCACATCTATTCTTCCTTCATTATTGTCATCTAAGTATCTCTTTCTCAGCATCTTCCTCCTTGTCTTCATCCTGATTTTCGCCTACAGCTGCCTCTGCCTTTGTCTGACTATTCCATACCCTCCCACATAAGTACATTTACTGAGTTTAACCTGAATATATAAGTTAGATAATTTAATGGTATTAAATTACCGAGTGTTAAATTAATAGGTGGTTTTATCATTTATTAGGTGAATAATCAAAATATGACATTAACCACGTACACTTACGCTGCTAATAGATAAGAAATCTGGAAGTTGCCCTCGACTCGAGAGGATGGGTACTTTGGGTCCATCGTCTAATGGTAATTCCGGTTGTTATCATACATGTCGTTTCGATATCGACTGCTCCGGTCAGATGAAATGTTGCTTCTCGGCTGATGACTGTGGAATGCAGTGTAAGAAACCAGCAGGTATTTGTGATTCATAATTGTTATTATATTTGATATCATACCTCATTATAATACACCTTTAATATATATATTTACAATACACCATTAATATTCATATTTATAATACACCATTAATATTCATATTTATAATACACCTTTATTATATACATTTACGCACCTTTAATGCACCTTTATTTCATATTTTTAGTACATCTTTAATAAACCTTTAATACACATCTTTATGCTTATTCTATTTATAGTTAACATATTTATGCGTAATCTATTTATAGTTGATAAATATTTAATGTATTCCTTAATTGCAAACATCTTTATCACGCCTCTTTAATTCACCTCTTATAAGCATGCATCTTATTAACTCAAAGTTTAATATATGTTACTTGAACTCTTTGTATAACTCTTACCTCTTACCTCTGACCTCCTACCTCATTTAATACTAATTCATATATTTGTTACGGTCTTTACTATACGACCTCGACTTACCGTGTACTTGTATATTGACCAGGATAATCTATATTTCATTTTCTATTAAATCATCAATAGATGCTTACAGAGTTTCTTTTATTCGAAATTAATATCTAACAAATCGCCAAACACTATTTGCAGTAGTGAAGCGGGGACAATGTCCTCGGGGCGAGCCAATCGGTCCCTCTGGTCCCGCTCTAGTTAGTGGTATGTATCCCTATGTTGACCCGATGCCCGGTGCTCCGGGCAACGGATGTCTTAACAAATGTACGTCTGACGAAGATTGCGACGGACTTGAGAAATGTTGTTCAACGGCTCCAATTTGCGGCCACAAGTGCATGTCTCCTAATAGTTAGTAATTTGTTAGGACCGCTAGAGGGTGTATTGAAGTTATATATTGTAATGTGTTCGGTAATAATGACCGTTTATTATAGTCCAACGAATGTATTCAGAAGTCGTGGATAATATATTAATATTCATTTTAAATTGAATCGTAGAACATTTGTAATGTAAAAGTATTTCGATTAATGTTATTTATTTGTAAATATGTCTACGCGCATTTCCGATGCTGAATATCTTACTTTGCATTATCTCATATATTTTATTGATCTAAATTAATAATAGAATCCGATAATTCCCATCAGATTGAATACCAATACTAATAAACTAATAGTTAACTGTTTCTAACTGTAATGTAGTTGTTTCTTAATAAAACACGTTGTTTTGCGAGAGCAATCATATATATACATACATATATATATATATATATATATATATATATATATATATATATATATATATATATATATATATATATATATATATATATATGATAGCACACATATGTAGTTGTATTCAAAATCTATTCGTCTTCAGATGTACAAGTTCACCCTATATGTCAACAAAAGGTAAAAGTTGGAAATTGTCGCGCAAGTATTCGTCGCTACTTCTACAACATATCTACACGCAAGTGTGAAGTGTTCATATACGGGGGATGTGGTGGTTAGCTAACTGTGCAGTTTATTGATATGATATTTAGAATAAATGTAAACACTTATTCTAAATAGGTCACTAACGTCGAGAATAATGGGTTATGGATCATCGCACTATCAAATAATGATTTGATGGTTGAGTAATGAATATCTTAAAATACATCTCTTATTGTAATAGAATTACTATACTATACTATGCTATACAACACACAATACTATTGTATATAGCGCTAGGTAGATACAATAGATATCGCATCAATCATCTCGCAACCTCTCTCTATCATTATGATGTTACCTACTGTGTCCCCATGTTCAAAATCGCAGGCCATGATATCCCAAGTTAAGTTGTAGCCTAGACATCCTTTGGCTAATATACACTGCTTTGAACTCACTCAGGTAACCTAAACAACTTTGCGACCGCGTCTTTATGCCAACAGAAGTGTAGTGTACTCTGCCCTTCGTTGAAATGCAAACCTTGCAAGCTTGGCTTCGTGAATGCAACGAACGGATGCCAGACTTGCCAGTGCATCACCAACCCATGTGATGTAAGCTCATGAATTTATAGACCCAGACCCAAACCCAAATCCAAACCATCCTCTATATTTATATCCTTATAAGTATTGCTAATCAATTGTAATACATTTAATTTATTAATATAAAACAAAATTATATGTGACTTATTATATACACGATATATATATTAGTTATATATAAATAAAAAACAAATATATTAATTAATATACAAAGATATTTATATAATATTTGTGTAAAATGTGTGATGTATGTTTACATACATTTATAATGTACAGGATGAAGTATGTAAGAACAGTGAATACAGATGTGTTCCTGTAATGTCGAAATGCCTTGTGAAGCCTTGCGACTATATTGCAGAGTGTAGACGGAGTTAGTATTTTTAACTTTTAACCCTTTACATCCTACAGATGGATTAAAGTACCATATCAATACATTATCTATAGAAAATTGGATTATACATTAGCGATTTAATCTTTAACTAATTCGTTGCAGAAGTGAAGCCTGGTTATTGCGCTCCTCGGGGTCCCAAAGGAGCTAATTCTGAAATGCAGGATACCTCCGATAGTCGGAGCTCCGAAGAATCCTCTCTTAGCAGTGGGGCCAAAGGTCAACCAGGCAAGAGTAAAGGGTTGCCTCCCGCACACGGATGTAGTCACGTGTGTAAGGACGACGCCGACTGTAAGGGCCTCAACAAATGCTGCTCGGATCCTAACTGCGGCACCAAGTGCGTAGTACCGAAAAGAAGTTAGTGTCGTCGAAGAACAGATTTACTCTGATAATATTACGAGTGGACTGGAGTTGAAAGTGAAGTTTTGTTATCTTACTTTCATTGAAGATTAATTAAAATTGTATTTTTATAACAAACTACGATTTACTCGGAGATTAGCAGAGTAAATAACACACTTCTTGGCTAAAGCGATGACTTACCTTTAATAGATTCGACACCTCAAGGAAATAAAGGAAAAAGTGGAGTAAGTGATAAAGTAAAAGGTTAGATCGAAAGCTAGATGTAATGATCATCACTTTCAATATTGGTGATATTTGATAAAAAAACTCCTAATACTTAGATATATTGTCGGATTGCCCGCGAGTTTTCTTTAAAGGGTGGTTCTGCTACTTCAGTCAGAAGACTATTCGCTCAAAGTGTACTAAAGATTCAGAATGCTACGATGGCTACAAATGCTGCGAGACTCGTTGCAATGGATTATATTGTACACGAGCGATTAGTAGGTTTGGATTAATATGTCATTTTAGTTAACTCTATTAAATTGCAATTCTATTTCATAATTTATACATATATTATATATATACATTTATTTTTTGTATTTCAGATTTTTACCCTTCCCATGATCACAAGAACAACTTGAACTGATTTATTTAGAATTTTATTTATATATATAAATATATTTGTTATATCATTGAATCAATAAATTGTAAATGAAATACGTCCAAACGGAGTATGAACAAGTAACGTATGTAATACATTATGTAGAAAACACGAGCCAATCGAATAAATAATAAATAATAACGAATTATAAAATGAGTCCATTGGATATTGCAATCGGAAACAGTACGGCCGCAAACAGAATCGCGTTGCGCAACAACAATCTATTATCGTTGGGAATCAGGTACTCGTTCAGGGTGTTCGAAATCGCGTGCAGTTGGTGCGACGTACACACGAACACAAACGTCGTGACCACGACGTTCAGAATCTTCGTGTCGCCGGGAATCAACACGAGTACTCCGTGAGTATCTCCGGACAACCACATGTGGCACTGCGTGACGCAGAGCTGCGAGAATGCGACGGGTGGATTAGGCGACACCTTATTTGGCGACACCTTATTAGGCGACACCTTATTTGGCGATTTGGTTTGGTTTATTGGTTTGTTCGCCCGAACCTCGAGTGAAATGTATCCGATCCAAGTGAACAGATTGCTATAATTTAGTCTCACGACGGGGATGAGGTTTCTTAAGGAAATATATGACAAAATCTGAAACACAAATGTACTCGATGAATACATTGAAGATTGTAGTCATTTAGGACAGCTATTTTATCGATGTAACTAGATACTTACCGGTAGCATAGAAATGTACGTGTGAATTCGATTATAAGAGGCAATATCACTGATATTCATAACGAGTAATCCGTAAGTCTATAAACATAGAGAAATATGCTAAATTATTATATGTTGAAATGATATTTCTATGTGGAAGTTAATATAATTAAAAATGTGAATATTATATGTATAATTAATAATATAAAAAATTAATATATTTGGGGACTGCAAAATACTAATTAAATTTTAATCTTACGGAGACTAACAATAACAAAGATGAAAGTCAACAGGGAAACAATGATAAGAACTATTCTCTTGAAAAAGAAATCGGTAATTTTTGATCTTATTATATAATAAATCAAAGAAATGATGGCAGTATAGATAACAATCTGGTCATAATTGAAAGAGAAATTGAATTTATAATAATCTAATAAATTATTAATGAGCACAAAATATATTCAAATATAATATAATAATATATGATATATACAAACATATAAATCTGCAAACATGTTTTCTCTCCACGTTGAAATTGAATCATTTGATGTTACAAAAATCGCTTTAAAAGGAAAACTAAGAAAAATACTTTCAAATAAAATCTGCGACATATTAAAATAATTAATGTAGATTAAATAATTACTAGAAAATATTAATATTTAATTAAAATTTCAAACCTCATATTTATGAATACAGCTTAAAAAAACAGTTAATAATGCAAACTTAAACAATAACGGAATCAAAAGAAAGATATTTTCTGAAATGTTAAAATTATACATACATAATATAATATTATCGGTGATTTATTATTGAATCATTAATTTACAACAATGTACCGAATCCAATACCATACCTCTGCAACTTTGATTTGATATATGCCAGATACCAACTTATATAACCCACATCACCATAACACACTATTTATAGTCGCCACGGTAACCCATTCCAACCCAATAAACTTATACCCCATTCGTTGTATCCCTTTACACAACCTACCTTCGCCTCTTACACCCTACCAACTGTCCACGTCGCCGCCGGTGATCCGAGGATATATGGCCATCGTGCCGTACATCAACAGGAAGCAGAAAGATGCGTACGGAATGAAGTAGTAGAACTGGTACGGTCGGTTCATCACGAAGCACAGCGTGATCACGAGGAAGTTCAGGCGAAATAAAACCTGGGCGAATACGTGTTCACTCAACCGCGAAATGACGAATAAAACGCTTAAGAAATATATTCACAGCGAAAGCGGTAATCCTTTTTTTGAGATTACAAAATTATGTTTTATATTCAATTTCTAAAATACATCGATATAATGTTCAATGAAGGTTATTTTTATATATAATATTATATTTAGAAAACCTTACAGATTCTATACAGAGAGTAATCACCGGTGTTCCAAAAATAAGTGAAATGGCCAAACAGTGACAAGAAGAGATAAAATGTTATGATGATTCTTATTTGGATATAGAAGACTAACATCTACATAAATATCAAAACATCAATAAAATATATTAAATTTGTAAATAACAATTATTTAAAATACAAATTATATATATACTGTATATTATATATAGAGTACAATATATGTATATTATAGTGTATATTTTATATAGAGTAATATGTAAGTACAAATATGATCATTGATCAATAGATATACCTCTGAAGCTCCAGTCATTTGGTAAATTAATATCAAAGTCATCATCCATCCGCGGGTTTCAATAGTTTGGTCTCGATTCAAAATTGTCGCCTGAATTTGAATTAGCAAATTTTAGATAATTTATCAAGGAATTAAATATTTTAAAAATAAGATGCCATTAAAAGTAGAATTAAAATAGACAAAGATATTTTATAGCAGACCTCTTTTGCTTTATCACTAAAGAATATGCCGAGAACCAATATGTAAATAAATGGAAAAATGAAGTTTAGCCTTGTATAGTATTTATTTTCTTGCATGAAGAAATATGTTCTATTTTGTCAAGAGTTTAAACAGAATTAGAATTAGATTGTAAACATACATAACATTAAAATGTACAGCCACGGTATCGAATTCTATATATCTTAGTTATATATAATTAGCGTCGTACGTCTACGAACCTATCGCAGAGAAAGAAATAGAACATGATAAGGGCGAGCTGTGAAATCGCTTTAAGGAAAGGGAAGAAGCCGAGGGAAGGTACAGACGCTGGAACAGTGATTAACTGGTAGGCATGAATTTGTTTGAAAATCGTGTATTGGCAACATATCACTGATATGAAAATAATCAAACTGCGGGATTAAATTTACAATGAAGTGTATGAATATTTTTAAAGTGAATATTGAAAATCATTAGAATTTATCTCAATAACAAATATTGAAATTTAATAACAAAACTGAAATTGAATAACAAACATTGAAATGAAAATAAAAGCTGTAATAACTTGCAGAATTGTCACTTTCTCCAATTTATTACAACAAGAACCGTTTTCAAAGTTCATTTGCACATTGCAATAGTAGTTGAATAAAACTTGTGAATCCTATTCAATTCAAGAATAAAATATCATCGTAATATAATCAGCTAATACCTTATTAATAGTTAATTATATAATTAAGATAATAAATAAATATCAAAGTTATGAAGTAGTTATATATAAGAAATACGTACAAGATTGAGTGTAAAATTTGGTTGGTGTAATCCGTCTTCTGAAAAAGTTATGAAGTATTCTGAAATCATTCTTGATGATCTCCAAATTTTTACTTTTGTATTATCACTAGATATAAATAATATAAACTATTATAGCAACTTTTTTAATATAAAAAATATATAAATATACAAATATATAAATATATAAATATATAAATATATGAATATATAATTATATAAATATATAAATATATAAATATCACAAGCAAGATATAATGAAATAAACTAACAACAAACGTATGGCAAAATCATTATAAAGATTGAGTATGTCATTCGTGATCATGGATCTAGATTCACTTAATTTGTTCTCATTTACAGGATCTAAAATATAAGTTTTAATCAAATTATTAAATAGTAATGATTAAATACAGATCTGCATTATAAATAAATAATAAAATAATTGAAATTTGTAAAATATTTGTAATCCAAAAATAACATGAAAAAATATATCTCAAGAATGTACTTTCAAAATATATATAATATACATATAATAGATATAATAATCCTATATGTTATCTTATAATACATAAATAACCTTGTAGCATCCATATAAGTCTGCTCTGATTAGCTAGTGTTAACATATCAATTGATACATTATTAAGCATTGCGGTGTAGTTCAAAAAACTGCCTTCCGTAGCATTGTAGTGTTTTATATTCCACTTAAAAAATAGTCATGAGAAATTAAAAATACTTTTTTAACGTTATATTTAAATATTGTTTACGTAAGAGTAAAAAATAGACTAACGGTGGCTGATCCTGTTATTAAAAAACTTGGAGGGTCTTTTTCTAACCAAGACTTGTAAATATTAGCCATATGAATATCAACAAATGGCTGCCAAATAAAATGCTGAAACGACGTTTTATAATAATATTGATTATAATATTATAATAATATTATAATAATATTATAATAAATTATTGATTCTAATTGAAATTGATTTCCTAATAGTTTCGCAATATCTTATAAACAAAGAAGTTGAGAGCCATTACCACGCGTAGATTGAGTTTCTTATTACGGAAGTAGATATTCGATTGCGCTTTCGCGTTCTTCACGTAGCTGAGACGGTTGACGAAGGCGAAATACTGTTGTCGTATGCGGGAGTCTCCCATGAACACCACGTAGTTGGTTTCGCTCCAGTAGGTGTACGAACGCATGCATTGCCTGGCATCGCTGATGTGGCCGATAAGTTATATAACAGATGTGCGGACCGATTACGATACGCATTGTAATTAAATTATATAACTGAATATGAATTATTTTAATTGATTGGTATATTTTCTAAACGAATATCGTTCATAAAATAAATTAGAACAAACGTCTGAGTATAGTTATGAAGCATGCATCCATGAGGTTGCCAGTTTTCATCTTGAATATGACCATAAGATAATAACCAATCACAACTATTATTACCTATGGAGAAAGTTTTCCTTTCAAGGATTTACTTTTAAAAATCATATAAATTTAATAGTCAAAATATATTCTGTGTTACTTTAGGCAATACATATTTAACATAAGCCAATAGTATGGGTAATTTGAATAGCATATGTAATCAATGAATTAGTGTTATACAATATGTAAAAATGTGGTGGTTTACTAATATACGGTATACAATCAATAGCTATGAAACTGATTACGTCATATTTAATAATTAAACATAAACTTTTATTCAAATTAATATGTGGAGAATTAATTAAATTATTTAAATATAATGCTTTTATAGTAAAATAATTAATTATTTACCAAACTATTTATAACACATATTGTCACATAAATAATTTAGAAATGTCTATGATTAGATCAATATTATTAAAATTATAAGTTGATCAATAAATAATTTAGAAATACTATCATTAATATTAATACAATATTTTTTTTTATATTTGAAAATTAATTATCTAAAATAATTATATTAATTTGACAAATCAGAAAAACTTATATTTTTTCAATATAAATCATAAAGATTTATTTATACAAGTAATGATTTAATCTTTAAGATATAAAAATAATGATTTCTAAATATTTTTATTATATAATGTTAGAATTATCCAAAATCAAATTGTAATAGAATGTACAATTAATATTGATAACATATACATAATAAGTATTTATTCTCAATCTGAATAGTTTAAAAATTACCAATGGATTTATAAAAAAAATTGTGATCACTAAAATTATAATTAATAACCGAGTAATAAGATAGAAGTTAAATTTGATAAATTCTTATATAGTTTTGTTATAAAATGATAAATAATAAAAGAGTATAATCGACTCTATTAATTAATAATCTTAAAAAAAAACAACATAATATATTATATTTATATTATTAAATGTCATATACAGTTTCATTTTCAAAGCAATGTATTATTTCTATAAAATATAAATTTGTAATAAAATATAAAATAATATTTTCCAATAAAATTCATAATAATTCCATAATTCAACTTAGATTGCGTTGTCTGATGATAAGTATGAATCTTTATTTACAATCTGATATTCATGTGTACTCTAAATAGATTGCTGGACATTCTTTCAACAACAGTGAATAATATTAATCTAAATTATAATAACAAAATATCAACATGAGTTTCATATTTAATATACTTTTTGAAAGCTAAACTTTTTGTTAAGTCAGAAAAGAACAGAGAGTCAAATACAAACACAAAATTGACATACACTATATTTTTAATGTTAGAAAAAAGTAGCTGAAAACTAAAGCACCACATTCTCTAAGCTCGAGGTCACCAGATTACAATGCACTCATTCAACTGAAGCCTTGACCTTCTACAGTACGATTCTATAGGATGTATATATTTGGTCATTAGGTTAACAAAATATAATTAATATTTTACAGTATCATGCATAAAGTTATAGTTAGTTTTTAGTAAACAAATAATCCTCTGGTTATTTTACATACAAATAGCACTGAATTTCTTATTTTTATTATTTTGCTAAGTCTATTTTAGGATATTTACACATTCTGTTGTATAGAATAGATGTCTTATATGCAGATTAAATAAATATTATGTAAAAATGTGCTTCTATCATTTTATTTACTATTTGCATATAATCTTAAAATCTAAAATACATTAATATGATTTGTTATTTAATATGTAAAACAGATGTTAATAATCCATATATGAATACAGATTAAACCAACTAAACACATTCACACCATTTATAATATAATTAAGTATGAATATCACTTAAATAGATAGACTAGTCTTCCATCAACATAACATCTCATTATTGCCACATTTCTTCTTTCTTATTCTATATTTATTTCGATACTTTTGTGATCTCATTCTAGTTTGATTAGTAATCTGTTACATAATGATCTAGGCACAATCGACAGTTTGATTTGCAATGATAACACAAAGGGATGGATTAAACTAAGCTATACATTATTCAACTGCGAGCATATCAGGCATTGGGTAAACATGAGAATTAAAAGATATTAATTATTTTGTAAATATACAAATAACTAATTACTTATTGTGATACTAAATATATATGTACAAATTCTATATTATAGATTATCATGGAATATTCCAGATATAACTAATTACTAGATTTATTAGTAGCATATTATATAAAAGATAACAATAGTATTATAGTATAACTATTAGATCCACCTGTAAGCTGAGATCACTTTTAATACAGTTTAATATGTATTGTATATGCATATTATATATATATATATATATATATATATATATATATATACTAAAATATTTGTATAAAGTATAATTATTATCTATATATTTCAGTATAGTTAAATGTAATGATACCAAATTGATATTACTGGGATACATTAAAAAACAATTAATAGATTAAACAGATTTACATACTACTGTGGTACTATATAATATAGAATATTGTACTTAATTGCATGTATAGTATGTTAATTGAAGATTCTTTAGATAGATTAATGATAACTCATTTGATAATTTCTATTTTTCACTTACACTCTATCCCTCTAGAACACATACATTTGTAAGATTATCTTATGTTTTATTTCAAATCAATACATCATATAACGTGTAAAAGTTATAAAACTCGTAACAATATTTGAAAGACTAGGTAAACATTTTTACAATTTAGCAACTTCCATAAATCACTGAATTTTTATGCTTGCTTTTATATGAATCACAGTATTTGTTTAAATAATTAAATATATGTTTTAAGTTTTTTAATTGATATGTAATTAATTATTCTTATTTTGTGAATATAACATGTGCGATTGAGTATATGAAATATGTGAATTCATCACAGTATTGAAGGCGACTTGATCACATATCAGACTATATATGATATGATATTAATTCATATTGTAGTATAAGATACATATATGATATTAATATCATATGTATATCATATTTAACATATCATACTCTATACCATATGATATTATTTCATATTATAGTATATGATATATATATATCATGTACTACAATATAAAGTATTATCATATCATATATAGTCTGATATCCATTATCCATAATTATGATGAATTCACATATTTCATATACGCATACAAATTATATTCACGTACTTAAAATGAAATAATTACATATCATTAACCAAAAACTATATATTTTAATATTTTAACAAATATTCACATTGAAATCATGAATGAAAGTAATTCTATTTAATCATTTATGGGCGTTGCTAATTTTTACGAATTTTCTCCGGGTCGTCTTACATACATGATTACAATATATTAAACCACTAAAATAACGATTTAAATGTGATCTATATTTATAAAGCATTGTACCAATAAAATATCTATAAGTTAATTTGAATTAATAATTTAAATTTCTAACCATACTCAACATGTAAAAAACCGTGAAAAAGTATAAAAAATATAACCAATACATAAGCAATAACTTTAGCTGAATAAGAATTAAAGTATTTCATGTAATAGGAGGAGGATATGAGTTCATGATCTATATAATTGTAAGAATTATGTTCTTTCATAATTAAACATAAATAGTTAAAAACTTTAAGTTTACAAAAATATATCACGTGCTCTAATTCCTCTGGCGAGTATGACAAATATTACCAATAGGTGATATATTTAATGAGATGCAAAAATCCAGGAATTTTCATAGAAATAAAACTGGAAAATGTATTAATATTTAATCAGTTAATTAAAATGAATGAGTGCAAATGTTATAATTAAATTTTAAAATGTCAATTATATAAATAATTCAAAGTTACTAAGATATCCTAGTGATATATAAATATGGCAAAAAGTAAAGATATATCAGATTCCGATGGGACAAATGACCAACTTACTCCCTTACCGATACAGACATTCTTATGGAGACAATCTAGGTCACTATTTTAGTGACAATATGTGTATATATATTTATTGAGAAAGATCTATATTAATATATATTATATTAATATATATATATATATATATATATTATATTAATAGGTATATTTATATTTAAAATGGCATGTCCTAATAGGACATGACTTTTGAATATATGAATATAAATATTAATTTTATAACTATTAGTATAATATAATTTTTTTTTTATATATTTTACGCATATATATTTAAATTTTATATCTATTTAAATTGTATATCTATAATATAGTTAACAATAATAACAGGTAATAATTATATATAATGAACTAATAGAATTATAGTTGACCCATCATTAAAAAAAATTATGAATCATTTGTATTAAAAATTACAGCCCTTTTATGAGACAGAAAATGGTCAAAATGTGCGAAGCATCTTGCGTTGTTAGTATAATGTAGTTATAAAATGAATTAACGGGATATTTATTAAGAATATATCAATATATATAATAAATAATATCAAATATTCCAATAAAAATAATATTAGTACAGTATAAACTCAGCTATAATGTATACATCCAGAAGAGGAATGATATGACTAATATTTACTCGTCATGAATATGAATTATTCCGAAGTGTATAAATATCTACGATACATCGCAGACTTTCGAGAGAGTTCTTGTTCAGAACATTCTTCACGGCCTTAGTCCTAGTCTTTGTGAAGCTATTCAGGCGATCAGTCGTTGGAAACTAGTACAAGTGTCGCTGGTACATCTAATGCATTGTTGTTCCAGTCTTCTCAAGGTCAGTATGTTATTGTTGTTCCAGTCTTCTCAAGGTCAGTATGTTATTGTTGTTCCAGTCTTCTCAAGGTCACTATGTTATATAACATATGCGACGTCCATATAATACGAGAACTTAACATGTATATAATATCTTTGGAATCAATTAATTTTGATAACATGAAATATTCTAAATGAAAATACGCCAAGAAATATTCATTTATTAATAGTATCTATTTTCTTATGCTAATAAAATTGATATTATATATTGCAAGTAATATATTATTCCAATATTTATATATATAATATAATTTTAAAATAAAATATTATTGACCTAATTTTTAATTTAAGTTCAATATATATAAATATTCCCTAAATGACTATGTGTTATGAATCAATAATTAGTTTATCATTATCTGTAACAATTACTCAATTTGGTTTGATTACATTTTAGGATTGGGAGACTGAACAAATCGATCAATTAATTAATCAGCCAAATTCCCCGAGGTTTTTATATCACATTATATACACTCAGTTTCTATCTCTCTATATCATTGTAACATATGGGTAATTTATGTCAGCAATATAATAGAGTATTTTTTATATTAATATAATCCTAAGAGAATATTTTGGATTTTGATAAGAATTTACTATAATGATTATAAAATAAAATTATATTTAAATCAACTAAAATTGTAATAATATATTTATCTAATATGTGTATATAAAAATAATGTAATTATGTATTAAATATGTATTTTGAGTTTAGAAATCTTAAAATCTCTCGTAGGTTTAAACAAATCATTTCTAACTACTATATTATTTGTCCTTGGATAAATTGGTAATCTTGGCTATTTATCTATATCATAATTGTGTATTACTTTTTATTTTATATTCAATTATCAGTTTTTAAATAGCACGATTATTTTATACATAATTATATTATTATAAAAGTATATTATGATAATTAAAAATGTTGCGATAAATCTTTTTAAATTTCACTATAAAAAAGATTGCCATTTATTTATAATAATACATTTTTAAAAATTCCTATTCCTACCTTAATTCTACACCTCTGCTTATGTGCAGATTGAAGTTTTCGTCTAACCTTATTAAGCTGCTCTACACGCTTCATTGGACTATTCTGGATGCAGGAGCTGAGTGCGAAGACAATGATTTGGAGTCCCTAAACTCTTCCCACGACAAGTCCTATATGCATTCCCTGGACACTATACAGTTGTAAGTTGTGTGTTTGTATACCACATCGTTGCCTCTATTTATCTTAATTTATGTTCTGTCATCATGAATAACTTATACAACAAAGCATAAGAAGCAGGTAAGTAAATTTGATTAAGATTAAAAGATAAAGATTATAAGATTACAAATCATTTAATTTGTATTTCAAATTTAAATACATTTTTTATATAAAAATCAATAAATTTAGAATAATTTAGAAATTTGTATAATTTTGTATTTAGGTCATATTATTATTGATTTTGTTATAGTTAAATAAACTAACTATATCACTATATAAAATATTATAAATATATATAAACAAATTTATAGATTTGTGAATCTGTTCATCCCATTGGTGAACAGTTTAAATTCAGAAGATTTTGATAGTCTCAAACTTGAAAATGGTAAGAACTAAGAAAAATGTAAACTATTTATATAACACAAATATACAAGTTTAGTACTTTATTTTAAATTGCATTTTCATAAAAGCAAATTGATAACCAGAGTTCCTACTTCCTATTTTGTTGAAAAGTATGCAGTGATGTAATCAATTTGATAGGTCACTGTAAAATAATTATTGTTATCAGCTGATTTACCTAAACTAACTTCTACATTTACCTCTGCTTTCCTAACTAACCTCTACTTTACTCATAACCTATATCATCCTCACTTAGCTCTATCATCCTCACTAACTTCTATCATCCTCACTAACCTCTATCATCCTCACTAACCTCTATCATCCTCACTAACCTCTATCATCCTCACTAACCTCTATATACCTCACTAATCTCTATCATCCTCACTAACCTCTATATTCCTGACTAACCTCTATCATCCTCACTAACCTCTATCATCCTCACTAATCTCTATCATCCTCACTAACCTCTATCATCCTCACTAACCTCTATATACCTCACTAATCTCTATCATCCTCACTAACCTCTATATTCCTCACTAACCTCTATATTCCTCACTAACCTCTATATTCCTGACTAACCTCTGCTTTCCTCACTAAACTCTATCATCCTCACTAACCTCTATCATCCTCACTAACCTCTGCTTTCCTCACTAAACTCTATATTCCTCACTAACCTCTATCATCCTCACTAACCTCTATCATCCTCACTAACCTCTATATTCCTGACTAACCTCTGCTTTCTTCACTAAACTCTATCATCCTCACTAACCTCTATCATCCTCACTAACCTCTGCTTTCCTCACTAAACTCTATATTCCTCACTAACCTCTATCATCCTCACTAACCTCTGCTTTCCTCACTAAACTCTATATTCCTCACTAACCTCTATCATCCTCACTAACCTCTATCATCCTCACTAACCTCTATATTCCTCACTAACCTCGGCTTTCCTCAATATCCTCTATCTTTTTCGCTAACCTCTATCATCCTTACTAACATCTATCATCCTCACTAACCTCTATCATCCTCACAAATCTCTATCATCCTCACTAACCTCTATCATCCTCACTAATCTCTATTATCCTCACTAACCTCTATATTCCTCACTAACCTCTATTATCCTCACTAACCTCTATCATCATCACTAACCTCTATCATCCTCACTAACCTCTATTATCCTCACTAACCTCTATCATCATCACTAACCTCTGCTTTCCTAACTAACCTCTATATTCCTCGCTAACCTCAGGTTTACTCGCCTAGAGTTTGATATGATAGTATGACATCCTTGAAGTCTCACATTTCTCATTTCGTGTGAAGCTATCTCGACTATTCTATTCCTCCTGCTGACCTCTGACCCCAAGTTCCAACCCCAGGATTACGTCTCTGGGCCCCGTTATGGCAGTATGGTACACCTGACATCTTATGCTTCTCTTCCCGTGTGAAACCATCTCGACTGTCGCAGACCTCCTCCGGCTTAACGGATCTTGACCAACCCACCGAACACCTTAAGAATATGACGACCACAGACAAACAGTTGAAGGTTAAGTCATTAACTTCTCATGTAGATTTCTTAATTCTATATTTAGCGAATTATCATTTTGTTGTTGTAATTTAGATATTACATTTCTATATAAATAAAATATTTCTGTAGATTTTTAGAGTATATAAAATATTACTATATTTATACATAAGCTCTATATTATATGTTATATTACATATTTATATATTATATGTTATATTATTGATCTTCAATATACATTTCTCATTATATATGGATGCATTAATGTAACTAGATGACAGAATATGAAGTGTTTTAAATCTAGAAATGCATTTCATATCGAGATGGTAATGGAGACTTTTACGAATACTAATTAGTAAATAAATTAGAATTGTAAGATGTATTACACTAAAGTTACAAGTCATGGATAAGTTAGCAATGTCAAGCCACACTAATGCTGACCATATCTTTGACCCCATCGTCAGGTCAACTTCAACATGGCTAATATATATATTGGCAAGGGATCGTCTCAAAGCGAAATATACACCGGAGACACTCCAACAGGCAATGCTGACAGTAAGTCAACAATAGACCAGAACCAATGTAAATATATGTTACCAGCAATTCTTTATGTAGTGCATTTAGTAATATCTTTCAACTTCGTCTGATGTAATTAATCAAGCTCTTATTTATATTATATTTGTGTTGTTTACATGCATGTCCTATACATTATGACCTTTGAATATGTCCTTCTTATGAATGCCTTCTTCATATATATTCTTATACATGTTATATGTGTTTTTTCATTTTATATGTAATATTCATATACTTTAAAGAAAAACACTCCAATATAAATAACTAATTTAATTAATAATCAATTTGCTTTTTATCTATATTGCTTCGAAAGGCATCTGCTTTTGCATGTTGTTCTATACTTGGCTTAATCATACAATATGACGCAATCGTGTATTATGCAATGCTAGGCTTACTTATGCTTTTGTTGCAGTCACCCCAGAGAATAGCGATTATGACATGGCTCCATTGGCAAGACTTAGTGATATCTGTGCATTATCTAATACAACAGGTAAAGATTCTCCCTCTGCATCTCTATTTCCATATGCCTTTCCATCTACTTCTCCATTTCACTCCCTACCTCCCTCCCTCACTCCCTCCCTCCCTT
>OZ038314.1:25922907-25971625 GCA_964035775.1 Osedax frankpressi
GAAGAATTACGAAATCGGTGCAGCTTCAAAAATGACAAAACTAAACACATTCGATAATAAATCCATGGTTACTGATATAGATATTAATAATAATAATGCTATATATTAATACCACTATATTAATACACACATCTGATATCTCTGCTACCGCCTGTTGTCACTCCCGAACAGTTTTTAGCCACGCCTCCAACTCCCAACCAGCCTTTAGCTACGCCCCCAACTCCCCAGCAGCCTTTAGCTACGCCCACAACTCCCCACCAGCCTTTAGCTACGCACCCAACTCCCTAACAGCCTTTAGCCACGCCCCCAACTCCCCACCAGCCTTTAGCTACGCCCCCAACTCCCCACCAGCCTTTAGCTACGCCCCAACTCCTCAGCAGCCTTTAGCTACGCCCACAACTCCCCACCAGCCTTTAGCTACGCCCCCAACTCCCTAACAGCCTTTAGCCACGCCCCCAACTCCCCACCAGCCGATAGCTATGCCCCAACTCCCAACCAGCCTTTAGCTACGCCCCCAACTCCTCAGCAGCCTTTAGCCACGCCCCCAACTCCCCCAACAGCCTTTAGCCACGCCCCCAACTCCCAACCAGCCTTTAGCTACGCCCCCAACTCCTCAGCAGCCTTTAGCCACGCCTCCAACTCCCAACCAGCCTTTAGCTACGCCCAAACTCCCCACCAGCCTTTAGCCACGCCCCCAACTCCCCACCAGCCTTTAGCTACGACCCCAACTCCCCACCAGCCTTTAGCCACGCCCCCAACTCCCCACCACCCTTTAGCCACGCCCCCAACTCCCCACCAGCCTTTAGCCACGCCCCCAACTCCCCACCAGCCTTTAGCCACGCCCCCAACTCCCAACCAGCCTTTAGCCACGCCCCCAACTCCCCACCAGCCTTTAGCTATGCCCCCAACTCTCCCACCAGCCTTTAGCCACGCACCCAACTCCCAACCAGCATTTACCCACGCCCCAACTCTCCCATCAGCCTTTAGCCACGCCCCCAACTCCCCCACCAGCCTTTAGCCACGCCCCCAACTCCTCAGCAGCCTTTAGCCACGCCCCCAACTCCCCACCAGCCTTTAGCCACGCCCCCAACTCCCCACCAGCCTTTAGCTACGCCCCAACTCCTCAGCAGCCTTTAGCCACGCCCCCAACTCCCCACCAGCCGATAGCTACGCCTCCCGACATGCCGGTCGATCCATTTTACTCTCAAGGTCGTTTGGCTGCCAGTTCTGCCAGACCTTCGCTCTCTTCTGACACTTTGAGCGCCACTTACTTCGACGTAGCTGCCATTCGATCTCTGTTTGCTACCGACTGGGCGACACCTGGCGTAGAGTGGGTGTTAAAATTTCTGCACGGACGCCTTATCGAGATCTGCCAGACACATAACGGTTTATCTCGGAGCCATCCCCCCACTCCCGGAAGCAAATTAATTACGAAATGCTGACCTTTGCTATAGATACGGCGGGCCTTAACTAAATATCTGACCTGTGAGATTTTCTTTAGTTTAGGATTTACATCGCAGGACCTAAATTGTAGGGCTTATATTACAATATAGGACCTATATTTTAGGGCCTACATTTTAGGACCTAAAATGTAAAACCTACTCTGTAAGTTGACTATTACTTTTTATCAAACTCTGTCATATTCTAGTAGATTTCATTACTTATGTTTCAATCTTAGCTATCATTGTGACTTTATATCTCTGATTATGATTTAGCTCTTGTGATGGTTGCCATGGTGATTACACACTAATTTTATGTTAAGAGCTAATATTACCTACAACATTAATCTTTAGAGAATCCATACATCTATAAATTAACAATATTTTGTTGTTATCACTTCTATATGATCTTTCCTTTACCACTCCAAGAGCAGTTGAAGTTTATTGAGACAACCTTATATGAAATGTGTAGCGTTTCTATAATACACTAATTCATTATAACTATAAATTTGGCTTTCCTTTATATATAACATTTGTAAATAAAACAATTAACTAATATTTTCAATAATTCAAGAATGCATAATTAATACATGTAAATTATCATTTCAGTGTTTATATATCATTTGAAATATAACTTTGACATAAATAATCATCATTATCATTTGCATATAATGTATTTCATATATATCAGATATCAGATATATTGAATATTTAAATATTGTTACTTTCAACACATCTTTGATCATTACTTTAATTACTCCTATTATTATATGTCTAATCAATTGTCTCTGAACTCTTCATCCATTCCTTGCTCCTAGAAGAATCTCCCTGAACTCTCAATATTCTCCATATTTTAATCTCTCTCTCAGCGACTCCTCTCTAAGGCCTTTCACATTGTAAAGCTCCACGACACCTCCCCATTCTTTTCTCCTACCTCCAAATGCCACAACACGCCACAACCCGTAGACATGAGGGACGAGGAGGATATGTTGTACCTGAAGAACACGAAGAGCATTTCGATGCCCGGTAACCATAGTAACAAGCGATTACGATGTCGTAACCGTACCTTAAGTCGTCGCGTGTTGTGTCAAACCCTGTCGTGAAGCCCCAAACCCAAACCCTGGGCGCTCCAGGGCATTGCTATTGTTTACACAGTTGCGGACCCCAGGTCGGAGGCCTGAAGTACCATCTCTTGTGCCAATTGCAGTTGTATTCGATATTGTAGAGAGCTCTCGTTATCGCCTGAATCGTATTTACTTATTGTTTCGTGATCAGCTGATAATATCTACTATCGTTGTTGTAATTGACACATAATTTACATTAGGATCACCACACCTATTGCTTTGCATGCTATACGTCTATATATGTATAGACACACATATATATATATATATATATATATATATATATATATATATATATATATGTATAGACACATATATAAATATATATATATATATATATATATATATATATATATATATATATATATATGTATAGACACACATATATATATATATATATATATATACATATTTATATATATATATATATATATATATGTAAAAACATATAGGATAGACTATGTGAGTATAAATCTATATATGATGATTTGTTGCTTTACTGATTCAGTGTTGACGGAGCAAACCCCGTCTCCCGACGTGCCAACTCCTCGTATAACTACGGCGGCTCCTCCCCCTACTACGACGACAGCTGCCAACGCCGGCAATCAAGGGGGCGCCCCCACTGCCCCCGCTACAGCCGTACGCACTCCGCTGCGACAGAAACGTGACTCCGCCTACAAACGCTTGAAACTCTCCGAGATCAAACAATCGCTCGGCGACAGAATGAAAACCAAATTGAGACGACGTATTAGCTCAGACCAGGTTTTGTTATTGTCCGACTAGATAGCGGTTTATTAAAGAGAATGAGTATTGTCTGAGAAGATGGGATATTATTACAGGAAGTGATTGTTGTCTGAGAAGATGGGATATTATTACAGAGAGTGATTGTTCTCTGAGAAGATGGGATATTATTACAGGGAGTGAGTATTGTCTGAGAAGATGGGATATTATTACAGGAAGTGATTGTTGTCTGAGAAGATGGGATATTATTACAGGGAGTGAGTATTGTCTGAGAAGATGGGATATTATTACAGAGAATGATTGTTGTCTGAGAAGATGGGATATTATTACAGAGAGAATTAGTATTGTCTGAGAAGATGGGATATTATTACAGAGAATGATTGTTGTCTGAGAAGATGGGATATTATTACAGAGAGAATTAGTATTGTCTGAGAAGATGGGATATTATTACAGAGAATGATTATTGTCTGAGAAGATGGGATATTATTACAGAGAGTGATTGTTGTCTGAGAAGATGGGATATTATTATAGAGAGTGATTGTTGTCTGAGAAGATGGGATATTATTACAGGGAGTGATTGTTGTCTGAGAAGATGGGATATTATTACAGGGAGTGAGTATTGTCTGAGAAGATGGGATATTATTACAGAGAATGATTGTTGTCTGAGAAGATGGGATATTATTACAGAGAGTGAGTGTTGTCTGAGAAGATGGGATATTATTACAGAGAGTGATTGTTGTCTGAGAAGATGGGATATTATTACAGGGAGTGAGTATTGTCTGAGAAGATGGGATATTATTACAGAGAATGATTGTTGTCTGAGAAGATGGGATATTATTATAGAGAGTGATTGTTGTCTGAGAAGATGGGATATTATTATAGAGAGTGATTGTTGTCTGAGAAGATGGGATATTATTACAGAGAGTGATTGTTGTCTGAGAAGATGGGATATTATTACAGAGAGTGAATATTGTCTGAGAAGATGGGATATTATTACAGAGAATGATTGTTGTCTGAGAAGATGGGATATTATTACAGAGAGTGATTGTTGTCTGAGAAGAAAAATTGTATTTATTTAAAGAAAAATTATATTTATTATTTAGAATAGTATCTATAGAGTAGAATTGTATCTATAGAGTAGAATTGCATTTATTTAGTTGTTGTACTGACTTGTAGATAATTACATTTGATTATTTTGATTATTGAATATTATTAATGAACATTCCTGTTACGGAACAGTTAGAATTAAAGAAGAATGAACATTCTGTCAAAGATGAATTGACCTGTAACTCTTTATGTGAAAAATCTTCTTCTGCTATTCTTGTCCAGGTTCGATTACTATCAAAATCCTTATTATTGCATATGTCCGAATAAAGTTCATAGTAGGAGATACGATTGACCATAATGTTATATGATTTATAAATATATATATCATATTTTAACGAGTCCTTTAATATGATTAAAGGTGATAGATGAAGTAAAGGATAATACTTTAACTCCAACAAAATGTACAACTGACAATCTATTATTGACCTCTCCTGAGATCTCGAGAAGAAAGAGTATGCCAGCTTTGCGATTTAGATCCAAAAAATCGCAATTGAGTGAAGAAGTTAGAATTATGATTTACATATTATTCTTTTCTATTGTGACTAATATAATAAATTTTTTTGCTAAAACATGCAACAATTGTAATCAAATAAATAATAATGTAAAAATATATAAATAATAAAATATATAAAATCATTTTACTTTAGAATTTTTCGCCTGTAACTGTTTCTCCTTGCAACTTCACATACGATGTTACAAAACCTCACATTACTGTCAATAATCTGGTGATTGTAACTGACACAATCAGTTATTCCTCCAATACGTTCGTAATATTGCATAGGGATATCATATCTTTTAATAGAAAAACTTACATAATATTAATCACAAGAATGTGGTTCAAATAAGTTGAATGTTAGACAAAAAATTATAGTTAAAAAAAATAATTCACTTTCTTTACAGATTTTTTAATTTACTTGCCATCGTATTAAATTATTACACTTTTATTATATTAATTATTATATAAAGGATGAATTAAAACAAATTCCTATTCTAATTCAAATATGCTTTATTATTTCCTCCATTGAAATATAAATATAGTTATTGAATGTATTTTTCATTTTTCATGATTTATTCAGTAGCATGGCAGATGAACTTACAATTGTGGAGACAGATTATGAAGGTACAAAGGCTACCAATGGATTCCTTAAACGATCTGTTTCTGATTCATGCATCAACTATTCAACTAATTGTTGGTGTTTCGATCATAAGATCAACTAATTTCGTTCATAAATACTATCTATATAAATAAGACATACTATATAAGAGATACATATATTTAAGACATATATTTGAAGGTCTCTTGTAGGAAATATTCATTATTTAGTTTTAAACTTTAACAACAAATTCAATAACAAATATTTGCGACTCTACACCTTTCAGTACAAGATGAGGCAGGAGTCATAGCTGAGGAAGTACCTGGATCAGTGTTCTACATCCTCAAGAATGGTGAGATGAATTACAGGTCAGTTGGTCAAGAGGTGATTAAATATGTTACTAATTAAAAGATAATCAGGTATGAATACATAAGCTTCTCATTTATACAGTCACATGAAAATTAAGATATTACTTTAGTAAAATGCATGTTATTGTTTACAATAACATAATAATATAATCAGAGCTTTTCTAATATTTATTAATTATATTTATAAATATTTATAAAAAGTATACAAATCCTAATTTATAACAATAATACACTACAAATGTATTTATATATTTGCCATATCAAGACCTAATTAATAATATTACACTATGATTGATGGAATTCGATTATATTTCGCTTTTCCAACCTCACCTTGCCAACCCCCACCTTGACAACCCCTACCTTGACAACCCCACCTTGACAACCCCCAGCTTGACAACCCCACCTTGCCAACCCTTACCTTGCCAACCCCAACCTTGCCAACCCCCACCTTGCCAGCCCTACCTTGTCAACCCCACCTTGACAACCCCTACCTTGTCAACCCCTACCTTGACAACCCCCAGCTTGACAACCCCCACCTTGTCAACCCCCACCTTGCCAACCCCCACCATGTCAACCCCCACCTTGACAACCCCACCTTGCCAACCCCCACCTTGCCAACCCCCACCATGTCAACCCCCACCTTGACAACCCCCACCTTGCCAACCCCACCTTGATAACCCCACCTTGACAACCCCACCTTGCCAACCCCCACCTTGCCAACCCCCACCTTGTCAACCCCCACCTTGCCAACACCCACCATGTTAACCCCCACCTTGACAACCCCCACCTTGCCAACCCCACCTTGATAACCCCACCTTGACAACCCCACCTTGCCAACCCCCACCTTGCCAACCCCCACCTTGCCAACCCCCACCTTGCCAACCCCCAGCTTGCCAACCCCCACCTTGCCAACCCCCACCTTTCCAACCCCCACCTTGCCAACCCCCACCTTGTCAACCCCCGCCTCGCTAACCCCCACCTTGCCAACCCCCACCTTGCCAACCCCCACTTGTCAACCCCCCCCCCCTATTTAGGGTGATACTCCAAGCCGTACATTCAGTGGCAGGACGGTCTGATATCAACGCCGAAATCTCTTCGATGATCTTGAACGTGATCAGCTGCCTTCTGGAACTAAAGGTAGTGAAGTCTTCGAGGCAACATCGTCGTCGCTTGCAACGACGTCGACGTCGTCTCGACAAGTGCCAACGATCTTGGGATAAGATGGCCGCCTGCAATCGGTCCAACGACAGCTCGGTGTCGTCTGAATCTAAAGACGGGTCTTCCGCCGACGACACCCATCGTATGGCCCTCGATACCTTAGTCAGGTTAATTGGAGTGCTTTTAGCAATGGACAGCGGTATACTTTGAAATGAGCTCTTTAGTATTCGCTTTTAATATGTAAAACTTCCCAGATCTATTAATGTATATAAAGGTAACTTTTATGATATAAGTATTACTGTATTGACTGGAATTGTATCTGTAGTCACATATAGTCTTGTATGTTTCTTTATAAAAATCAGTTATTCCAGATACATTATTATATTGTAGTGGCAAATAATATTATATAATAGGTAATATTAGTTATGCAAAAGTTCCTCTGTAAGAATAACAACATACTCTTACAATGATTTATTAAATTAGGATTCATCATTATATAATATATATATTGTTTAAATTTAAATTAGGGATACATTTTCCATAAACCTTCCAAAATATCTAAAATATTTCAAACATTTCACCTGATAATATTTTATTAATAAATGGCACGAGTATAGCTTTACGATTTACGATTGGCAGAATCTTCCGAAAACTCGGTTGCCCTAACGGCTGCGGCGAAGGCTACCGTGGCATCAAAGGTCAACGCATGCGTACACAAGCCCTCGACCTTATGACCTCTTTATACGAACTGAGTCGAACCGATTTCAAGCATTACTGTAGCAAGTATTTGATTGCAGATTCTTCTGTACAACAGGTTCAGGAATTGTTTGTTTATCAACTTTATATTAATTCATATTCATTTATATATTAGATATTGATTTGTTCACGTGTATTTCAATTACTTTATATATATCAATAACTTCATTTATATCAATAACTTAACATATGTTAATAACTTCATTTTAACAATAACTTAACATATGTCAATAACTTCATTTATATTAATATTTATATATTTCAATTACTTTATATATGTCAATAACTTCATTTATATCAATAACTTAACATATGTCAATAACTTCATTTATATCAATAACTTAACATATGTCAATAACTTCATTTATATCAATAACTTAACATATGTCAATAACTTCATTTATATCAATAACTTAACATATGTCAATAACTTCATTTATATCAATAACTTAACATATGTCAATAACTTCATTTATATCAATAACTTAACATATGTCAATAACTTCATTTATATCAATAACTTAACATATGCCAATAACTTCATTTATATCAATAACTTAACATATGTCAATAACTTCATTTATATCAATAACTTAACATATGCCAATAACTTCATTTATATCAATAACTTAACATATGTCAATAACTTCATTTATATCAAAAACTTAACATATGTCAATAACTTCATTTATATCAATAACTTAACATATGTCAATAACTTCATTTATATCAATAACTTAACATATGTCAATAACTTCATTTATATCAATAACTTAACATATGTCAATAACTTCATTTATATCAATAACTTAACATATGTCAATAACTTCATTTATATCAATAACTTAACATATGTCAATAACTTCATTTATATCAATAACTTCATATATGTCAATAACTTCATTTATATCAATAACTTAACATATGTCAATAACTTCATTTATATCAATAACTTCATGTGTCAATAACTTCATTTATATCAATAACTTAACATATGTCAATAACTTCATTTATATCAATAACTTCATATATACCAGCAACTTCATTTATAACAATAGCTATATATTTCAATGACTTCATATATATCATTAACTTAATTTATAGTAATATCTTTATATATATATCAATAAATTAATTTATATTAATAACTTTATATATGTCAATAACTTAATTTATATTAATAACTTTATATATGTCAATGACTTCATAGCTCTACTGCATTAATACAATCAATTATGTTATAGATATTGTCTTTGTACTTTGCTATTTACCTACATTTTATAACTGAATAAATAAATCTCACAGATTATGGACTTTTTGCATTCTTACTTAGGATTCTGTTTGGATCAAACTGCTTCTGATCATTTCAATGGTAAAGTCTTACTTTGAATTGTTAAATGAATATTTTATATGTATCTATTAGTTATTAATTGTTTAATCAATTAACAATGGTCATTATAATTAACATCAATATTTAATGATAAACTAAGCTGTAATAAATAACATTATTGCTAGGTATTGGCAGAATGAATACCGGATATTCCACAAACTTTGGTGAACCAAATTACTGCGATGGCAATAGAACTGAAATCAAGGGTCAAATTATTGTCTTAACTTTTAAAGATTTAGTCACAAAGTTCATGGATTGCAGAGAAGATTTAAATAATCAGGAGCATTTGGTTTGGAGATATTTGTACAATATATTTAATATATTTTTTATAATTCATAAAAAAAAGTAATGATTTAACAAAAAATGCAATCTACGATTCAGTTTAAAATATATATCTAATTTCGCAGGGATTATACAGTGATATAAGACAGTTCCTTAACTATGTATCAATAACACACGGGAGTACATTCCGACAAATTGCTTTATCAGGGCTTATGGATTCCATTCACAGGGTTTAAATCCAAGTATTTCATTGTATCATTATTACGTTAGTTGATATCTTTTATCGTATTACTTTATTTTTTGCACCAGTTGTCATCAGTTATTTGATGTTAGCGTATTAATTCATTTCCGCTATTACCTTATTCATGTATGATAAACGTATAGTCCGATTCCGAGGCAAGCACTGGCTAAGTCATGGTCCTCATTAATCGTTCATTTGATTCTTTCACCCGACGAGTGTTTTAGACATTTCTACTTACTCCCGAAATAGGATAGTTACGAACGATTGAATCATATTTCAAACGCCGAAAGGAAGACGCCGACGTCGGCTCAAACGGCGATCCCTTCTCAGACCCCCGAACCAAAAGTACTGCAGACTAATTCCATTTATCAACGCCGAAAATCCAATAAAGTTTGCGGAACTCTCATCGAAGCGTAGATTTCAGCAATTCGCCAACATATACATCGCGTTAATGTATAGATCTGATCCCATCGCGTGGTTTGCACTTCCTACAATCTGTGATAGTCGTTCATTGCACCAGAATTAGATAGAAATAATGCGTCGAGTTTATTGAAATCACAGTTAGCTGATCTAGTGGCTTGTCCCTACCCGCGAGTCTATCTATTATTGACCCTTGACCGACGCGCAGTTCGGGTTCGCCTCCGGTCTGAACTCGATCGCCCTGTCCGACACCGAGGTGGCTAACGCATCGGTAACCATGGCAACCGACGACTCCGCCGACCTCAAGGCGTCGCCGGCGTTGTGTCGCGTGTCGATTTCCGAAAACGAAGACACCTCTTTACAAGGCACACCTAAACGTAAACTCAGCAAATTGAATATGGGTTTGTCGTGACCTGCACGTTGATTTCATTACATAGGACATTGTAGCCTCCACGCTCCACGATTCTAATAACGTAATCGATAAATTAAAATTCCACCATTATCACAAATCATTCTCGATCTCAGTAATAATAATTAACCCTAGAAAATGTCCTATGATTCATCAACTTTCACTTGTTATTTTCAGTAATTTAAAGCAAATTGCAAGTAATTCGCTATAAATTCACTATTTATATATTGTCATATTTGATTTAATCACGTATTTGTGACACATCTTTTCATGTTATTCTATTATTTTGAATGTAAATATTAGTTTAAATTTGTTGTGTGCTTAGATATTTATTTGTCAATATCAAGGAATTATAAATCAACAAGATTTCTTTATATTTCACAAATTACGGTTTATATTTCATTTGTTTTATTATTAGATTGTTAACTTTCTTTTTTAAGTTATATTTATAATTCTATAACTGATAACATAATTATATAATTATTTTATATATATATATATATATTTATATATAATGCACATGTAAATATATACTCTATCATGTTATTAAATCGATATTATTAATCATATTTATATAAATTATAATGTACGTAATGTTTTAAATAAGCAAACTATTTATACGTGAATAATAATAATAATACGGTCGGCGTAATTAGCTTGGAAAAGAGGAGCTGCAGCTGCTGCCCGTTTATCTCACCAGGAGGACGATAACAGCGATTGCGATATAAAGTCAAATGATGGAAGTTAGTAGTAACGCCATACTTTCGGTTAGTTATGTAGGCATCGGGTATTTCTTTTATGGAGTATGTCTTACGGTTGATGATTTATCATCCTGCGTAAGTATAAACGTTTGCTATCGGAAACGTTTATTATTATTAAAACCGGTTTAATCAAATATTGTATTGTTCGCAAACGCATTACAAAATAATGAAATTACTTGAAGACAAGACACCGAATAAAGCGAAGATGTCGTTTCGTGTCGCATCTCAAGCAACGCTCACCTTCCTTTCGGCGCGCAAACGAATCGAGGGAGGCTTAAGGAGTTGGAACAAGGGTCGCAAATATATGAGTAAGAGAGACGAAGGTAACTAAACACACTACTTTCTTATCAGTTTGCTTACGTACTAACTAATATAGAAAATGTTTCGTTTTTGCTCGTATATAAAGATTGATATTTGATGATTAGAGAATGGAAAGTTACGAAGTGGATCTTTATTCAGTGGTTCCAACTACAACTTAAATGACTCATCAGTTATATTGAAAGAGAAACGAATGGTCGATTGCTATCTAGTCAAACAAGGTTGTGACCTTTTCACCTCATTAAAACAATTGCAATTAACACGATTATTAATAATATATAACGCATTTTTTAATAAATATTAATATTAACCATTAATTTTGGTAAATGGATATTTAATTTAAACTTTATATTTCTGGTAGAATTTATATTCCTCTAGTAGAGCAATTGTATATCTAATTGTGTATTAACTTCGAGGTTGTATTACAGGCATGAGGAGATTTACTTTTATGATGGATTATATGCAACCCGGTACATTACCTGATTCCACGTTAATTGCAGCCTTACTTCATTTGGTACAGTTTCCTTACATATATTTTCTATCCAAGACTAATTGTTGCTATTTCATTGCCTGCACATAAAATCAATACAATTAATCTTCTTTATAGGAAGCTCCGGTGGTATCTAGGGCATGTTTGCTACTTGAATGCGCTCATTTTGTATCTCGTTGCAATAGAGGAGATTGGCCCAGATGGATGAAAATTAATTTACCTTCTTTTAGACAGGTTAATAAATTACGTAAATTCATTGAAAGTTTGAGATATTATTTTAAAAATAATTATTATATCAAAATTGAACTTTAAAATAATATGTCTATTTACTTAGAATGGGTTAATGAATAGCAGAGGTCAAACCTCTGGATCAAGAAGGAATATTCAACTGCAAAGATCTGCTGGAAAGCTATTTCATCAATGGGCTGAGGTTATTTAAAGATTTTTAAATATTAGATAGTCTTACATATACTGATTATTTATGATTATCTATATTTCTTTATACGAGATGCTACTCTAAATATTTGATATATCTATTTGCATAAATATCTATTTCTAGAGATAATCAGTAATATATAATTAATTATAAGTAGTCTGTTGATATCTATAGGCTCTGGGTAATGCACTGAGCGACACACAACGTGAACAAGCAGTTGATAGATTCTCTGTCCTCTCTGAAATAAAAGGTGATGAGCACAAAAAACAATTGAAATCCGAAGATAAGGAAGAAAACTATCTTAATGAAGGTATTCAACTCACCAGATGTATACTTGGGATTTATTTATATATTTTACGGGTAACAATAAATAATATATAAATCTAAAACGATATCATTTGATATTTAAGCTACCGTAAACTTATCCGGGAATGCATGTCCCTATTCTTTGAAAATGATTGCTTGCCAACTTCTATTGGAAATTTCAAATTTTCTCCGAGAAACTTTTCAATATCTACCGGATAGGTTAATAATCATAATTAATAATATATATTACTAGTATTTAATCAATTAATTAAACATAAACTATAATTTCTCTTGCTATTAAGATAACTCTCTTTCTTCTAATATAAGCTTAAAATCTCATCATTAGATCTGGTTCCACTACAAATCATGGTATTACTAAAATAAATAAAATGCACGGATCCGAAAGTAAAAGAAATTTCAGCGCAAATTCCATAACCCGCGGTACTTCCGAATGCAGTTTCCATGCAGGAAGTTCATATGGTATAATTGATTCCAACATTTAGATAGTAGTATTCATGTATGTATTTCAGATATCATTATAATAAACATCACACCTCAGGCTCTCCATCGGATAGAAAGATCAGTTTCACGGTTATGGGCCAGAGTTATGAACGCTCTGATTCGATTCACTCATCAACTACTAGTATATCTGCTATGGACACAGAATCTAGAGGTATCTATATAAATATATATAATGTAATACATATTATAATATATCAATTATCTGATTATTTATATTGTTTGCTCATAATTATGTATTATTTTATTGCTGAGATTACAAATATTTTATTTTCTAATGTAAGTTTCTGTTGCATTATAAGCCCGAAACTCTGCGACCGGAGTCGCCTGTTCCAGGAAACTTTTGAAAACACGGAGAAGTTCAACTCACAGCTTCCGGCGAAGTTTCAAATTGAAAAAGGCAGATTCCGAAGATAAAAAAGGTTCGGAGGACGAATGTTTATCTTTTCGCAAGTGTTCCAATAACAAGATTTAATTGAAATCACATGAATATATATATATATATATATTGTCGTGCATTTGAATTACATTAGCCACTAACCACTAACCTCCTCCTACCGGCGTGCGACCATATCATCCTACCCCACCAACCTACTAACCCCAATGACGGCAGTACAACGCACCGGCTCTAACAAGTCAAATCGCAAAGTTAGCATGCAATCTTTGCACCAACCCTCTCATTGTCTAACAGCCAACTCGGAACAATCCGACGACACCAATAAAGACGAGGAAGGTTCTCCGGCACTTTGCGCTTATAACCATTAAACTGCAACGTATGTAATTAACCCCGTGGCTAAATGGTTTTCGTAATACCTAGTTGGATAGAAGCAGGAGTTTAGACTTTAGTTCACATTTACTAATCGATTAATACGTTTTTCTAATTAATGTTATTATTAAATCTTATTTTTACATCTTTTAATTATTTAGCTACGGATATGGAATGCAAGGACACCATCGAAGAGGAAAACATTGATTTCGCCACCTATATGCCTTGGATTAAAACCGTTGTTCAGATTAGTTCGGCTTCCAATTTTCTGTGTTTGCACGACAAGTTTTGCCATCCTGATTGTTTTGAACGACAAAGACGAAGTTGCCTCAGGTTCCCTTATCTCCCGTACAAAGACTAGTCAGTATCCACATCTATAAGCTATTGTTATTCAGACTCACCACTGCCATAAAGAAGATCTATCAAAGCCAACCAGCCGCAGCTTCGAATTCTAGCTCAATTTCTAAAGATGTTTGCATGAATGGATCTGCGAAATTTGATCACAGAAACTCGAAGGAATCTTTGAAGAGGAGGGTGAGTAGAATTTTACATTTTATTTGCAAATAATATTGAATTTATTTAGAAGTAGAAATCGTACACGTTATATGTGCGGTTATGTATTCGGAATTTTACTCAAGGAATCGATATTGCCAACATTGGAGCGAAGAGAGAGCGCTCCTTTGATTGAAAAGTTTAAGATTACTGAAGTCTCCCAGGCACAGCAAGCAAAAGTATGTTTAACATTGCAATTAGAGTTTCAGAGTTAAGTGCTTTCAAAGATCTTCACATTTATGTACTTAAACATATTAATTAACTTTATCAGTAGATATAATCTAGAAATCATAATTCGATTATGATTATGACATACATTTGCATTTGAGTTTGTATTTGCATTTGAATGGTTCTCCTACATTCACTTCATTTTGCAAAGGTTTCAGCTGCAGTGGAGAAGCACAGAGAACTCAAGCGAAAACAAACAGCTCTAATCGACAAAACACCTATTGTTAAATACCTACGATTACAGGTTAGTTTATCAAATAATCACAATTATTATTTTTCATTTATTAATCATATAGTTATATATATTTATATTAAAGTTAAGATTGTTTAAATATATAATATATTATTTATGTATTTGAAAAAGTGTACTTCTATAGGGAATGAAATATTAACAATATATATATATGTTATATTATTGAGTAAGTATGTATTAAATAGATGCTATTGACATACGCCCAATTCAATTTCGTCACCAGGTTCAGAACCTCGTACAAGCTCCGATGTCCATTTTCTGCAAGATGGCTCCGATACTCGGCGAGGACATCCTGTTTGATATCATGCCGATTTCCTGGGAACTGTTGCTCTCCTCCGACCAAGAGCTAGCGGCCTCCGCCGGTAGTATTAATGTAAAGATGTGACTGTCGCTATCCAACGGCGTAAGCTTGCGTAAGGAATATACTAAGAAAGTCGCAATTTGAGCCGATTAGAAGTAGATTTAAGTTCTGATGTAGTGAATTTTATATGAAGTGAACGGATTTCTATTTCCCTGACTCTGCAGCATATCGCAAACAGTGTATTCGTAATCAGAGTACTCGCAAACTGTGTATTCGCAAACTGTGTATTCGCAAACAGTGTACTCGTAAAAAGTGTACTCGCAGACAATGTACTCGCAAATAGTGTACTCGCAAACAATGTACTCGCAAATAGTGTACTCGCAAACAATGTACTCGCAAACAGTGTACTCGCAAACAATGTACTCGCAAACAGTATACTCGCAAACAATGTACTCGTAAACAGTGTACTCGCAAACAATGTACTCGCAAACAGTGTACTCGCAACGCAAAGTATTCAGCTACCCCGAAATGCCATTACCTGCCTACCGAGTGGTACCATTGACTAAGCTATTGACTAAGCTCTTTCACTCATCGCAGCCAGTGTATTCATCGTCTGCTCTACACGCATCTCCGACCGCGTCCACGAGCTCATGACCGCCCAATTGCACCACGGAGACGTCAACGTGCGAATCGATTCCACGCTACGTTTCAAGGCACTCTGGCGATTTCGTTGGCAGATCTGGCCTCGGCTAGAGGACGGAGCTAATATGCACATCAAGGTTGGTGTTCGGTGGAGCGAGACGACCTAAAGCCGACATTTGCGACGGCATGACAAACTTGTAAATAAAATGACATTGTGATGTTTAAGATTTTACATTTCAAAGTAAAGTAATATCTTCTTAATCATTTTCTGAGTAATAATTAATAAATTGAAATGGAATTTTAAAGAAGCTAAGATATAAATTAACGACCTCACAATTTCTCAGTTGCCTCCTCCGAATATTGATTTTGTATTGCCCTCTCCAACTATCGGCATTGCAACCCTGTACCCAGTGGATCCCCCATGGTTACCCCACCATAAAACAAAGGTCAAGGAGGTCACCATTAATCAAGATGAGGCTGTTAGTATAATATCTCTCTAAACCACTTTCGTTCAAGCTCTTTTATTTTAGCTCTACTTTTTTTAAGCTTTTCTATTTATGGATCTTCTATCTAGAACTCTTCTATTTCTAGTTTTTATCTATTGTGCTCTACTATATATAGGTTTACTTTTAATAGATATTCTTTAAATTTCTTTTTGTATATCTTATTTTACAGAACTAATAATCACCAATATTAATAACCTATCATTTATACGTAAACATAAGTTAGTAAACTGATGTTGTAGAAATCTTTTATGACCGCTACCACTACAAGAAGAAAACAAGAACAAGAAATGATCCACCGAGCATTACTTGGTAACCAATACTAATCCACTTATCTCTTATCTTATTAATCACTTATCTATTATCTAATTAATCACTAATCCACTTATCTATTATCTTATTAATCACTTATCTATTATCTAATTAATCACTAATCCACTTATCTATTATCTTATTAATCACTTATCTATTATCTAATTAATCACTAATCCACTTATCTAATATCTAATTAATCACTAATCCACTTATCTATTATCTAATTAATCTGGAATATTTCTAGAAAACAGTTGGTAAAACATCACCTCTGACCCCGTAGCTGAAGAAGACAAGTGCTGTGTGGCTAGGGTGAAGTTCACTATGACTTCAATACCGGTATGCGCTCTCGCAGCAGTAGAGCCAGCTCTAAATCACCAAAACCAAAACCCGGGGGACGAACACGATGAAGGTACGTAGTTCAGATAAGCATACAGCATCGGTAATTATTTCACATATACTATTCACTTATTCTATTGATTTATTTGTATTTGAATGCACTGATTAAAATAATTAGCATGCATAATTACAATTCTCTGATTTAAATAGAAATTCTATAAAATATTGTAATTTAAATACTCTAGTTTTAGAAAAGACTATATTTAATTTTAATTTATTTTCAAAATAAATGATAAACAATGATTTATATTAAAATTATATAGTTTATATATACTCAAACTTAATAGTTTTTATAGTAAATATATAAATTATCACATAGGGTAACGATATAAATATAGGATTTTTTTTGCCTTTTTTGCATGGCTTAATCATTATTATTATTAATAAAAGATGTTACGACTTCATTCAGTCCCAAAGATATCTTTGAAGATCTGCATCAATTAAGTCTCTACCCTACAATACACAGCACCCAACACATTTAAAATATAAAGTGCTTAAAAAATTAACCAAAGGATATTAACCAAAAAGATATCCTGATAAACATTAAAAGATAAATATTATATAAATTACTTACACTAGGGCATTTACACATAGTAGCCTCTCTACCTTACAACTCTCTACCTTACAACTCTCCGAGAGAGTTTCCCTATGAAACAGTTTATCTAAATTACTCATTAATTATATAAACACCTCTTAAAACCCAAGGACCCACTATTCGACTTCGGTTCATCCCTTAACAACCTACGAAATTAGTGATTCCAGATACAATAAGCTAATCCACCGCACGCGTTCCTTAATCCCCGCCTCCTCGAACCTTGCCCCTAAGCACCACCCATCTGCCAGTGATCCCCGAAGACCCGAGTCACTCGACAGCATCCCGTCGTATGTCGGTGGCCCCCGGAACTCGCGCCTCCTGCGCCTACATAGTTGGCAGTTCTGCGGGTATAGCTCCGTGGCGAAATGGATCGGTGTTTTGGTCGCGACACACCGAAGGTAGTCGCCGCTAGGGGCCTCTGCTCATTGTGCGTACGGCCCGTCGCCCCCCTAGTGTCGAAACACCTTTCTCCCAACCACGTCTCCTCGAGTCCCGCGCGCGCGTTAAACGTCCGTAGTCCACTTCATCGTCGTTTGTAACATTGCAGCTCGAACTTTGAACTCTGCAGATCCTGTTTTCGCGTGAAACGTCACCTCTTCTGCATCTTCGTTGTCATGTGTTGTGACATTCTCTGGCACAATTTTCTTGCATTTGATGTTATTCTCTATGGTGTTGTAGTGATTGTTAGTTCCTATACAAGCATTGGCTACTTTATATAGACTTCGTCGTTATTGATTTACTTTGCTTGTTATATGCTTCTTGTCTCTTATTATTGTATTTATTCACTAAAAAGGGTTTTACACTGATCTGATTGGCTCAAATTCTTTTAACTATTAATATTTATTTGAAATCATTTTAAAATTATGTATTTTTTCATTGAATATTACAAAGTTAAAGGTTATATAATTTATAATTATAAAAATTCAGCAATCTTTATTTTAAATTATTATTTAAATATAATTATTTTATTTCAGATGAAAGCAATATTAAATAATAAATTGCTAAAATATATATATATATATATGGAGATATAGGGAAACCAAAATAAATAATATTCATCTATATTTATTGATATTTCGTATTGACAATATATTATTTAGCCTACAGCATAAAAAATAGTTATTTAAATTTGAGAAGAAATTATATAATATATTAACATTAATAGGAAGAATATATGATTTATCATTAGATTATAATGAAATAATTCAGACTAAATTAATTAGAACATAATGAATGATTATCTCTAAAATAAATGACCTCTCATTATATAAGTTAAATAATTTGTAACTATTAACTTATTCGAGGCAGTGTGAAATCCCTTTTAGAATAAATTGAATTAATCCATATCGTAAAGTCAGAATTTCTTTACTTCCAGTGTTATTAATTTCTCTCTGCTCCATTATTAAACCTAGCCCGTGCAACAGGAGAAGAAAACCGAGCTGATCATTTTCACTCGCATCGTATACAGACTGCTCAACAGTTTTTTCCTTCGAGCATTTGCCAATCGGTGTTGGACCTCGTACAACTCACCGACGATCTTAACATCACTTCGAATGGAATATCCGGTTTGCAAAATTACTTAATCACTGCTATTCACGAGTTACTCATATAAGTGAATTACATGTTTCGTAGCGTTAAACAATAAGGTTGAAATAGAATCGCCGTTACTTAGTAATTCGATAACTTTTTGGTCAGTGAGCGAAGTAGCGTCTAAAGTGCTGTACAGTTGTCTGGTCGAAGACGGTCAACTGTTCTTCAGGACGTTCCTCGAGAAACTCACCCACAAGGACAAACAAGAGAATCTGATCTATCTGCTGCGTAAACTCCTGCACCATGTGCATCTGCTGCCCGCCCAGACAGCTCACATCCTCTTCAACTACTTGGTATGACTACTTGGTACACCTCGAGTCCAGTCGCTACTCGATACGAATACAGTAGTCGTATTTAGAATCCGGAATACTCTTTGCTCGCGAATTCCATTGGAATTTACATGTTATCTTTCGATAGGTTGGATTTGTTATGTTTTACATACGGACACCAATCGAAGGCTCCCAACAAGCTATCGGAGATGCTATTACAATTATCTGTCAGGTTCAAATTATTAACTTTTAACTGATGCATATCTTTTTTGATGTGGACAATTTTTAAATTTGTATAATACTGTAAGAAATGAGATGTATTGATATATATATTTATAATATATTGTAGGTAATTCCAAGTGTAAAAGGAATTTACTTGAAAGATTTGAAACAAACATTAAGAAAAGAACAATGTGATGTTAGTTATAGATTATAGTTTTATTAATATACTCTTCCTATTCCTCTCCCTCTACCTCATTTCATTCCCTCACCATATTTATATCTTCCATAGTACTCTTACTTTAACTTCCCTCCCTCCCTCCCTCCCTCCCTCCCTCCCTCCCTCCCTTCTTCCCTCTCTCGATTTCTTACCCAAATTAAAACACTTTGATTCATTGTTAGCCAAACCTTATGATAACTGCAAATGTTCCAAGTGCTAAGAAGTTAATAGTTCATGGTCCTGATTTGAGTAGTATTCCTTCACGAATGCCAATTAATGAGGTTACGATTAACAATATGGCAACACAAATAGTGATTAATGTAAAAAAAAACATTTGTAATTAATCCTATAATAAAGAATTGAAATACTTTTATTAAAATACAATTATGTTGTAGGATACCCAATTCTACACTTTACTGCAAGATAGTTTAGATTTCTTCAATATTGCTGGGGAACACCACAGAAATTATCTACTAGCTGATACAAAAACCAGTTTGACTAAAATGAAGAAATCAATGATATATTTTTGAAATTTAAATAATTATAAAACATATCTATATTTATCATACTAACATGGTTACTGTTAATTTTTGATTATTTTACAGATAAAATTCATAATTTAAGTTCGTACGTCAGGGACTTCTACTACTTCAGGAGGAACTTCTATCCACAGTTGACTTTGACTTACGTAGAGCCAGCTAACGCTGTTATAGCTCTTCATAGGCATGTAAGTTGCTAATATTCCCAATATTAATATCTTGCCTATAACATTTGCTACTATATCGAAGGCGTTTGAATTGAAAGTTCTAGAGACGGGAAAAGTCGAATTCATGTTGTCAATTTTAGCTGGTTCCGATAAGCAAACTGTTAGTAATTATTTTCAAAATTTGTTAAACACTGACTTCTATAATTCACTTTAAAATTCATTGCAGATATCGAATCATATATCGTTTTTACACGAAGAGTTGATCAAATTACCAGCTTTCCCTAGGAAAGCTTTGGAAACCGATTTCATGATGTATAAAGGAAACTTCGGAAAGGTTTAATAACAAAAGGACTTTACCAGTTCTCCGTAAATGAGGAGTTAACTTTCTGTTTAATGTCAGTGAATATGTCTAACCTTTGCAAACTTGATAGTGATATTAGTAAATCTACGAATTACTTCTAGAGAGAGTTTTAGATTATTTTAGGATGATGTTCCTGTCTGAGGAACATAGCTGTCACCAGGAGAGGTTGCATTCACTATTACTATATCTAAAGTTATTCGAAATTAACAGGTGTTCATTTAGATGTAATGTTAATTTCAATGGTTTAGTGTGGTCACATTTTAAATATCCTTATAGTTTGTATAGCATATCAATCTTAATGTATCACATAAAGAAATTAATACATTGAGCGAGTTGGGTTTATTTCTCTTTCAATAGATATATGCCACGTAGAAAATGTAAATTAATGTTGTAGTACAGTACAGTGTACAGTAGAGTATTGTTTGAAATGTCATTGAGATGTATTTTATTTGTTGCTAGTTGAAGTAGGAAGGTGTGTATCATATTTCGGAAGAGATATTCTTAGAAAGATTTGTTTATTTTAATAAATAGTTGGAATTATTTTCAATAGTTTTGCGGAGATTCTTCTGAAAATGATGATTCATGTCAAGAACTATGAATGTACTTTTCTCGCATGTTTTTTTTGCAGGTAGCCATCTTCAATTTTTTTCTAATCTTTTGTTCCAGGTAGAAATTTGCAATGATCTTAGGGATTGTCTTGCTAGGCACTATTGGTTCGAATACCTAACATTATAACCATTATAACTAGATAGTTTATCTATGATGATTTTGGCTACAAGGGTATGTTGTTTCATAGTGCATCTGATAAATGCCATGTCGAGTCTATTTCAAGATTCCAGTGAACAATAATAATAACAAGTGATTATGAATATGGAGCAGAAAGTGGCGATTCTCTCTCCGGAAGGAAATTCCAACAGGAATTCTTATCTAATTCTGTTTGATAGGGTTCCTTCAAATAGTCGGTTTTATAATTGATACAATACAAAAGTGACATATGTAAAGTGGGCATTCTAACTAGGATTACAGATATAGTTGAATACTTTATTCGTATATAACACAATTCCTACCAATGGCTACCATCCACTGTTCCAACTAGTTTGTATTGAATTCACTGACAACCCCGATACGATATTACGGATTCCTTTGCAAACAGCAAGTTAGGAGCATGGATCTGTTGCATAAGTTGCAGTGGACGAAGTTGATGTCGCGATTACTAAAACATATGTCTTCAACTGTGACTTGGGCGTCCGACCTCGTGTTGTTCCTAAACGTGTTGAATGGTGCCTTGATTCTTCACTGCGAAGACGTGTCTTTGCTTAGGCTCTGCCTCGCCAGTTACCTGAACGCCGCAATCCACTTCAAACAGATATTCGCCAGTAACGGGTTCCTTCGCAATTGTATCATAAACTTAGAATCCCGTATTTAAAATATTACTTAGTTATATCATCAATTTTTATTTTTATAATAATATATTATATAACATGTTTTTATAATTAATAATATATTATATAACATGTTTTTATAATTATTAATATATTATATTTTTTTAAATTATTTTGAATATTTCTCAATATTTACAAAATAAGGTTCCTTATCATCGGACCAACTCTTCTGAGGGTTTATAGTAGTCACTTGGCTAATACTTTAGTATGCGAAGCTATTGAATTCTTATTCCAACAATGCTATCTGCTTCATCGAAATCCATTTATGCTTCAGGTGCTTGTTCAATAATTTACAAAATATAAATAATTTATTATATTATATAAATTAAATCATATAATATATTATTTTTATTAAACATAATAATAATCTATTTACGAATATAATGTATATGTCATTTTCTTACTATTATTTTGTTAATATAAAATTATATTTGTTTCTAAAATTCAGATATTCGGATCATTTGCTCCAATAATTAAAACATCTAATGACTACGGAACTGATAAGGTTATGCATTTATAGCTATAATATCCCTATAATATATATATTTATTTACATGTTATATAGAGTAGTTGCTTTATGTATTAAATTCTATTTAATATTTGTATAATATATCTAGGTGCCATCGAAAGCTCTCTTCCAGCTACTTTCAAAGATTGAAGGGGATTGCTATGATAAATTATACATTTTAGATTTAGTAACAAGCGAAAAACCATTAAAACCACTGGTAATAATGATGTAATCAATATTTAATATTTTAATATATTTATACAAATTTATATGTATACATTAATAACTATTTATTCTAAATCAGTAATTTTATAATATGTGTAGGATTTCTGTTATTTGGAATGTTCCGAAAAGTTTCTTATAATGGATGCTATTAGTCTGTGTATCACTCTTGTGGCCTATGAATGTGATTCTCACCGTGGTCTACAAATGCTTGTTAGTAATTAATTTAACAATAACTTAAAATAAGATATTTATTAAAACTTATAATTAGTAATATTTAACCGCAGATACTAAATTCTGAATAAATTCAAACTATATTCAGAATTTAATAGACAGAACCTGATTTATATAAATAATTGATTGTTTGTAACACATTAAATATCTCTAAACACAAACAGATGATTCTGGAATGCATTCTGCCATTCTACGTCTCTAGTTTAAAGAAGAAAACTGAAGCCAGCAATGACATTGCGAATGCTGCTAAAACTGAAATTAACAGCCTTGTGACATTGTCGATCAGCATTCGGGCTCTGATCTCCGGCACTGAAACTCTCACTAGGTATTACATCATTCCAATAACACATATTGTATACACATATTGTATACATATATTGTATACACATATTGTACACATAATGATTTCTAAAAAATATAAGTAATGACTAGCTAATAAATAATATAAAAATTATAATAAATATATTTATTATAATTTTTTATTAAATATTTATTTATTTACTTTTACTTTTATCTACTTTTGCCTTGATATTTTGTTATATTTTCAAGTTAATATAATAACTACAAGTTTTTGTTTCATCTAATATGTATTTTATGAAAATACAAAGAGTAGAAAATATTAATGCTGAAATTACTTTATATTCTATATAATATTGTAAAACCAATTGGCAGACTTTTCAAAGTAGATTGTTATAATTTGCATAAACTATACAACAAATATATTAAACTCGATATAAATTCGTAGGAACTTCAGTGGGCCTCATTTAGACAATGTCGCAAATCAAAAGTCCCAGAAAACGAATATATTCCACGACGAACAGAGCGATGTCAGGTTTTACATTTCTTATTGAACTAGTTTCATATTAATAATCAGTCGACAGTAAAAATAATAAATATAATTAGCAATTTTCCTTTTTAGGAATAGCAGCCATTGCTCTGCCATAGTTTGTAATCCTTACCTAGCAAATTGCATCCTAGCACATTGCAAATTGTCCCTCGTTAGATTTGTACATTTGGAAGAGGGTCTATCATCGGGCGGCTACAACAACAACAAACGCAACGACGAAAAAGACTCTAGCGATTGTCAACGTTCCACGCTCAAGGAGTTTCGGCAGCCCCGTAATATCCTGCTCTGCGTCGTCTCTATTTTCACCGAATACGCCAGCACACGGCTCCGTGAACTAAAGAATCTTGCCAACGGTGGTTATTCGCTAAAACGACGTGTTTCCATATCGCAATTCACTTCATCTCCTTTCGCCGTAGAGATAGTAATTAACAAATGCATGCCAGTAATATTCAGTTGAATCAAATTAAAACATTTAATTCCAGAATTCTCGAAAAATTATAATCATCGTGGTAATCTTAATGTAGAATTCATTCTTACTGTTTTTTATGTTCCATCCAGCCGTCGGCATCAACTGCAACGGACTTTCGGAGTCGATGAATATGTTCAAGGGCAACGACCTTTTGGAGACTAAGGCACACCTGCGACTAGCTGACATTGCCCACACCCTGCTAAAGGTAGCACCTTATGACCGGGAAACGATGAGTTGTATGGGTCTGCAGAGGTAAGTCTTAACATATTACTATGTAAATGGTAAAGAATATAGTACTTGAAAAGTTTCAAACTTTTAATATTCTGTTATTAAATATTTCATATATTGGTCTTAACACATTAATTAGCACTGATTTTTTTTAATCATAATTTTATAATATCAAGCATATTTAAATAATAATTTTTGATGATTTATAAATGATTTGATAGACTTTTTATTGGCTCAGGTATATGTTACATATTTTGCCGAATACCGATTGGACGCAAGAAAACTCAAGACCTGCAATAAATTTGATATCGAGGCGTTTGGAAAGATTGTTTTCAAAAATTCATAAAAAACCATTACTAAAAGTTATTATCTCTAAACTACAGAATACATCTACTACTATATTGAAATTTTTATATATAATACAAATAATATATATATATATATATTTATATTAATTCCTATTAATTTGTGTAATATTCATGTCTTAGATAAGTAACCGACAGAATGATATATACATTTGTAACCTGTCACATGCTAGAATCATTTGGATTGGAATGCCGCCTCTAATTTAATCCGAGGAGTATACAAAACTCTTGTGAAGTACAGCTATATTTCTCATCTGCCTTATTTAAAGGTCAGATAGAGTTCAATTCACTCTGTCCAACAAATCATTATATTATTATATCAAAAGTAGAAATAAAAACTACAACTGTTCAATATAAATTATTATTTCTAATACTAAAATTCATATAAAATAAAATCACCTCCATTGTTTGCTAGATATCCCATCTCAATATGTAGATTTGCTGTAGATTTACTGTAGATTTGCTATTTTGCAATGCGAGTATGGGAATGTAGTAAGCTCTATCATTTAGTCATATAACAACATCCTCACTGTAGGATAAATAAAATAAAGTAATTAACAAAATCAACATATGATATACTATTATACTCTGTTTATTCTATGATACAGCCCATACCAGACCATTAAATGATACTTTATTCATTATCATAAGTACTTCGTTTGTTAAATCCAGGTTTATATTCCTGAACTATTACTCGACTAACTACATGTCAATATCTATTACAGTAAATTATTAATACTTCACACTAATACCCTGACATTCACTTTGTAGTCGTTGATGAATGTGTGCCTATCGATCATGCTATCGGAAGATGACGGAGGTAACGGTATAGATGGTATACATTCTCTGATCGCGCGACCTTTGACTCCTATCCCTGTACCGCCGGTGTTCAGCAGCGCCGTAATTAAAACTCTCGTATTACAGATCCACTCGGTGGGGGTGAGTCTATTGCTTTGATTAAGATCTGTGTGAATTTATTTATTTTTGTTTAATATTGTAAATGAAAACATATCAATTTTCTTCATTTATATAAATTTTCTATTTTAGTGAAAAAAACTAATAATAAATCATTATTTGTATAGTATTAGCATATTTTACACAATATATTATTAAAATAATGGTTTGAACATTCTACAATTCCAACTAAAGCCTTCCCATCTACCTAGACCACCTCCCCTCACTTGCAGAAGCAGTATAACCTAGACCACCTCCCTCCCTTCACTTGCAGAAGCAGTATAACCTAGACCACCTCCCTTCACTTGCAGAAGCAGTATAACCTAGACCACCTCCCTTCACTTGCAGAAGCAGTATAACCTAGACCACCTCCCTCCCCTCACTTGCAGAAGCAGTATAACCTAGACCACCTCCCTCCCCTCACTTGCAGGAGCAGTATAACCTAGAACAGGTATGCGGCCTCGGAAACATGTTTTCGTCGAACCAACGCACGCTCAACATTCTTAACCATATCCTGTTGCCTTTGTGTATTCGCATGGGCTGTGGGCGTCGAGGTTTGCCGTGCCTCCCATGAATTCAAAAACTGTAATTGTTTAAATTAATAGAAGTGAAGTAACTACTTTTGAAAACTCTCACATAATCTTGAATATTATCGATGCATTATCCATAAATGAATCATTTGGTTGTGATCCATGGAATGTATCTTTCATTTTTATAGTCGATACACTTTATTCTATATACATTATTTAAAATACTTCATCTACTTCATCAACTAACTTTCATATGTCGCTATTTTTCTATTTCCAACAGATTGTCCAAAGATGCGTCCTATAAACTTGAATATCACACTTGATGCAATCTTATTTTCATTGGTTCCACAAGGAAATATAATCTTTGGTGGTAAACAGATGAGTCATTCTTCCTCGAATATGGGTACGATGTGAATTTAAGTAAACATTCTCATTAGCACGAAGTTGATAAAATTAAGGTAAAGATTTTTAATTTACTTCATAAATGTAATTTTAAATTAACAATTCAGGAGGTACTGCCTCCATATCAACTTTCATGGGAAAATCGCAAAATATGAATTCATCAGAGATAAGTCCAACTAGATCAAAGAAGAATACAAGTATGCAGATACATTACAATACTTTAGACTAGAATAAATAATGATTACTACTTCGTAAAATGGTGCTCTGAAATATTAATAAGTTTCAACATCAAGTATATGTTCAAGATTACTAATTCAATAACAATAATTACTATTAAATTTACTATAATATGTTATATAGTATAATAATTACTATAGTATAAATATCTATTGTTCTAAATCTTGACCCTAGTTTTATTCAAATATTGCATACTACTACTCATACTAAAATCTCTTTTCTATTTGACTAATGGTATAATTGTACCCTAGTGTATTACATAAAACAATATTATCTGTATATATGCGATACTTGAGGAGAATTAATATATATACAACTATATCTTACAATACATTAACATGTACATTAAATCAAAATGAATTGAGGAACATATTAAATACTTTACACTCACTTTAACCGTTTTTAGTGAATGTAAAATAACTCTCATTTTCATAGATATTAATATATTGATTACAATTTTGCAACCTAATGTATACCTAATTGTCATTGAAGCCACCGTCAACCTGCATGCCACGGCTATACTCGGTCTACGTATCATGGTACTGTGCTTTGAGAAGCAATTGTCTTCCCAGTGGCATCGTATCGCAGTAGTTGTGCAAACGTTTGCCGCCAGGGTACAAGCCAGCGAAGCATTATGGCAGTTCTTCGACTTTATTGCCACCATACGTAGTCCACTATTTCTCCTCCTTAGGCCGTTTATACAGTTCAAGGTCATTCAAATAATTACTATAGATCAACTTTAAATTTCATTTATATAATATTTATATTTTGATTTATGTTTATCATAATTTTTAAACCTCCCAATCAAGTTTTTCTCCTATTAACATTATTATTATTTCATATTATTATTTTAATCGTTTAATTTAGTTAACTATATATTTTGATATATGTTTAGTTTAGTTCTAATAATATTTTATATATTTATTATTAATCATTATAATCCTAATTGCTTTAATGAATAACTATAAATAATCAGAAAATAAATGATTATTTTGATATTTTCGAATTGTTGATAATTTCGATAATGATATTTTTAGAAATTAATATTGATATCTAAGTTTTATTATAAAAAAATGCACTTAGTATTAGTATGAGGAGTATGAGGAGTAATTATCAAACACAGCTTTAAAAACTATTTACAATGAATTAAGGGATCCAAACATTATGATGTACTCTACTCTACTCTACTCTAGTAAGCACTATACGATGAATCATATTCTTGTGACCTTACTCTTATGAACTCTATTTAGTGAACTCAAAAACACTTCTACCTATTCTCTACAGATGATGGCAATGAGTTGCGGCAGTGAGAATCAGTTCTACTTACAGCAGAATGTTCACCAGAAGTTGCAAGGCCTTAATCTGCCTGCTCCGACCTGCACAGGAACCACTCTTATGACCTTAGCTACACAATTACGTAATCTCATGGACGACAGTAAGTTAAAACTAAATATAGTAGTATTTATTTAATCAATCACTGCTTCTTTTCAACTATCCTAAGATTGGTTAATAAAAACATGAGATATATTATGTTATGTACTCAAGTCAATATATTAGGGAGATATATTCCGACAAGCTCTTCTCTTATAAACTCTTCTTTAGTGAGCTCTACTCTAGTGAGCTCTACTTTAGTAGGCTCTACTCTAGTGAACTCTACTCTAGTGAACTCTACTTTAGTAGGCTCTACTCTAGTGACTCTACTCTAGTGAGCTCTACTCTAGTGAACTCTACTCTAGTGAGCTCTACTCTAGTGAGCTCTACTCTAGTGAACTCTACTCTAGTGAACTCTACTCTAGTGAGCTCTACTTTAGTAGGCTCTACTCTAGTGAACTCTACTCTAGTTAGCTCTACTCTAGTGAACTCTACTCTAGTGAGCTCTACTCTAGTGAGCTCTACTTTAGTAGGCTCTACTCTAGTGAACTCTACTCTAGTGAGCTCTACTCTAGTGAGCTCTACTTTAGTAGGCTCTACTCTAGTGAACTCTACTCTAGTGAACTCTACTCTAGTGAGCTCTACTTTAGTTGGCTCTACTCTAGTGAACTCTACTCTAGTTAGCTCTACTCTAGTGAACTCTACTCTAGTGAGCTCTACTCTAGTGAGTTCTACTCTAGTGAACTCTACTCTAGTTGGCTCTACTCTAGTGAACTCTACTATAGTGAACTCTACTCTACTGAGCTCTACTCTAGTGAACTCTACTCTAGTGAGCTCTACTCTAGTGAACTCTACTCTAGTGAACTCTACTCTAGTGAACTCTACTCTAGTGAACTCTACTCTACTGAGCTCTACTTTAGTGAACTCTACTCTAATGAGTTCTGCTCTAGTGAACTCTACTCTAGTGAACTCTACTCTAGTGAACTCTACCTCTAGTGAACTTTACCCGAGTGAACTCTACTCTAGTGAACTCTACTCTAGTGTGCTCTACTTTAGTAGGCTCTACTCTAGTGAACTCTACTATAGTGAGCTCTACTCTAGTGAGCTCTACTTTAGTAGGCTCTACTCTAGTGAACTCTACTTTAGTGAACTCTACTCTAGTGAACTCTACTCTAGTGAGCTCTACTCTAGTGAACTCTACTCTAGTGAACTCTACTCTAGTGAGCTCTACTCTAGTGAGCTCTACTCTAGTGAATTCTACTCTAGTGAGCTCTACTCTAGTGAACTCTACTCTAGTGAACTCTACCCTAGTGAGCTCTACTCTAGTGAACTCTACTCTAGTGAGCTCTACTCTAGTGAACTCTACTCTAGTGAACTCTACTTTAGTAGGCTCTACTCTAGTGAGCTCTACTTTATTTATCATTAATTATTAATTAATCACTATTTTCTATTAGATTCTGAAAGCATTTCTAGACCACGCTCAAATACAGAACAATCCTTTCAAAAGTCAACTTCAGAACCTGGAATTCGAAGAACTAACTCTGTACACGATCTTTTAGAAAATCATGTTTTAGAAACCAAAAGAAAATCTTTGAGTATGTTTTTTTAGATATTTTATTCTATTTTATTTATTCAACTAAATAATATATATGTAATAAATTGGGTATCAAATAAATTAAAAAGTAACAATAAATTCCCTTAGTTCCAGAAGGTGCATTATCTTCATCATCATCTCAAAGTTCTAATGTTGCAATTGATGAAAATAAATTGCCAAAATGTGCAATTAAACGAAAATCAAGCGAAAGAATTACTGCCCAAGAAGGTCTAGCATTACTATGTCATGAGAATTACATCAAATTATATAATTTAAATATCCAAGATTGATATAATTAAATATTTTAAATAATTTCTAATGGTTTATATTAGGATCGAGAATTCTGGAAAAATTTAAGAAGTTTACCATAAGTCAAACAGAAGATTCCAATGGTTTAATACTTAACTTTCTGTATTTATAGTTTAATTGTTTAATATTCTTCCCCGCGAATATCTATATGAATAAAGAGGAATACTTAAAAATGTAATAATTGGTTTATATAATTTAATAAATAGTACATTTATATCAAAATAATTTTTAAATTTATTTTAAATAATATATTTAGTTATATTCTTAATTAAATAACTTTTGTATTCCTCATATTCATTGTTTTAATATTTCCAATTATCTTCTCTCACTATGTGTTCCCCCTTTTATTTTATACAATAACATTCTGAATATTAAAATCCGAAAATAAATTTGTAACAAAAATGAATTCTCATATTTTCAATTCCTGGAATGTTTTTGTATACATTTTTCCGATTTCCTTCTTGCCACTATGCTGCGTCGTTGTGTCCCCATGTTCCTCGTTCTCTTATAGCTGCCCTCGAATTGAGGTTCATACGTAGTCAGAGGTATCGCCACCTACGTTTACCACCCGGCAATCGACGCAATGAATCGCTGAAGCGTAAAGGTTTGAACATCAATGTTTGCCGCAGGGTAACAGTGAGTTGCTGCTCTATATATACACCGCGGGTGTAGATGAGTTTAACAAAGTGATTGATTAAAATTAATAAACCATTAAATCACTCGTGTGCTGTTGATTATTAATATTATTTATTTTCGAAAAATTAATAATAAAAATAAAAATTACGTTTCTTTTATTCATGGTCTACAATTTATCAGTGTTTGTAAATTTTAAGAATTGCATTCCCCATAGAACTCAGATATTATTTGTGATTGCAAATCTCTGTTTTCATCTTAATTATACTCACTGACAAATTCTACATTAGTATCCCTATACTATCACTATACATTGTTATTTTGTTGTTTGAATAGCCCCTATTATAAGTTTTATTCCAAACTATAAATAAGATAGTACTTCTAAGAATGTTTATGTCATAATATATATAATAAATTTAGCTATCTACTTGCTTTTATTATCAGTTTATTTTCCCGACCACCTAAACAGAAGATAATATAAGTAGTTCATCGGACAAACCATCGAGCCATAAGACCAGCTGTCAATCAAGTGTCCAGTCTAGCTGTCATTCAAGCGCAGATTCTAGCAATATCAGCATAAATTCTTCTCCGGAACATATAGATCCTGCCAAAGAATCTGGTATGTTTTGTGGAATGAGAAGTTGTTTATATCATTTATAATATAACTATTATGAGTAATTAACTATGTGAATTAAAGTATTTATAAATAATATGTAAATTTTAGTATTTAAATTAATATTATTTATTTAGATTAGTTATTTAATTATTATATAAATAGATATGATAATGTACATCAACTAATATTAAAATACTAATATATTTTTTGCATAAATTTAATGTGCCACAGAAATGTTACCATCGACTTCCTTGGAAAAGTTCTCCTATAGATTTAGTCGATTGAAAAGACAAGATGCCAAATCACGAAAGACATTTAAAATTAAAAGATCAGTGGTTTGCAAAGATTAATAACTGAATTATTTACGAGTGTATCTTGTGTCCTCATAGTATGTTAATATGAAATCTATATATTTTATCAGAATGTATTGAGGAACGTTTTAACTACTTCCCACTCACTTCCACCATCTTTGGAGAATGTTGAAATTGATAACTATGAAAATAATGTCATCAAAGATTTAATAACTAAAGAAAAATTCAAGAATAGTGAATTTGATCCATTATTTACTAAACAGGAATCTTTTAAAAAAGTAAATAAATATTTTATATTAAATTATAAATGTATACATAATATATCAGTAATGTAATTCATATAATAATTATATTGTCTTATCTATTAAAACGAAAACTTTAATACATTTTTTACCTGATCCATTACATTCAGATGAATAAAGTTCCCCAGCCTCCGACTTACGAGAAACAATTCGCGACTGCCGACATGCCAACCAAAGAAGACGAGCCCCCCGAGAAGCCTTATCGACGAAGGGCCGCAGCACCTATGCCGCCTCACTGGGATGACATTGCAGTGAATTCCTCGGCGACGCCGACATCGGTTCCCACAGAAAATAAACAAATTGGCCAATCTGAACCTATCCTGCCTACTCAGCCATTGAAATGTCGAGCGCTGCCTAGACAGGATACTCGATCGGACGAAGATCTAGATACGCGCGTGAAGACCTACTTCAAAACTCATGACGCAGCTGACCTCAGAGACACTAGAGTGTGATGAGAAATATAATTTGAATGCATATAAGGTGATATTTGAACCTTAGGCTCTGAAGTATAGAAATGCTAGGATTAAAATTATGTTAACCACTTGTGTATATTGAGACTAAAACTACAAGCCAAACTGATCCTTTGAGACAAATATTTAATTGGTTATTAATTTAATTATATTTTAATTTATAATGTTTAATGTTATTGTTTTACTTTAAATTGCTTAAATTATCATTACTTTGAAAGACTTATAATTAATTTGTTATACAATTATAATTATATTAATTTAATATAAATGGTGCTTTGTTGTTTTCTTGTATTACTAACTAGTTTATTATAAAAAGTAATATGAAATACTCATATTATAATTTTCAATAAATGTGAATAAATTTTTTTCTATAATTAAACAAATTAGTTATGTAATATATTAATGTATTACAAATGTTCCTTAGGTGTATATTAATTTAAGTTTCTTCTATTTATATCTAATTTTTCTTGTATTTTATGTTTTTGATAATAAATATCTTACACTTATATATCTTACACAAATATCTTATGATATATTTTTAATATCCACATATATCAAAGGGATTTTCCATATATATGGATTATTTATCTTTAAATTAATACACCATATTTCAATTTGAAAAATTATAATAGTGAGTGAAAATTAAAATTATATTCTAGTAATTATACAATAATCAATTAAATCCAACAAAAATGTTATAACTTATAACATTACCATATCTAATAAAAATAAGAAACAACTATATACATAAAACCTACTAAATTTATAATTAACCACTAGAGACTGGTCTAGATTTATCTATTATATTTTCATGTAGGTAAATTTTCAAAATCCACAATACTATTTTATAGAATGATAAAAACAAATTGTATTATATTTTGTAATCCTTCACTACTAGTAGTCAACCAATCTACATCATATCACAATTTCATATACAACTATTCAGTATACGACAAACACTCTATGGGTATACATATATGTATATATTATATATATATATATATATATGAAATTGTGATATGATATACATTGGATAATACTGTACCTATATATTACGCATCCAAATCGTATCCAATCTTACCAATGTAATAATGGATCGTATGATAACTTATTTATATATATATATATTACATTATAGCACAAATGTATGTTGAAAATTAATATCCAAACATACCACAAATATCGTATTCCCCAATTACTGATATCTCTTGTGAAAACTTAGTGAAAACAAATCGATATGGATTATAATATTAAAATTAACTAATATCCACGCTGGAAGTTATTTATGAAATTGAATTATATATTATAACTTATATCAATTATATAAGCAGTTATAAGGTGATGCAATAGTTTAAACTAAGTGAATTAGTTCAGACTTATATCAAATGTCTAGTGCGTTTATATTTGTTTATTAATATTTAAATTATTAAATTAATGGTAACCTGGAATAAACTGTGAATCATAAAACTAAGAAATGCATCTCCGGTTTTATATATATTCTGGGTAATATTTCAATTTTAATTAATTGATTTATATTAAATATATATTATTATATATTTAATGTAAAACAATTATATATAATCTATAGATTATAGATTATATTTACCTTATGTAAAAATGTAATTTAATCTAATAGCCATTTTAATTATTTCAGACTACAAATGAATTTCGCAGTATCTTATTATAATAAATGTATTATCTATTGAATTATTTAACTATTATTTATTTTTATAAATTATATTATGATAAAATACAATTATTTAGATACATAAATATAGATTAATTATATTAAAATCTAAATTTAAAAATAATATTGCCAAGATAATTTAGCCTTGTTACTTTGGTGTAATACAAGATTGGTTTGGTAATCGCGATTTAATATATTAGATTATAAACAAAATCTATTAATGGAATATACACACTACATATTAATTGGTAAATATTATATTCTTATTCATTTTCCGGTTTTTGTCAAATTATTAGTCAAATTATTAGTATTAAATTTATATTCAATTTAAAGGTTTGCAAATGTATTTAACTTTATAATACAAATATCTTAAAACTAATATATATATATTATAACTAATGTATTAGTTTTAATAATAATAATAATAATAGTTAAAATTATTAAATTACATACGTTATCCAATTGTTTAAGTTATACAATTAATAATATAATATATATAGGTCATATACAAGGCGAATTTATTTAAACAAATTATAGTTACCGATTTCAACATAGGTATCATGTTATTATTACGTGTGACTTAATATCATTGAATAGCTCTATGAATTGAAATTCATATTGTATTAATTTATAAAATAAATATATTTAAATAAATAAATATACTTTAAATTATGAAATCCTACTTGTTATATTATATTTGATTCTGTATATAATTAATTAATATAGAATATAATGTAATGATCATATATAAATACAAATAATATTATATATACGCATCATATGTTAGGTAGTATAGTTTATTATAATAAATAATTCATATATATACTTTTATATGTGCTTATATTGTTATTGTATATTTTAATTATTGTTAAATATAAAAAATGTTATCTATATATTTTATATAGTGTGTATTATTAGTGGTAATATACTAATCTAAACATACTAATCTATAATGGCATCTTTTGATTTTATTATTTTTTCTATTATTTTATAGTATTATATAATATACTCTTGTCTTTTATATAATGCATATAAAATTGTCTATAAAATGTCTGTAGCTATCCAATATCTCAACAAAATATAGAACATATTAATATTAAAAGTTAGCATTCAGTAATATGCATATAAATTGTATAATTTACAATTAATTAATTAGAATTATTTCAAGATATAGCATATATTGCTGTGCTGTGAATTTTCAATGCACCCTATATACATTGGTATTTTCTATTACTAATAATATCATTAGGATACACTTGATGTTTATATACCCGAATCTAGTAATATTATACATATATTTAAATGGATGCTTTTATTTGCAATCACAGTATATAATATAAATACTGAATCAATTCAGTAATATGAAATTGAGTGGTCTGTGGCAATTGTTATTGTGTAAATATTCTACACTGTTAGTCAGTTATATGTAACATATTTTCATTTTTAAACTAGAGCTAATTCAGTTAAATAAACAGATCACATATGGATTCAGATTTGGTGAAAGATGTATATAATTTATCAAGGCCGAGAAATAGAATAGAATTGCTTGATTTTTATTCACGCTTTTAATATGAAATATCCATAATCTGAGGGGTTTTTAGATCGATTGCTCTCAATATATTGAGGACAATTCCACTCTGCATAAATTCTAAACCTAATATCGTATCAGTCTAATGTAATATTTGTTACATATTGTAAATAGTACATGCGATCACACATATATCATATTATTTAGCATCATTTTTATTTCCTACACCTACTTCACAGGTTATATAATTAAGCCCATATAATTGTCCATATTCATTTTTAATAGCTTTTATTTTTCTATTTACATTGGTAACTAGCAAAAGGTATCTCGAAATCAATCCAATATCCATATTCAATAATCAACCGTGTATAAATTACAAAGACATGGCAATTATAAAAATAATTCATACAATTATTTGTAAACAATGTAGCACATTTCACAGCATAGATTTCTATTTTCCTAGATAGCAAATGTAAACAAAAACTGGGAGTGAACGAAATAGATATTATTTTTAATTTATATATTTTTTATAACTTCTCAATTTTAAAAGTTATAATGCCTAGCTGTAGCGCTCACTTTTGTAAACATACTCAATATAAACATCCACAAGGAGTAACATTACACAAGTTAGAAAATATATAACTTATACATAATTATATTCTATTATAGATACTTTAATATTATAAGTATACATATTTAACGTAAAATTTATAATATAGTAGATATTTATAAATCAATTTTATTTATATTTCAAGTATATCTATAATTTAGATCATTAATAGATATTATAATATCATTATTAACCCATATTATATTATATGTGGAGTTTATTATTATTTAATACATTAATGTTTGAATTATTTATATATCAATTAAATAATGAACCACTATTTTATTTTATGTTAACATATTATTCATTTGCTTATATAATGGTTTATATTTATAGATTTCTCAAGAATGAATTAGTAACAAAGAAATTAATAATAAACATGAAGCGATTAGAGAAAGACAGTAAAACAAAGCTTTTTGTTCCTGATCTAGCAGCAACAATTTGTACTTCACATTTCGAAGAAGAATATTTAGGTGTGGAAAATATATTACTTTGAGCGATGGTGCAATACCAACAATTTTTATAAAATCACAAGTTAACTATAAGGTTTATTTTGATATTTCATTATTATTTTTTATATTATATCTTTCAAGAAATTATTTACCACACTAATACTTATATAATTTATAGACTCAAAAAAGGAAACATCGAGTATCAAGAGATACTGATTTACCTTATTTGCTTGGGATACTGAGATACCTCAAAAAAAGTTAGTATTAAGCCGACACATTTGGAATTGTTTTGTCATGAGGATTATTTAATTAATATTGATTTGGCACTGGTTGTCTATGAAAAGTGCAAAAATGTAGTCACAAACTAATCTAAGGAAATTAAAAATCTCCAAAGGAAGGTAATAATTGAATTATTAAGATGATTATTTTTGTATTAATATTATTATTATTTTATTAATGTGAATAAAATTGTTGTCAGGTAAAAAGGCAATCAGTCAGAATTGAAACATTGCAATCGATAACTGATGATCTAAGGAATAAATAATCCATTACAACATTAAAAGACTTAATTATGAATCACTTAAATTAATATTAGAAAAGAATACATTGAATGAAATAAGTAATCATTACATTTTTTGCAAATGAACCATTATATAATCATAGCATTATTATTATTAAAAATATTATAAAAACATATTATATATGTATCAGATTCCAAAAAATTGAAAATGAATATTAGAAAAAAAATTACAAAGTTAATATTATTTAATCATGAATAATCTATTTATTTATTAATATATGTTTATAATTTTATTATTATTAATTAATATTTCAATAAATAATATACATAGTTTAAATATGCATTCATTTAATTGTAATACACTTTATAATATATATTTTAAATTTATAAGTAATTATTAATAATACATATATAATCAAATATAAATTTACCTTACAACATTCATGTATAATAATTTATTATAAATAAATAAATATATTTTCAAATACAAAATATATGACAGATTACATTAATATAATAAACCTTATTTATTATTTCATAATGTATATGTTATAACCGTTATCACTAGTAATAATGTGATATAACAAATCACAGCCTATCTAGCCAATGCCTTATTTGTTACATTAGTAGTATTTAAAGTTATTTTGATATATTCGGTAAAGACAAAGCAAAAGTGACCAATAGTTTTGCTGAAATAGGTCAATGTTTAAATTGTTCAATGAAAATGTGTGCTGAAAAATGTCAGTATGATCAACACTTGTTTAGTGGCAATTGTTTTAAATTAACAGTGTGATTATATTAATAAGCACCGCAGCCCTAGATGGAATGACGTCATACTGTGGTATGATTCCAAGCATATCAATTATAAAATTTAAATCCTTATATAAAAAAATTACAAAAGATATAAATATTAAAAAAAAATTATTTTGATATTTTATCAATATAAAATATCATTGAATGGATATTTTTTGATTCGATAAATAAATATTACTAATATTTTTTTTTAATTTGAAATTCACATGTACATTTTCAATCAAATCAATACGCCTACAAGTAAATAAATTCATGAATTATAATTTATATATTATTTAATTAATATATAACAAAAATGGTAGAAAATAATAATAAATTATGACTTCAAATGTAATTATTATTTTCATATTATGTACTATATATTTTTTTATATTTTTATTAACAAATATAATATCGCAAGATTTAAGGCTGTGTTGATTTGAACAATTGTTTACATATTTAATGTGTGCCATTTTCATGTCTTTTGTGTTTCATATATAATTGATTACAATTTAATAGTTATTAAATTGATCTCGATATAGATTTTATTTGTTACGCACAGATTTTTTTACTTAATTTTGACTAATTTTATAGATACTTGATCTCAATATATGCTGCTATTTTCTAATGTATAACTTAGTATGAAAAATTTAAATATTGTTAAAATAAATGCATTTTCCCCGTATTATTTTATTTTTCAATATTAATAGAAAAATAATATGGAGAAAAAGCATAATTATTATATTAAAATTATTCTTATCTTCTTTATGGAATATATTTGGAAATATATGTTGATTCTAATAATATAAATATACAGTTTCTTTAATATATATCCTTATTTAATTATCAAATTATGTGATTTATATATAAAAAAATTAATAATTTATTTGAACCCAAACTGTAAATAATATATAAAATATTTTAATATTATATTTTTATAATACTAGCCAATATTACCGAATTAAGTATTATTTGATATTTCATATATGGTTGATTTTTAAATATAGGTATTTAAACTTTATCATAAATAATATATTTACTATTTAATTAATAAATATAATAATACTATTATTTATCCGAATATTTAGCATTGATTATTATTAAAATAATTAATGGATAATATATACTATTTTTATTATTGTATATATTCCGATATATGTGAATGTTAATATAAAATAAAAATATTTTTGAGGATTGTATCTAATATATCTGCGTGTAACAAATAAAAACAAGATCATTATTTAATATCTATACAATTTGAATCAGCCATATAAGAACCACAAAGACATGAACATTGCACAAATTATTAAATATATTATATGTAAACAAATCAGCACAGTTCAGCCTATCTAATCAATGCCGAGATTTAATTCATATTTAATATTATAATATTCCGAATCTTCTCATCGATGTCATTTTCAGAATATTGATTTATTCTTAGTTATTTAATATTCATTAATAATCAATGAGTGGAAATATAAGAAATCTGAGTTAGATTCATTAGTAATATGTTTATATCAATATATTACCCATATATGCTATATTGTTTGCATTTTTATACGTTAAAATATTATAATCTAATATTTATATTAATATAATATATATATTATTAAAATAGACTAATACATAATTATAATATTTATTTTAAAACATTTGAAATATATTATCATCCATCATGAAAAATATATTTTATTAAATAAGGTGGTCATGTTGGTTGAAAATGTTAATTATTTTTACAATATTACCTCTCATACAAATGAATTATAATGAATTTTAGTATTAATACTCAAATTATAATTCATTTGTATGAGAGGTGGTAATGTAAACTCATATTTTCTATTCAATGTTCTTATGCATACACCAACATGAGTTCCACCAGCTAGGTCTTGTTAGTAATTTAAAATACAACACATCATTCTATATTCTTGCTTATTTCAGGTTTTAACATAAATGTAAAATTCAATCCATATCAAGAATACATGTAAGATCAATAGATTAGTGTATTTATTTGCTTATTGAGAGATTGAGAGTAAATATTTATTCAGGATTTAATTTGATTGTTTATAATTATAGAATCCAAATGTTTAACAATATTTCTATCAATATTTTCTATCAATGTGGCATTTTAAAATAATTTGTTTATTTTCTACAAATTAGTCGCTATATTTAAATGTAATATTCTAGAATACTAATATAATTAATAATCATTTCAATATATTAAAATTTTTATCAATGGATTCATTATTAATTATGTATTAAGTGGTTTTTTTGTTACAAGCATATTATATTTTATTTGTTAAAATAGGATATAAATATATTAACAAATTCTAAATTTAATACAAATTTAATAACCAGTCATAACAATATATTCATATCCAAAACACTATTGAAATAAACATTATATTAAAACTAAATTTTAATATTTAATCATAATAAATATATCAGTAATATTGATAGTAAACTATCATATTAGTATTTAATAACTAGTAATTACTTGTCTTTAACCAATATATAAATTAATTATTAATATTCGTTCCGTCTATGCAGATGGAATCCAAGGCTGCTTCTAGTAAAACCTCAGCTAAGAATCAGCGCCGACATGCCAAGCGAGCCGATGAAAAAAGATCGGAGCGTGAACACTTGGTAGACATTGCGCAGGATCTGGCATCGCAGCACACCGATTTGATCAGAGAACGAGTGGCGGAAGCAAAGGCGGAAGGGCGTCATCAGGATACCACACGACTTCGCGAACAGTTGTGGGTGCTGTCGGACGTGGTACGCGGCGTCAAAACCGACCTTCCCGATGATCAGTTGCGTCAGATCATCGCAGACATAAAGGCGGACATGGCTGCGATGTACGGCGACCAAAAGCCTGTAACAACAGTCCGCAGCGTAATCTGCACCGAAAACCGTGAACTGCTAAATTTGCGCAAGAAATATGCTCAGATTTTGCAGTTGGAGATAAAGCAGGCTTCGGGAGTAAAACTCGAAGCTAATCAGCTCACAAAACTGGCAACCAAAGATGATGTTGCTGATCATTTGAAGGACTTGGAGCTCTTACACAAAAATCTATTGTCTACCGACAAGTAATGATCTCATTTTGAATCTATAATAAATAATTTATATTTTTGTATCCTTTATTATTTTACAAATAATCTAATATTGTTTTAAAATATAACTTTTGATTAAACACCTTCAAAATATGATATACAAATATATCCCTAATGGTTATATATATAGATAGTAATTACTATCTAGATGTATTTTCCATAAGTAAAATATGAAAAATTTATTAGATTTATTTATAGAGAGTGGTTAAATAATGTAATGAAAAACTAAGTTATTTTGCTAAACTGTAATATTTCGGTATGGTACGCTATTTTAAAATATTGATTTAATAATTTCTATGAATATAATATACTCTCAATAGAAATACTTTTCAATTCACAGAACTAATTTTGAATTCTATTAAAAATATAATGTTAAATATGTTATTTGTATATTATAATTATAGCAAGTCGATTACATATGTAAAAAATCAATGTATAATTAAATTTAAATGTTTTAATACCTTTTATACGTAGAAATAATATGAAATTTAGCATACATGCTGGAATGAACCATATATGGTGTGATATTTATTGGAAATACCTAACGGTTGTATATATAGATAGTAATTACTATCTAGATGTATTTCCATATTAGTAAAATATGAAAAGTTTATTAGATTTATTTATAGAGAAAGTTGTTAGATAATGTATTGAAAAACTAAGTTATTTTGCAAAACTATGTAGTAGATTCATATACGGTATTATAAAACATTGATTTATGAGATCATTTATTAATAATGTCATAATTTCTATGAATATAATATACTCTCAATAGCAGTTAGAAATACTTTTAAATTTACAGGACTAATTTTGAATTCTATTAAAAATGTACTTATGCAATTTAGTTTCGTACATGCTGGAGTGAACCATATATGGTGTGATATTTATTGGAAATTTCTAAATAAAGTAATATTAGTTTAGTTAATTAGTATGTGCTAATTGTAATTAATTTGTTGTAATTTAAACAAACATTAACAAATTCATATTGATAAATACATTAATCATGATCAATAATATTAATCTTATTTAACTATTTTGCTATATATTTAAAATTAATATGTTAGTAATTAAATTAAGTCATATGTACTAGATATCCACAAAAATATAATTAAACTTTTCACGAAATTAATAAACAAGTAATTTATCTTTGACGTATATATTTTCTATTATAACTCTTATACAGTTTATCTAGAAAGTATTATAACATAGAAGAATATAATAAATATATAGTGCTTCAGAGCTTATCTTTATTTTTAAGATTACTCAAAAATACTAATATGTTTTAACTTTTTTGAATGCAATTTTTGAATTAACAATGCGGTGCATTCTGTTACATTTTATTTGTAATTTAAATAATTACTAATTTTGTAATGGAATTAACCATAAAATCTTACAAATTGCTATCATCCGATAAAAAGGAAAACATCAAGATGGATATAATTAATCATTATCGAAAACATCAATTTCTATATGATTGTAGAAACTCTGATTATATCAATAGAGATTTATGGGAGCACACACAAAGACAATTTGACGATGGTTATGCTGATAGACAGCATACTAGTAATAGATACAATATTGGGAAAAAGATATTTCATCAATCAGAACTAATATGGAGAGAACAATTTTGTTAAAAAAAAATGAATGATTTAGTTATGATTATAAAATGGAATGTTATGAATTAGAATAAAATGCTGTAAAGGTGATTTATTTTAAATTTAATTCGTTTAAATATATAAGTATCTTGCCAGTCTACTTCTCCTTCATTAATGCTATATTCTACAATTTCTTCTCGTACTTCTCTAGCTATTTTAGAACTTGTATTTATGGTGCACCTTTCTATTGAATTCAGTTCAGTTGAGGTTCATCTAGTTGCATGATGTTAACTTATTATATACCATTTATAATTAAATAAGTGTGTAAAGATCATCATGTCATTACAAATAAATCTAATTTATCTGGGGCAAAATGTATTAGTTTTTTAAATATTTGAAAATGATAACTTAGCATTCCATATATTCGTAGATATTATACGAAGATATTTTATTTTAAAATAATTATTACGCTCGTCATGAATAATTGTCGTACGACAGTCACGCCCACCTTTATGTATCTTACTATTACGCCCCTTTTTACGCTGCGTTGCCCTGGGCTAGGCTCATGTGAATACCCTATAAGACAATCCTGTAGCAGTATCGCATAAAGCATAACACCTAATTCCATGCTTTACGGACTTACTAGGAAGATATTGCCTAAATACGCCCGTTAAATCCAATCATGCCTTCATCAACAACGATTTTTCGGTCAGGTTTTTTTACCTGAACGAAAAAAGGCTTTCGCGAAATTACCACTAAAACTGTTGATAATAATTAGAATTTAATAGATGTAATGTAATAAGAAGCTACAGCACAACAAAACTAATTACAGATAGAATAACGGATATAACATACAAAAGACTATATAGATATATTATTATTTAATAATATCTAAAAGCAAAGCAGAAATATATCTCATAAATAAATATACTTTGTGCATAAATAAATATACTCATCATCCTTTTTCTCTTCATTTTTCTTAGATATGTGAAAGAAGCATATCAAATCCATATACCTATTTTTGGTGATCCTATAGAGGATAAATTATTATATGCCGAATCCTTAGACCAAAACATTGTAACATCGGGAAGTGAAGATATACCCATATAAATGATGAACCCGAGAAAAATGAGTATTTCAGAGAAAGAAGTAGTAAATGAAGATTTTTTTAGTATCGCATATTCATTTGTTGATTCTACAATGTAACTTATCTATATCTTTTGTAAAATTTTGTAGAAAGAAATCGGCTTCAGTAGCCATCAAATAAATCTGTTAGTCCAGTATTTGAGATAAAGGGTGTATTTCTAGTATGGGTTATATTATTTAGATTATCAGACCATCTATGGGAGGACATTTATTTTCTAATTTAAGTTTCTTCGCTTTAGGTGTTGAAGAAATTTCTATACATTTTGAAGAATGCAGATACACTTTTTTACATAAATATTCATTATATGATACTGTAAAAGAATCATCCAACTCAATCTGCAATGAAATTATAAATATTTTGAATTGTAAAAATAAAAGTTTATAATAATCAAATTTATATAATATAGCAAGGAATCAAATTTAAATATTTGTAAATAAATCAACAATTCTTATTTTTAACATTTCAATCTATTTTCAATTGTATTAACTGTTTTTAAATGTTAATATTTATGACAATAGTTTAATTATATATTCTTGAATATATATATAAATATTAATATATTAAATATGTGCATAATAATTATAAAATTATAGTAAATCTAATCAGAAATGTAATGTTTATTGCTACAAATATTGTATTAGATCACAATCAATTATAATTTAATATATTATTATACTAACTACTTCTTCTAGTGATATATCGCTATCACTTAATATATCGTCGACATCTAAAATATGCTGCAATTCATCATCGTAATAATAGTCTGACATATCTAAAATATAAAAGTGAAATGACGCTCAACATTTTAAAAACTGAAACATATTGTTTATTTACATACAATCCCGCCAAAATTTAAAATAAATCGGAATTCATATTATTGAATATTTATATCCAATTTATATTAATAAATACTAATTCTTTATATTTATTAAAAAATAATATAAATTCAATGTAAAACATAATATTATTATATATTAAAAATCATACTTATAGTATGTAATTTTTTTAAATTTAAGGTTTATAATTTTAATAATTAATAAATATTGGCTATTTAATTCGTTATGTTATCTGAAATTGTAAATAAACAAATTTAAAATACAATGTATATTTTAAAATATTTTTAAATTAAACATTTTAATTACAATATTTAAGTATAATAAGCATGATGAACATTTTCGAAATCTAAATAAATATTTTTACCTGTGTTTTTTTGTAATAGCTATATAAATAAAATATAAAGCTATTTGTGTTTTTATTCATTATAAATAAATTATCTATCAATATGTGCTTATCATTTAATATTCGGATAAGTATTTATTGAGTTATAAGCATTAAAATGAATATTTCAATATCGACCGTTGGGAGAATGCGAGAGTCGACCGTTGGAAAGTAAAGGGTTAATCAATGAGTGAACATATTATTGCTGCATCATGTTATTTCAAGAATAATTCAGGCGTTAAATACTATTATTCAAATATTAACTAATTCTTATATGAGGGAAATTTGATAATATATAATATTTATTTAAATCAATAATATTTTATAAATTAAAATTATTAATATTTAATTAATTATTACAAAAAAATTATAAAAATACCATATATTTTTTTCAATAAGTAAAACAAAAATTTTGCAAAATTATTTGTTTTTTTATATTCTACAATTGTACATATTATAATATGTTAATTATAAAATAGTTTATTTAATTATGTTTAAATTACCAATATGGTTTTTTTTAATTTATAATAATATATTTAATTATAAAGGTATTATTTATTATACGGTAATTATAAATATGTATATATCTATACATATACAAACATATATGTTAATATATATTATAGTTTCAAAATTATTAAACTTTTCAACCTTTCAAAATAGAGTAGTTACAATAGGTTGAAAATATCTCAATGTTGCATTATTTTTTATTATATAGTAGTTGAAATATTTCATATATATGTTTCAAATAATTATATTTTTAACATATAGCTTTTTACATATACGTTTGTTATATATAATATTATTTTCAGGTTGCTATTTTTTATTTAAAAAAACGATTAAGTGACCTAAAACAAACAAAATCTAATTAAAACACTCAAACACATACCCACACACACACACACACACACACACACACACACACACACACACACACACACACACACACACACACACACACAGACATATATATATATATATATATATATATATATATATATATATTATATAATATATATCATACATGATATAAATCTTGAAAAAGTACTAAATAAATAACTATGGTTATTTATTTACTACAGTGGAATCTATTGCTGGTTTCTACCGTCACTTTTAATTTTTGATTTTTTCAACCATTTATATTTTATTACTAACATTTTAAATATTTTTATTATATTAACTAAATTACAATTAACCATAGATTTATATTAAGTGTTTCCTTGTCTAAATATATTTTATATACATTCTCCGAGTTTGTATTAAAGCACCCATTTTATTATATATTGTATACTGTGTACATATAAAGGTGAATATATTTATAAATATATTTATGTAGCATTATATATATATATATGTATATATATAAGCTACTAGCATTCGTTATATCTACTAGATATCTAATATTTTATCTATTTAATTCAAATATTTATTTTATATTATTTACTTTCTGGTATATGTGGTGAAGAGCGAATATGATTATATAGATGATTATTTAATAATCATCAGCTTGCAAATATATATTCTATTAATATATTTCTTTGTTATCTTTAGCATAGATATATCAATTATAAAATATGTTAAAATATAATATTTTTTGTGTCAATAATATTTTATAAATTAATATTATTAATATTTAATTGATTTATTACAAAATAAATTATGAAAATTGTATCATTAAATAAAAACCGTATATAATCCGTTTGAATAGAAATTAAGTGAATATATTAACACCATTAGAAGAGTTTATAGAATTTGTGTAGATGAATGGAATTAAAAATGTGCTAGACATTGGATTAATCGCTTCATCGCACACAATTATTACTAAAGCATACATCTATCTTAATATAAAGACACATTTCACATACAATATGTGATATACTCACTTTACATTTATAATAATAAATTGTAATAATTATATTATAATGAATTATTACTCACATATATGTATGCATAATATATTATATTATTTATAATAGATAAATAATTCTTTAAACACTAATTAGATAATTAATAAATATAAATATATATATATAAATATATATATATATATATATATATATATATGTAACTATTTTAATATAGTTATCACGAACCCCGTAGATAAAATGTTAAGGTCTAAATGAACTTTGTGTATAAATATAGATGGTATTTTTAAAATATATTTTTAATAGTAACGTATCTTAGAATTAATATTGTAATAATAACCTGTATAAATATAGTACATGTATCTGATACTACCAACTGTATACTACCATACTATATATGTATATATATATATATATATATATATATATATATATATATATACATACAGACACTATTATAGTCTATATTAAATTATTATCATATAACGAAATATTGCTAAAATAATATAAATGCTTGTATATAATAATTATCTAATTTTGTCAAGAACTAAATATGTTTACTGTTTCCTTGTCTACTTTAGTAATAAATTAGCAGTCGACCTCAATTACACTTCGTATAGGATAATGACTGTTGAAATAAAGCAACTTCAAAGAGATCGCGCGTAGGCTTTTCTACTAATAAGAACTGCACGGCCACTGATCCCTCCCATTGCTATGCTACTAGGACAACCGGGCACTGTTACTTTTCATCCAGGCACGTATATCCCGGCCGTTTAATTCAATAGCGTTTCCGCGTGGGAAAACGCCTCATGGCTGCCTCGCAAAGGTCCCCTCGTCTCTAGTTCAGCGACCATTAAGAGGTGCAAGGCTAATTA
>OZ038314.1:25971825-26019325 GCA_964035775.1 Osedax frankpressi
CGTAAGATGACTAAGTCTATATATAGATATTATCCGATTACCCTCTTTTTGTTGATCTACTGAGATGAATAATTTCAGTTGTTTATAATTCATTCAGAATGTGTTCATGCTTTATGTTCTATACTCTGGGAAAAATATCGTATGAGAGTTTTTAAAATGTGATATATTTAAAGGTCGAATGCACATTTTCACATGTATTGTCTATCGAAGAAACCGATTTATTTACGGAGAAAATATTTATGCAATATTTCCAGGCAATAGTGGAAAATACTGGATGTGTTGAAATATAAATATTTATATAACAATATATTTGAAGGTATTATATGAAACGGAGTTGACACATTTTGCGACATTTTGTAAAAAGTTATATTCCGCTTCCGTAGGGCTAAGTAGCCCTCCCTTCTATATGTTGACCTGTCTACAATATGAACCAAGATTTTGACCATTATTTCGTACAGCAATACAGTATACATATACATTTCTATACAGTATACATATACTGTATAGAAATGTATAATTTATATTATAAATAATATATATATATATATATATGAATATACTTATATGTAGTTGTAGTAGTAAATTTCACGAAAATGTAGACTTAATGATGTTCAGTGAAGGTATGTGAATAGCACTACATTATCTATATATAGATATAGTACGGTAGGAGATTAATACATACTATACAAAATCATAGTCTGATATATATCAGTGGAGTTTCCACACACACACACACACATACACACATACACACACACACATATATATATACACACACATACATACAGAGACACACACACACACACACACATATATACACACATACACACACATTCACACACATTCACACACATATACACTTAAAGATATATATATATATATATATGAAAGAGATATATCGTTAGACTCAAGTGAAGTAAACTTCTTAATTACCCAATACCGTTTAATACTCTTCGTGTCAATGCCAGGTATCATCCATCCGACTGATATGTTATCAATCACCTATCTCTCTCTCTCTCTCTCTCTCTCTCTCTCTCTCTCTCTCTCTCTCTCTCTCTCTCTCTCTCTCTCTCTCTCTCTCTCTCTCTCTCTCTCTCTCTCTCTCTCTCTCTCTCTCTCTCTCTCTCTCTCTCTCTCTCTCTCTCTCTCTCTCTCTCTCTTTCATACACTTTCGACGGCTCTGGTGTATTAAATGTACTATGGCCCAATTCAATTACGACACGGAGCATTTGCTTGATGAAAGGGGTGCGAAATAGGGTGCGAAATAGTGCAGGCGTAAACTACGGTCTACATCTTCATCTATTCATTAAATCACGAAATATTCCAATGCGGGTAGATTTAGTGAAATATAGATTTAGTGAAATATTTTTGCAAGACATTATTTATATTAATCTCACGGATAAATTTAAATGCCTTATGGTGTCTTCGAATGAACGAATGTTATACACTTACCACGCAACTTATACACCATGCTAATATGTATATACTATAGTATATACATATTAGCATAGTGTTTAAACATACTATATGCATAATAGAATATTGCTTAAACATATTGTATAAATAATAGTATATTAATAATAATAAACATTAGCATGATATATAAACATAGTTTATAGGTACAATATGTAAACAATAGCTTATAAAGATATTGTATAAATAATAATGTTTAAACATAATGTATAAATATTAACAAAGTGTTTAAACATATATGTTTAAACACTACTATTTATACATATATTTAAACACTGCTATTATTTATACCCTATGTGTATAAGCTATTATTTACATATTGTGCCTATAAACTATGTTTATATATCATGGTATTGTTTATTATTATTGAATGAGTTATTTTTTAGCATCTCAGTATTACAACTATAACCTTGTAAAAAGTTGTTTTAAATGTTTCAACTGTAATTAAAAACTATGTTATGTTTTACGATATATATATATTTATGTATATATATATTATATTATATTATATTATATTATATTATATTATATTATATTATATATATATATATATATATTGTCTGATATCATTATTACAAGTTATCATGCAGACGGTAATTCGGTTACATTAATTACAGCGTAATGTCCTCCACTAAAGAATATTCTTCTTCAGCCGACTGGGTTCGTCTGAGAAACCGGCTGACCGATCCGAGGTTGAACTGCGGTCCGCATATCGAACGCGACGATCTCGATGCCTATAACACGGATGGCTACACGCCACTGCATCAGGTCAGTTGACCGCTACGTTTGCTAAATATGAACGTTATAAATGATAACGTTGTTTAAACATCAGTTCAGATCTGCTTATTTGCAAGCAGTTATATGGCTCTACGGTAAACCGTATATATATATGCGCTGTGAAAACATATGCTTACACATACAAATATATAGACATGTAAAGGTGGTCTTTGATATTGAAATACGCATCATTTGTTATTGAATGTATCGGATTCACGTTTATTTGAGAGAATAATTGTATTATACTTACATTGTCTTTATATGTTCTTTAGTAAATTTTAAAACCCTATGCTATATGGAATATATACATTATATTAAATACATTTAATTACGTAATTCACAATTATTATTAGGAGCTATTAAGACGAACTATTATAATATAATATAATATGATTTATATGATTTAATATATATATATATATATATATATATATATATATATATATATTTGTGAATATATAACGCCATAATGCATACAGGCATGTCTACGAGGGGACTCTGCCATGGTAGACCTACTACTCTTCAAGGGTGCCAAGGCACACCTAGCTACCAGAGACGGTTTCTCTTCTCTCCACCTAGCGGCATTCGCGGGCAATAGGGCTGTTCTGAGCAGTTTGATAGCAGCAACGAATATTTGACGGCTTCGGATATCTTGGTAATAATCTTATTGTTTTTATATGACGTATATGTTTGTATAGTGTACATTTTACATTCTTTTATAATACATTATGCGATGAATATTATATATTTCACGCGAGACAAATATCGTGATAAATATTCGGGAATTATTATTTTTGTACAAATTTGATTTAATAAACAAAATTAAAATTAGCTAATATGAATATTTTATAGAAATACATGTTTATAGGATTTATCTTTACGATATTAATAGTATTGAGAAATAATATTAAATAGGTCTTAATTTATCTCAAGAAAAGTTTTGATTATATTACACAGCTATAATCTATAGAGTGTGTGACATATATATATATATATATATATATATATATATATATATATATAATGGATACATATATCATCATATATAATGCAACTGACATTATTTATCATATGTATACATTCAGAGGATATTTAAATATAGAAGAAAAAATAAATATATGACAAATTATAATCAACTAGTATTAAATATTAAACTAAAAGTAGTATGTTATTTACAAACCTCTACTTATTGTCGGTACTATATGAAGTGTATTTATTAACTAGTATATATAGTGCACTGGATTTACATAGATAAATAAGTTCATAAGATATATATAATATTAATAAAGCATTGTAATTGATCCCGATCTAATGTCTAAAATAATTCCAAATATCATCAAAATACGAGGTGGAGAGATAAGAAACTAAATCAGTTTACAAAATTGTAATTTAACCCTTTTTGCATTTAACTCCCGCGGATTTTTTAAAAAGTATATGCAATTTTCCCCAATGATTTTTGTATTCATTATAAATATATGCTATTAATTACATAACAAAATTTTATATTATCAAATAATAATAATCTATAATTATAAGTTATCATATTTATAATGATAATTATATTATCTTTCTGATAGAATACGAATACAGGCTGGTTCAACAAATTCCATTTTATAACTCATGTCATTGGTCTCACAGTTACTTGGTTATCTCGGTTATAATTAATTTTAATATATATATAATAAATAAGTAAACATAACTATTAATTAATTCATTCTATATATGATAAATTTTAAATATAAATATTATATTATATTAATTTAAATTTCGCAAATCTATCAATGTATTTAATAATTATATTTACTTCCAATAGTGATATTGCCCACGATTATCAGTAATATTCATAGTTTATAGGGTTTATAGTTGTAGTATTATTGGTCATTATTATATTTACCCGGATATTTACGGTATTAATTAAATCAAGTATCCTGTATATTACATTCCGGAAACTGTATTATAATTTGTATGAAATACATATTCCAGGCATAATTAAAATCGAATTCATAGATTTACCATTTTACAAATCAAATTAATCTGGTAACTCGTAAGTTTTTATAAAATTACATAATCTGTGCTTATCTGGTCCATACATTTACAATTTTTCAATTACAAATTATAAATCTATACTAGAGTAGATATGTAATCTCTTATTGACAACGTTATTATAACCCTGTAAGATTATTACGGTGAGTCACTCGTTAAATAACTATGTAAATAGGTGTTTAAAAGTTTTTACATCTAAATCAAGTTTTAGACCATAAATATATATAATTCAGTAATATTAATGCTATGTTTTTTATATGTGTAATATAACAATATGATTATTGCATTATTACAAATATTTTTCTTTCATTATAAATATATTTTATATTATACATAAATGATATATCTTCCTATTATAATTTGTATACTATGATAACAGTATATGCTGTATTATTAATATATATTAATTAAATTATCAAGTTTAGACTATCTTGTCAACTATCTTTACTAAATTCATATAATATACTAGTAATTAACATATGCAGTGTAATTGAATCATATTGTAGTTAATTACACAATTTTGATAAATTACAATTATAAAATAAATAATATCCACTGAAATTATAATATATACATAATTAATATGTAACTGCATAATTTGTATCTATCAAATCTTTTTTGATATTTTTCTTTATAGTATTTTTAATATAACATAATTGATATTATAAATTGAAATTACTATGAAAAATATACTTAATAATTTTATTAATTTATTTAAAGAAATAATATTTTATTCAAAGCAATAATTTAAACAATAATTAGACAAAACCAAATGATTTGGTTTTAATCGCCATCAAGAGTTTAGTTTTGAGGAGTTGTTTGCTGGAGTAGAGGGGAAGGTATAGTCGTGATATACATGTATTGGCGGTCGGTAGATAGTTTTCCTCCAAGTTACGGATATTGATAGAAGGTTTTGGTTCAAATCTATCTCCAGATGCAGGAAGTGTTGAACAAGACATCCAGAAGTAAATCTAAAAATAAAACAATGGAATTATTATGAATTAATGAAACTGTTGTACTCGTAACTAATATAAATTACATAACAAATATATACTAATTTAAAATCAATTACCAAATCATGTTTTTGGGAATTTGTCATTTTTTCTAAAATTGACCAGAACCATTTCTTGAATTTGTTAACTTTATCAATAGTTTCACCTGCAAACATTAATTAATGAGTAACTTAAATAGAATAACAATAGAATATCAATAGAATATCAATCAGAACTTGATTTTTATAAATGTTGTTATTAATTACTAATTTATGATTAATACAATTTAAAATCAATCATAATATAATGAGTCTTAGATTATTATTGATTTGATTATTACTATTAAGTTGATTATTAATTACTATGTATGAATGTAGTCATGTGAAAAACTTAATTGGTTGAATAAATGGCTCTATAAATGATTTATCAACATTTGTAGAATAGTAATTAAAATGTAAGTAATACAAATGTAGTTGTTGTGAATACACACAAGTTATAATAATTACTAATTAAATATTGTTAGAGAGATTGATTATCAATAGTAAAATATAAAATGAATTCTATGTAATGTATATATAATAATCTATATATAGAATAATGCTTTGACATTAAAGATAATACTCTTGTTGTTCACACAAAATGAGGAATCTTAACCAGTTTCGTTATTGAACGTTGTATAGCTGATTAAAGCATTGACATCGACTTCTCCAATACCATTCAACAGTAAACGCAAATCTTCAGCCATCAGACCAGTCAGTGCGTTTGTAGGTAGAACATCGAATACTCCTTCTTTCATATTCTGGTAGATTATACAGATAATAAATTGAATGGAATAAGAATGATAGAGAATGAAAGAATTGAACGAGAGAAATAATTGACAAAGAAAAAAAATATACAGTGTAAATTTGTTGTGATTGAGATAAAGATAAGATAAAAGAGATAAAGATAAAGCAATCAATAGAAAGGGTGAGACATATTGAGAGTGACTTGGTTAGGATTGTAAGAGGATTATAAAAGATATAGAAAGAATAATATCAGTTGAAAGAGGAATTGGTTGGGATTGTGAGAAGATAATAAGGATAGAAAAAGAAAGTGTATTATTATTTAACCTGTAGACATTGTTCCGAGCCTCTCAGCATACGATATTCCGCATAGAGTTTCACGTAGATGTAGACATTACATGGAGTAACGGCAGCTTCTGAACCATGTGCAACGAGATCTTGACCTTCACCTCCCTCCTCTTCAGGTATATCGATATGAAACGTAAGACCCATTTCCTTGAAAACCTCTTCACTTTCATCTACGTATGAAATATTATAATGGTTTATATATATATTTATTACATTTTTAATAAAGTAACATTACATTGATTAGGTAAAAATTATTATTATAAACCTTTCTTGGCTTCGAGAATTAGTTTTCGAAGGTTTTCGTAGAGCTCTGGATCGTAGAATGCCAAGTCATGCCAGCAGATAGGTCGACCAAGAATGTACTTTAGAATATGACGTACCAACGGGATTGGACACATCTCGTTCTGCAGTAGGCAAAGTCCCATGATCCTGTATAGATAATGCGTAAATGCCAATTAACTTAAATTAAGAGTAAAACAAATATTAAAGAAAATGATTTAAACAACTTTCAATCAATAAATGTTGAAATGAAAACCAATAAAATAAAGATCCAATGGATTATAATTTTAGTTTCAATGTATATCAAACAAACCTTCCAACATTTCTGAAGGCATTCCAACGCTGTACAGAGTTATTTCCTGGACGAGGTGCATAGAATCCTTTCTTACCCGGTTGCCAAAAGAGGGCACTGTTATCATCGTTGGGTTCAGGTTCCGGGATATGCGACTTCCTCTTGTTACCCAATTTATTGATAATCAAAAGATCATTTGCAATATCATCAGAATTCCTAGGAGTTAATACTTAGAAGTTAATATTACTCTTTTATATGATAAAGTTCTTGATAAATTATTTATATATATATTAGAATAAAAACATAATATATAATAAACAATAAAAATAACAGGCTTAATCTCAAATACAGTATGTTATTGTATGTAGTATAGCGATATAGATGTTTATGCACAATTCATGGCAATGGTGATACGAACATGCTCTCTCCGTTGTGATTCTCTAAGACTCTATTTGCTTCATCAACCGACCTTCTCAACAAGTAACCAAACTTCAGGCAGTTTTCAATATCAGCCCTGGTTAACTCCAATAGCATACCAGTGATCCTGGCAGCTTGTCGCTGTGTGAGGTAGGCAGTGTATTATTCATGTATCTTTATTGATATAAAATACACATTAAGCAGTAAATTAATGGTTAATCACAATGATGATGTTCTATTCGATATATGAGAATTTATAAAGATAATGATGTTCCTTCTTCCTTTCAAATCATTTATTAATAATATAAATCTACTTTCTTGTAGGAATTGCGAAATACTGAAAACTTATGATTATTGTAATATAATTGACGGCAAGAAATAATTACAGGACAAACCGGTGAAATGCGATAGACAGCCTTGTAGAGAAGATCTCCAATGGAACTTGCATATGGACCTTCGCTAGGCACAAAGGAACTGGCATTAGCCCTCAAATTCAAATCAGCTGAAAAAAAGTATTTAATTAATACACAAAACATTACTAAATAAAACTAATTCATTTAGAGCAATACAAATTTATATTACTCTATATTTAATTTGTGATAGATAAATTCACATAAAGAACAATTGATTGGTTGTAGTTTACGCGACGATCAATATCGTTTACGTAAAACAAAGCAAATAGAAGCGTGGACTCGTATTCTAATACTAAGAGATGATTAGCAAATGAATAAAAGTGTACCTGGTAGGAATCCATCGTTGGTTGGCCAGACGACGTTCAGCAGACGGTCCATATCATCGTTGTAGTAGTAGGAGGACTCGATGCTTCGATCAGCGGAGGCAGAGACGACGGAAGAAGAACTTGCCTGTTCAGTATGCGACATCACCGAGACGGAATTATTGGACGACGATCGCGAAAGAAAGTGAGTTCCCGTTCGCGGTACTGCCATGGAGTGGTGCGAATGAGCCGGTGGCGGGGGCACGGCTCCGCTAGTAGAGGCACCGCTTGCAGGGGCCGTTGTCGCCGTTGACGTTGAAGGAGTGGAGGTCGACGTAGTGCTCGAGATCGCCGGCGGAGACATGTAGAAGTTGATGGAATTCGAGGTGCCGGAGCTGGACGCATTGGAGGTTGCCGTTGCTGGTCGGCTGGTAGTTTGGCTAGTAGTGGTGTTGACCCGTTTAGAGCTCCTAGTGCATCTTCTCGTCTGCGACTATTGTGGGCCATTAGTATTTAATAGCGACGGATTTGATAGCGATTAGTATTTATTGCTGTAATTTATTTTATTTTTACACTTTATACATAGACTAACAAAAGTAGACGATAGTGATACTTGAGTTGCATTAGCTTCGGATGAAGTTGCGGGAGCAGTCGTGGTAGCGGGAGGTGTATCAGTTGGCGCAGGGTCAGCAGAAGATGTGCTCGGCGCTAGGGTGTCTTCCCTGGGCTTAACTCGTCTCTTATCTTTGGCTTTTTGGAATACTCCTTATAATAAATATGAAAGTAAATGACATGTAAAAATAATGAATTTGGATTCAAAAGTCAATTTAGCATAATTACTTCTGCAGTAAATCAAATTACAAACCAGTTGAGTAGTTTTTGCTTCCAATAATTACTTTGTCAAAATACTTAATTTTTTCTGGTGAAAGAATTGCCTGTAGGATATTTAACTATTGATTATAATAAATATATTATAAAATGAATCATTTAGGTATCAAAAATTGGTAATACAATAATATGAAATATAATAATACACACATTAGCAAAGGCGGTGTAGAAACTTCTAGCAACACCTGTACCTTCTCCAGGTTCATTCCTGTATTTTACCTGTGAATAAGCTCTAATTAAAAAATGATGTTGTTGTAAATTAACATAAAATTCATAAAATTATTAATTGTTTAGAAAAAAAGAGACAGCAAATATATTAATGAACCTTGACACTTTGAACAGCGAGTGGAGGCTGATTGCTTGCATAGGAACTGCCATTCTTGCGCTTTTGGTAGTAATGGTTCACTTGGGTGAATGTATTGCATATCAACAGGGAATGCTCCCTGTCCACCTGCGATAGTAAATGCATTGTTAATTAATAGATTGTATTGTATTCATTTCAACACAATAATATTTCTTCAATCGATTTGATTGCAAACATATTCTTCTATTTTATTTAAATTATTTTCTGTCATTTAATTAAATTTGATACATTTTTTAATTAACAATTATTTCATTCATTATCTTTATTAATTAATTCTAGTTGTAAAATAAGTTAACATTTTATATTATTTTTTACAAGAAAATAAGATTTTTACAATTACATAATCAATTAGATAATCAATCAGATCATAAATTAGATCGTAAATTAGATCATCAACTAGATAAACAATTAGATAATCATCAACTAGATAATAATCAACTAGCTAATAAATCAACATTGATAATAAATTTCACACATGGGAGGGGTTATACTAACAGTCAAGCTAAGGCAGTGCATCTGTGGAATAGATAGTTGTTCCATCTTTTTGCGGAACTTGACTTCTTTTGCTGGAAAACCACCTGGATAAGAGTTGCAAAGTTTATATGCGTTAATATAGGATACTTAATAATAATAATTACCATATTTAAAATGCAATTATACATATATAATATTATTAGATATAATAGTAGTGTTTGAGACTGTTTGTAATACACTAAATAGCACTTCACCTAGCTCATTTATAACGGATCCTGTTTCTAAGGCGACATCATCGGCAAAAATGATTCCAAACAAATCCAGGGTCTGATGCCAACGACCAATCAGAGCGTTATTCGATTTGAAAGTTAACTGCAGAGCTGTAAATATCAAATTGAACGTAAAACAATTCACCTAATCACAGTATATATCTTGAAGTCCATAGTTATGCTATATAGTTAAACATATTGACACAATGTGGCATTTGTCTCTTAATGTAACACACTCAATTAATAATAATTAGTGTAGAAACGGGGACTCCTAGAATAGGATTAAATTAATAATAATAGTCAAACCTAAATCATCTTTTTCAATCGTAGATTCTTCGGATCTATAAATAGTAACGTGAATTGTATAAATACTAAATAATATTGCATTCAATGAATATGAAATTAATAATATTCAATTAATTAATTAGATATTAATTACAAACTCTGTGTTTTTGTCTTTTATACTCAACATAGTCGAGAATGAAAGGTTCTGAGGTATAGACTTGTTAAATCTAGGTTTAGCTTTGAAGGTAATGCCTGCTGAGTCATCGTCGATAACCATTTTCTCCGGTAAACCTGGAATAGAAAATATTCGCGGATAGCACATATAGTGTGTGTTGTGGCATGCGGAATGAGTTATTTGCATTCATACAGTTGTCGAGATTTTGTGAAACCTTTCTTGGGTACATCGATGTCGAATTTTAAGTCGCAGCAGAAGCACGGCGGAGCACCAAACAGTGTTTGCTTACGAGATTCTGGTTTCAAGAGGTCCGGTCGATCGGCTAAAGGTAAATCGTTGGCTAGTGTATCGGAGAACTGAGCGGACATAGTGCAACCGAGGAAAGTTGTGGATTCAGAACGACGAAAGAATATGGAGTTTTTGTGGCGCGAGTCTTCTAGGTTCCGATCTAGATGAGAATAAGGGTTAGAGGTATAGATTTAGGCGGCAGATCGAATGAAGGTGTAGTGTGTTAAGCAAGTTTAACGAATGGTAACAAATAAGAAGAATTGTTATTTATGTGATGTTTTAAGATTTCTATACAAATCTTGATCTAGTTAAATGCAAGTTCATGAAATAAGGTATTTTTGATATCATTTCAATTTATTGCAACTTTACTTACTCGGATCAGTATGAAAATCTTTTGCTCCAACAAACCAATCTTTCTGCACATTACTTTCACTCCTGAAAATAAATAAGTGAAGAGAAGTTATTCATAGATCATAAATTAGTTCATACATTAGAATTTTTAGTTAAGAATCTGAAATAAAAATTCATCGTTTCATCTTCAGTTAACATTAATAGTGAAGTTAAAGTTAAATAATCTTTTATTATATGTAAAAACTATGCGAACTTGCGAATGTAGTATGCGAAGGCATCCAGAGTATACGCTATATGGCGATATGTATTTGGGTCGATGGATGGTAGGATGTGGTCCGAGTGTTCATTGGAGTGCGAACGCATCAGGGACAGAGCGTAGTGCATAAACGAATGAGTTGTATCTTTATGAGTCGAGGAACGTTTACCAGTCGTTGCAGGTATTATCTGTAAATCGCGTCCGTTCGTTAAGAGGACGACTAAAAACTTATGTATTTATTAAAGACGAGGAGAAGTACTTTATATTGATGAATTCATATTTCATAACTACAAAAGTCACTTTTACCGAGCTGGTAAGTATTTCTAGAATATTACCTGAACTCCGTATTTATTTTGGTAGGCAGTCCTAAACACCAGTTGCGATTCAGTGACATCCAAGATGTTTGCTAGCCATTGTTTCACTGGGATCAAGGCTGAGGTCACATATTTCTGTTGGAAACAGATATTACATTTAGGAATTAGTTTTACAAATATAAAAACTATTTCTAAGTTTGAATTTGATTAGGTATTATGTGAATACTAAAGATGGAAAGTAAATACTAAAGGTGGAAAGTGAATACTAAATATGTAAAGTAAATACTAAGGGAGTAAAGTGAATACTAAAGGAGTAAAGTGAATACTAAGGGCGTAAAGTGAATACTAAAGGAGTAAAGTGAATACTAAAGGAGTAATGTGAATACTAAAGATGTAAAGTAAATACTAGGGCTGTAATGTGAATACTAAAGATGTAAAGTAAATACTAGGGCTGTAAAGTGAATACTAAAGGAGTAAAGTGAATACTAAAGGAGCAAAGTGAATACTAAGGGAGTAAAGTGAATACTAAAGGAGTAAAGTAAATACTAAAGGAGTAAAGTAAATACTAAAGGAGTAAAGTGAATACTAAGGCTGTAAAGTAAATACTAAAGGAGTAAAGTAAATACTAAAGGAGTAAAGTAAATACTAAAGGAGTAAAGTGAATACTAAAGGAGTAAAGTGAATACTAAGGCTGTAAAGTAAATACTAAAGGAGTAAAGTAAATACTAAAGGAGTAAAGTGAATACTAAAGGAGTAAAGTGAATACTAAAGGAGTAAAGTAAATACTAAAGGAGTAAAGTAAATACTAAAGGAGTAAAGTGAATACTAAAGGAGTAAAGTAAATACTAAAGGAGTAAAGTAAATACTAAAGGAGTAAAGTAAATACTAAGGGAGTAAAGTAAATACTAAAGGAGTAAAGTAAATACTAAAGGAGTAAAGTAAATACTAAGGGAGTAAAGTAAATACTAAGGGAGTAAAGTAAATACTAAGGGAGTAAAGTAAATACTAAAGGAGTAAAGTAAATACTAAGGGAGTAGAATGACCTTGATATTGATATTCTCTTCGCTGTTCTCAATAAAAGAATCTTTAGATACAATATCGCTAATAAGACGTAATAGAATTCCAAATGATCTTGCTAAGTTGGAAGTTGTGTTGCCAACAGTGATGTCTGAAGTATAATAGGAAGTAGTTAATGGGGTCGGTTAGTTATTTAGTTGCTATGTGCGATATAATACTGACCGTTTCTGTTCTTAAAAGTTGAGGTAGCATTATTCATTGTGTTCTGAGATAAAGTGCTAGTCCAGGGCATCAAGGATTCACCAATAGTACGGGAGGATGTTGCTGGGTTACGTGCCATGTCTGCAAGAATGTAGTGAGTGTAGTGTAGTGTTGTGCGGTGTAGTACGGTTTAGTGTAGTAAGAGTAGTGTAGTGTTGTGCAGTGTAGTACAGTTTAGTTTAGTGTAGTGTAATGCAGTGCAGTTCTATAACACTATAATTGACTTATACACTAACTGGCTGTCGACTCAATGGCTGATGACAAAGCATTGGAAGCAATTGCGATGTTTGGGTTTGGGGGAAGGGAAGAAGACGCAGCGGTCGTGGACCTTCCTATAGCCCCGGACGTGGAGGCGGAGATGGGCGGAGCCAACGACACCTCTTCGTAGCCGGATGGCAGATTATTCATAAGCTCGTGGTCGATATCCATGTCGGTGTCTTCCCCGTGGGCTCCGGCTCCTCCAACATCATCGTCGTCATCGTCTTCGCTTTCGGAATCGATGTGATCGATGGAGAGATCACTCTCCACTGCGAGGAGGTCACAAGGGTCACGGCTTGGTTAAGATAATTGGATATAGGATTAAGGCAAGATGAGGATAGTAGTACGTATACAAGATAGTGTTGAAGCCTAGCTGCAGGTATTAAGGAGAGGTTTAAAGATGTAAGAAGTTGGGTAAGATGTAGGTGTAGTAGGATTGGTTATAAAAGATATACGAAGGTAGTCGACATCTAGGCAAACCTTCCTCCTCGACGTCCGACATGTCGGAGCCTGGAATGAAGATATTGAGATCGTGGTGGTCACTCATTGCATCATCTTCATCTTCGTCGTCAACTTCATCTGCCATTTCGTCCTCAGTACTCACCAACTCCACTACCTGCAGAGTAATTTGTTGTAAATGTGGTTATTAGGATATTTAGAATTTAGAGTGAATAGAATATTAATAATAATAATACTATTGATATTATATTAATAATGATATTATTAATAATATCATTAATAATACTAATATAAATACAAACTCTCTCCGGGGGAGATTCAGGATCTACATTTCCATCAGCCAACGGGTTGTTTAGGAATAAATGTTCAATTATCTGAGAGGATTAAATACTAGTCATTAGTAACGTAATGTTTAATGGCAGAAGGTATGGGATAGAGTCACTGTAGTATAGGTGATAGATAATAGGTGTCAAGGTCATCATGGACAATGGAGATAGTAGCATCGAGTATCAGAGAAATAGAAATTAGGTGATGGACAAAACCAAAACTAACAGACCATATTATATCATGTGGGAGTGGTGTTTAGATGTCTTTATAATAGACTAATATATCATGTGGTTAGTAGTGTTTAGATGTCTTTATAATAGACTAATATATCATGTGGGTAGTAGTGTTTAGATGTCTTTATAATAGACTAATATATCATGTGGGAGTGGTGTTTAGATGTCTTTATAATAGACTAATATATCATGTGGTTAGTAGTGTTTAGATGTCTTTATAATAGACTAATATATCATGTGGGTTGTAGTGTTTAGATGTCTTTATAATAGACTAATATATCATGTGGGTAGCGGTGTTTAGATGTCTTTATAATAGACTATTATATCATGTGGGTAGTGGTGTTTAGATGTCTTTAGAATAGACTAATATATCATATGGGTAGTGGTGTTTAGATATCTTTATAATAGACTAATATATCATGTGGGTAGTGGTGTTTAGATGTCTTTATAATAGACTAATATATCATGTGGGTAGTAGTGTTTAGATGTCTTTATAATAGAATAATATATCATGTGGGTAGTGGTATTTAGATGTCTATCATAATTAAATGTGATTAGATTTCTTTGTCATATCCAACTAACGGAAACATTGTCATCTTGACTGTAGCGCAGGTGAGAAGAACAAGGAGTCACGACATTCATGAGAATTGGGGCAAATAGTGAAAGTGCGGTCTCCGTGAGCTCTTCACAGGCAATGGCAGCAAAAGTTGCAAATACCCGACGACATCGCAAACCAACGTCGGACATTTTACCATAGGAGAGAATGGAGTTCTTCGAGTATTTGTCCAATGTGCGTTTACTGCTGTATATGAATCTTTACAACAATCATTTATCACAATAGCATTTATGAATACAAGAATTCTGGTTTTAGATAAATAAATTTAGATAAATAAACTTATTAATGTAAAGTGTGGGCAAGTTCTTTTTTTACATTCTAAATTTTAAATAACAAACAATTCAAATATAAATCTATTTTAAATTATAATGAGTATTAGTAAAAAATTATAATAGGCACTTAGTTAAACCTTTTGTTTGAGCCGTATGTGTTGTCCATACTGTAAACCAAGTAGATTCTGATCACAGACCTCAGGAATCGTCGTAGCACCACATCGGATTGTCGTTGGTGGCTTTGAACTGCCTGCGACAAGGTCATCAACAAAGACTCTAGAATCTGAATGAGTATCGGTGTAAATTATAGGAGTATTAGCATTATAGGATACAGATAGGTTGGAATGTCGATATAGCAATCATACTGCGACTGACTAACATCCAGAGTACATCGAGAGATGATCAATAAACATATCTTGTCTATATTTGCAGTACTTGACTGAGAGTCAACAAACTTCGAGTTGTCATGACGAGTTGCATCCTCGGGTATTGCTGCGAAGTGAGGAATGCTTTCAAATTGAATGATACGAGGTGTAAAAGGGATCGGAGGTGGTAATAATGTAGCAAATGTGATCTAAAGGAGAGATCCGAGTGATAAAGAATGAGAAATAGTGTTTAGTACTGTATAAAGGTATCTAAACTTGAATTTACCCTAGAGCCGTGGAAAACTAACGAGGGGCATAACCCTGGTTCAACATGCATTTCAAACTTCTCCAATCAGTGATCAGTGTCACAAGTGCTTTACGAGCAAACTTTGGAGGATCCAGGTTATGTTCCGGCATATTTCCATCAACTGTGTAGTGATGAAATTAATGAGGTTAATATAGTGGTGAGTGGGTGTTTTAATTAATGGGGTTAATTTGGTTAGTAAGGTAGGTGATTAGAATGACGGGTGGCTCAAGTAGAGCTATAAGTGAAAATAAGATAAGGGATGGCTTATGTCGCTATGGGAGCATGGCTTAAAACAGGGGATGGGATTTGGGAAGAGGAAATAAAAACATTTTGACGAACCAAAAGCTGGGTGCAACGGTTTGCGCTTCTGAATTGGTTTGAATTGCTTCTGTTCGCGTACCTGTCTAACCAACGTCTCCACGAGGAATATCACAATGTTGTCGTTCCTGCGTGAGCGTGGAGTCGGTAGAAACAGCCGGCAATACCAAGTCTACAGTCGACGCAGCCTTACATAATATATTTACAGGAATGAAGCCGCCCCTCTTAACAACATATGTGTTGCCTTATCGGAACTCCGGTAATAAAACAAACTAGAAGAGACTCCCCTACACGAGTGCAAATTCATCTGTTACCGCCAACGAATACCTACTTGTTATTGATTTCGGAGATGGTGGTCTCCTGGATCAGACACTTGAGGAGGTTGAATCTGGCTTCGGGGTTGCCCTGGATCAACGATTTGCATTTGCATCTCTCCCAGCAGTCGCAGTAGGCCGTCGGATGCGTCTCCTTGATTCTGAGGGACGGGGCAGGCGGTGAGACGTGAGTCGAGAGGACGTAATGATTTAACAGTAATGAGGTAACAGTAATCGTCGCCATGCTAACTTGCACTCGTGACCCTTGTGGCAGGTCTTTGCGCACTCCGAACAACAGCACAAACTACCGATGAGACCGCAAGTGATGCACTCGAATATATCCTTTACGTGAACGTTAACTTAGGTCAATTGTAATGATATAAAGTATATTTATGATCTATACGGTCTGTATAATTAACAAAGTCATAGAAACAACAATTCAATTGTATTTTTATAAATTTAATGTAATCTATAATTATAATATATATCTGCTTTTCATTCGTGTGTGAATATGTATTAAACTAGAATTTAATTAAGATTAAAATATATATTTTATCTAATTAATATTTATAACATAACAGTGTTGTAATTCTAGTATTTTATTAATTAAATTTATTAATTAATTAAATTTCCTCTTTTTAACAATATATAGAAATTAAGTAAGTTTCATCTATAGACCTGATTAATGTGTTCGGCACCAGTCCAAGTGAAACTACATGTGTCATTGCAGCACAGTACATACAGTGGATTGTTATTTACGGTATCCCGGCGACAACAGTTTGGATAGATCATATTCATCCTGAAATCCTGAAGAGAGGAGATAAAACCAGGTTTATTTTGCACTGTACTCACTGAACAAAACACAAATTCAGATATATTAGTGTTTGTGTGATTAGAACAGAGATAAAAAGAAATTTATAACTCATAATACAATAAAATAACAGTAAAATAGAAAGATTAAATTCTATATGAAAAATGTGATTTTACTGTGGCAGATAAATGAATGAGATAAATGAATAGGGATTTACTAACAATGGAAGGACCGGACAATGGTTTCTGATTAGCGGTCAGAATAGCAGAAACTGATTTTGTGACGCTGAGCAATAAGATGGCCGCCTCGTAGGCTTTACAATGAACAGCCAACATGAACGGGGTCATGTTCATGGAGTTACTGTAAGCGATAGGAGATACTGTATACACTATATGCTAAAACAATAGACACAATGTATATTTATAGAAAATGGTGCAGGTGAATCGATGAAAATATGTATTTTAAATGTTATTTATAATCATTTATCGCAAGCTTGACCGAGGCTAGATTCATGTGCGTTGGATGACCGTATAGGTAGATAAGCTCATACTAACACTTCTGTTAGGAGATAGTAGAGATGAGGGAAGATAAAGGATTTCTCTTCGGTGATGATTTGCAATATTGCAAGCGGTTCAATGACATCCTTGTGAATCAAGTTGCTCTGTATTTCTGCATCCTTTTCCTTCTTGGCTTCTTTCTCTTTGTCTTCAATCGGTTGTATGGGTTATCATCGCAAAGAGAATTATATCTCAAATGATGTATATTTCAATAAAGAAATATCTAGGCTATTAACTAAAAATAAAGTTCAAAGAATTTCTAATTTATTTAGATATTTAACGACGAAATTATTTAAATATATTTAATAGTTGTTGATATGCATATTTAAAATAGATTTTTATGATTTGAAGTCAATAGTCTTAATATCTTTATAAAGTTTATATGTTAATAATATTCAATATTGATAAATCATGTTTGATTTTATTAAATATAATTTTTTTATTTTATATATTTCACAAATTCAATTTTAAAATAACAACAAATTTGTTGCCAACTTAAATACAATTAAAGATAAACTAAAGTATTATCATTATGAATAAACATTGTCAATACATATTATTAAATCGTTGTAATAGAAATGCTTGTAAATAGGTACTTGCCTTATTATCTAATTAATGAAATGTGATGTAATAAGACAATATGTAACCTGCATTTTGTTCCCTCTGTTGTTTCTCATTGGCTGTCAGCGATTTGGCAAAAGTATCTGAAGTTCGCTTTATAACATCCTGAAATTTCTCATCCTATTAATACAATTATAGAAGATTTTCAACTAATAAATACACATAATTAATCATACTGATGATATCTATTTTAATTTTTGTTATACAATAAATAAAAGGTCAATATAATTTAAGATAATTATATAAGAATCTACAATAATTATATAATCAAGTTTATAATCTATAATAATTATATCTATTATATCATATGGTTTATAATCTATAATAATTAACTTTTTACTATATTTACATAATAAGTAAACTTTATATTAATATAAAATTATAAAAATAAATGTATTCATTACAAGTAGAGAAATAAAATAAATAGGTTTTGTGATTTAATATTGATGATGTTATTAAAACTAACTAGTGGTTCATCATACTCTTCACTTATCAATGAAAGCTTGGTAGGTGGACCTATATATAGAAAAACAATGCTATATATATATATATCTCTAGAATTACATATAACCACAATGAATAATACAAAGGCCTTTATTAAATTTAAACTAACGATTATTTTTCTTGTGCTGGGAAGCAATAACGGCAGCATGTAGGATATTACAATCTCCATTACAATACTCCTCCTTCAAACGATCCACACTAATATAATTCTGTTTCACTAAGAAAGGCAAGATAATAGTCGGTATGTGATATCGCGAATTAAGAAAGAAATTACAGATAAAATCTTTTAGAAAAAAACCAACTACAGAGTTGAGAAATATCTTTGGATCGAACAATATAGAAAATATAGAATTTAATTTATTACTTTGTAAATTATAAAAAAGAATCGTGGGAGGGACATACAAAGAAATTGTATACAGGTTAATTTTAATAATTTAATAAATAGTCGACATTAATAAAAGAATGCTTTCGAGGTTGTTTACTACTTATTGGCTCAATATCAATTAATAATGTCATAAATATTGATTAATAGTTATATAAATGAGACTATGCATATAGTAATAATGATAGTTAATACAAAAATAATATTAACATATACAAAGAATATTAACTAAGAATAAACATTATGACAAATAAGAAAATCTAATAATTAATTAACTTAATCAAGATAACTTATCTATATCATTAATAAAATAATAATGTAAATTAGATATTTGTAATTTTTGATATTGCCAATTATCATAGTTGAGTCATATAAATAAATACAATTAGATTATAAAATAATTAAATATAGAGATGATCAGTTATAATGGAGATTCTTCATTCATTTATACCAGTAAAACACAAACCAGTTAAACTGTTGCCAGCAATGATATTATTCAGGAAATTCAGACTAGAGGAAATGATCGCGGGAACGAATAAATTCTTCTGTAAACAGTTTTGAATGTTTAGAGGGTTAAAATATTGTTACCTTATTGTGATAATTAGGTTAACTGATATAACTAAGTTGTTGAAGCCTGGAATGGCATTGTTGTTAGCATTACCTTTGTGACAATTGCCATCACTGCATAACGACTGGATCCAATACAATCCAGAGAATATGTCTGCGTAATAGCAGCGCATGCAATTGAAGGTATCTTGCCGATCTCTTTGGAGAAGTCGCAGGTTTCGTGGTTATTCGTGATCTGATTGCAGCAGTGATGATCGTCGGTAAGCAATATTGGCCAAACCTAGATTTGGAGATTAGTAGTAATAGCTGAGATTATATATAGTTAATATATAATATAAGATAGGAGTAGTGATAAATATAAATGAAGTACACAGTAAGTATGTTATAAGTATATGATGATATGATATAAAATTCAAAGGATATTATAAAGATTACTTAGTCTGAATTATTTAAATCTGTATCGACCAGTTACATTATAAATAACTTTCGCAAGTATAAACTCTTCAAAATAAAGCTTCCCTAACCTCTCCGTTGCCATAGAATTTAATGTTTCCAATTTCATGATCATCAATTCCGTGGTACAAGTATTTGCTGGTTTTCTTTTCACTTTCAATCTTACCGGAAGCAATGTTATAAGACCCAGTAAATGAGTTACCACTTGATAAGTGATAATAGACCAGGTGCAGATCTGCGGATAACAAAGATAAAAGTAATAGAAATTAAAATTAATAATATATGCATAATACATTTTAATACTAACAATCCTGGTATATTGCAACACTGAATATTTTGTTAGTATGGCTATCAAAAGATATTTTAACTGGATCGATTTGAAAGGCCGAGTCAATCTTATTTGTAACATTAGATCCTAGAATCAATGGTTATTTTATATATTAAGTTAATTCGTAGAAAATGTTGATATTTCATTAATTTCATTTTAAAACCTTTAACTAGTTTAAGTTCAGATTTCCTAAAAATTCTATAATCATTAGGATCATTATTGTCAACTTCGGTTTTCAAAAAAGGATATTTCACTGATGCATATTTCCCATCAATCTAAATAGAAATTATATTAATTTATAATTTAATATATAAATTTAAATTAAATGATAACACTTATAGCAATACATAATTTAAACAAATATTAAAATGAGAGAATATATATAAATTAATGTATTAATAAATAGACAAAACCTTAATAACTTTCCCGACAGATCTAATAGATTGGTCTTCCAAAAATATAGTATCCCTGATATTCCAAACTACCTCACTTTTCATTCCTTTACTTTCATGGTGTTCTTTCACTCGAGATGTTGAAGATTGATTTTTCTTTTTTCTCTCTGAATAAAAATAGTAGAATAAAAATATATTCAAATTTTAAGAAAACAATAATAAATAATTGTTATTTGATATTGTTAAAATACCTTTAGATTTATCTCTAGAATCTGTATTTAATATTTAAATCGTTATTTTATTAATAGGATTTTTACAAAAATTATTTATTCAAATTATAATTAATATATCTAATAACACCTTTTAAAATGATATTGAAATACTTACTTTTAGCTGTTGATCCAGTGAAACTAGAATCAGAACACGTTGAAGAAGCAGGAGATGGTGGAGGTGGCATATCTGTTTTGTCTTGATCAGTTTGTTTTTGGCTACAAGTTATATATAATGTATTATTATTCCATTATAAATTACGTTAAAAACTTTTAATTAAACATTATAAATAGAATGCTAAAAAAATAACAATTATTTTTGTATAAATGTAACCTTATGATTTTGACATCTGAATTCATTGGAATATCGAGAATCTAAAGGAAAAATTATAATATAAACACTAAAATAGCATAAAGAATAATCAAGTAGTACGATTCAATATGATAGATACCTTGAAGCGACGACTTTCATTGATGTTCCAGGCGGATTCTAGGAGTTCTCCAACAACAGGTTTGAAAATGCCATCCACTTCAATGTAAGCCACAGCTAATGAACCAATGTTATAGATGGGGTTCACACGGATAGTTACCTATAGTATAGACCAATTATAAAATTATATATATGAAATAATTATTATAATGAATTCAATTGTATTTATAATAAGCACGAATTTGTTCAATAGTCTATCACTCTAAATATAGTTCAACATTGTAATTTACTCGATCTTATATCTTTTATTAGAAAGAGCAAATTTAAAAATTAAATGTATTATCTTTGCTGACAAGCAATTTACCAATGAGAATTTAGTTAAAATAGAGGCATTCTTTATACAAAGCAAATTGTAGAAATATCCAATTAGATATTATCGGAAATAAAGTTATCAAAGCTATAATTTTAAAATCCGCATTGGAAGAAATAATTATGTTTATACTATAAATCTTATTCTATAAACTTAATAACAATATTATTAATAATATTATGTAAAATAAACATAAATTTACTTACTTTCTTATACTTACTATATTAGCTTATAAGCTATTTATTTAATATGTTTATAATAATAAATAAAAATAGATATTTAAAGTACATATAGTTATATAGATAATTGTTATACTTAAGTTAAGTAGGATTTTTACATATAAATTTATATTCAAATAATATAATTAATATAATACAATACAATTATATATAATATATTTTGTAATCTGTTTCAGATTATTTTCTTATCTATATGCTCGTTTTTAATATATAAATATATATTTGTAGATAAAGGAATATTAAAAAATAATATCTTAGGGTGGTTATATGTCATAATTTGAACATATTTAATTACAGAAAATAATGACCATAAGAATTTACCATTTAGTGTTTATAGTGAAAGGAAAAAAGAATTTAATGTTAATAAATATGAATTAATATGTATATTATATTATTTATTTTCTCGGTGTGTAATTTTAATGCCAATAACTGAATCAAAACTGACTATTCAGGTTATAGTAGGATTTTTAAAAAGCTATATTAATATAACCATAACATTTTTTTAAATGTCATGCTACTACCATTTTATAAAGCATATTTAAAGTAATGTTTTAAGTAATAGATTTTGTTGTTTAAGAAGATAATGTACTGAATATTAATATTACCATTGATCCTGGTACAATATCCTCTTTCTGCATTTTCTTAGCATCACTCCTTGACCTATGATTATTCTCAAGCTTTTTCTTCCTAATTTCACATGGTTGCAAGCCCCTGAAAAACGTATTAGAAAGATAGAAATGTTACATAAAAACAATGGTGTAAAAAGTTACTTTAATAATCTACATTGCAACACTAACCACCAAAACAATTGATTTTTATCATTCTGAACTACAGATATGGTATTGCTATTGTAGATGGCTATTAATTGACCATTACTTCCATAGGGTTTCATCGTGCATTCATATTTATAGGCAGCATTATGAGGACAACGCTTTCTCACATAACCGTCCATAAATGATGCCACCTAGCGAGAAGCAGTTCAAATGAAACTAGGAGATTAAAGTTGAAGGTCGAATTAATTAATAAATTAATAAAACTTTACCAAATACGCAATTATAAACCTGATTATCATCGGTGTACAACGATAGTTGTAATGGTGATCCCTTTAAACCTTTTACGATGTAATCATCCAAAGAAGGACTAATATTTTGCATACGATTATTCACCTGTATTTATAGACGGGAGATGTGAATATAATTATATAAAATGTATAGATTCTTGTTACAAGTTAAGTAATACAATCATCTATAACATTTGTATTAACTTACCTCATCAACAAATGGCTCATCAGCATTCCAATCCCATTGAGCGAGTTTTCCATCACTTGTTAACGCAAATAAGTGACTGTAGGTAGCTGCAATAGCAGTGAAAATTTTTGCATCTTTTTCCTATAAAAAAATTAAAGTAATCACCTCATCATATAAAATGCATTTTGTATAGATAAATTTATTAATATTGAATAGACGAAAATTACAAACAAATTATTAAAGATTACCTTACGTTTCCACAACTGTATAACGCTGTTCACTGAAACATCTTGTTTCAACTCTTCTTTTATCTCTTTATCTGCAGTCTTTTTAGTTGGGGACTATAAGAGAATCAATAATCATTAAATTCTATATACATTTTATAGCTGTATATAAAAATCATTAACCTGGGTAACTTTACTCTTTGGCTTGGATGATAAATTCCTGCGATCTCTGAGTCGGGAAGAGATGTCGATAATGCCGGTAGGAAAAGTTGAATTCGCTGAAAAACATTCTAATATAACTACTTATTTATACAAACTTCTATGTATAATATATTATCTATTTAGCTATGTCAATATAAGATATAAATAAGACTGCAAGAAATAAAATTTGAAATTAGTTTATATGCTTATATAATGAATGTTACATCGCAAATATATTTGTATTAATCATTTTGGTAAAACTAGTTATTTCCCAATAAAATAATTATAACATGTAATATCTAAAAACACATGTAATAACGTGCAAATATTAATCAATATAGAATAATGTATATATAGGATAGTATGCGTAATGGTGTTCACATTTAACAAGAAAACTGCCGAAATTGAACAGGAAATATACAAACAGCCAAAAGTGCGTCCGAGTCTGGTGTTGCGTGACCGTTCGTCAAGCAATTCTAGGTTAAACATAGCTTCAATGTCATTGATAGCAGCATCGTCTGGGTCCTGAACTGCTCCATTGCCCGACGACGAAGTACGCGGGTCTGTACCATACGCCTCAATATTGATACGAGCGTCTAACAAAGACAGCAGATCATCTGATAAAAATATACTATCGTTAGTGATATATTTATATAATTTTAGTGATCCATTGTAGATATCATTTTGCAGACTATTTATTTCTCTAGATATTCATCAACGTCATCTAGATTATTATTAAATTAAAAGTATTAAGAAAACTATAAATTACAATATATTGTACATTTTACATTGATATATTTTTTATATAATATTCTTAAACTCGAGTGTAAAAAATTGATATCCAAACTGTTTAATAGTTAAAGTCAACTCTACCTGACATGCCAGTTTCATCAACCCCATCTTCACCTCCATATTCATCATCGTTGTCATCTCTACTCAGCAAATTGTTAACAGCTTGATTCACATCCAGATTCTAAGTTGTAAATAGATACATCTAAGAAATTCTATACAATGAACTAACATATATAACTTACATAACATTAGTATATTATTGTATATTGCTCTATTATTGTATTAATGCATATATACATAATATATAACAAATATAATAAAACAATGAGATACTAAACTCGATATCATTTACTTCGCACTAATTCAACTGTACTGGCGCGCTAACCACGACACGGGAGTACATGGCTAATAGCCGCAGCAGGCTAACCCTGCTACGGTGGGCTAACCCTGCTACGGCAGGTTAACCCTGCTGCGGCGGGCTAACCCTGCTACGGCTAGCTAACCCTGCTGCGGCTGCGGCGGCAGACTAACCGTACGGCGTAGCTCTCGAACGATCAGCGACCTTGACTTGCCTTGCAGCACAACTTGACACTGTTCGACGAGGTGTTCTGGAACCGCAGAGCTAGCGGGCATCGGGCGGTTCATGAGAACTCGACGACCTAGAGAGGCTGCAACCGCACGCATACGTTGTCTCCGCTAAGTGGGAGTAATGTACGAGGTTGGTTAGGAAAGATATTTATAATTGTTTCGTAAGATAGCCATTGAAAAGCTATTAGTAATTACATAGATATATATTGCAATCATTTAAATAATTCTAAATATACCTATTTATAACTCAATATAACAATTATTATATTGTACCAGCTCATTATATAATAAATCTAATAAAATATTTATTATTGAATATATTTCAAATAAACCAGTGATCTCTGAAATGGATTTGCAACAGCTGCAGATAATCTAGAACTCGGAGGATTTGATAATTTCGGAGGGGTGGAAGGTCTCGTACTGAATTTCAGTTTGTCATTAGTTAAGATAATAACAATTTGTAATATATAAAGCAAATTTAATTTGTATTAATATTAACTAAATCGGCATATCAAATACAAACTCGAGTATTTTCTCATCTTCTACTTCTTTATTAGCCATTTCATATGTTGTACGATATACTGATCCATCCTTTTCATTATTTTTAAATGTTATACTAATATATCTAATATAACATATAGTATACATATAGTAACATATAGTATAATATGAAATTGTATTTTAACATTATATATTAAAATATATTTCTAAAATTGGAATTATATAGCATAGATTTTCATTATAGATTTTTAAAATTAACATTAAATAAACAAATAATAAAATTGTTTCAAAATATTATCATAGTATTTACCTCGGTTAATATTGCAATATTGTTGTAATCTATAACAATATCAGAGATATTTACATCAATATTGTTAAGACAATTAAAGGGAGTATTTTGAAGATTTGATGCTATTTCAGGAATTAGATCAGACAGGCGGTCCTTACCATCCATAGCATTTCGAATTGTATTGAAATACACAGGCATATTTAATCTACAAACAGGAATTACATTTTAAAATATATAGTTATATTAAAATGTATAATTGTATTATTATATTAAATTATTATAAAATTATTATGTTAAAATGTATACCAAAACAGTTATTTGTTTCTAAATCAAATTTACAATGAGTTTGATAGGAATATTAGATCAAATAAACAAAATATTGTATTCGTATATATTAAATATTAACGAAATGAATACATTAACTGTTACTAGGTAACAGTAATTAATTATTAATTTTAACTAATTTAAAATATTACCAATTTAAATAATTTAGTTTAATTGTAAACATTTAATACATAATATATATATAAATATATATATATATATATAGTTAGATTAGTTAAATAATATAATGTTAAATATTCATTGTTTATAAGCAGCCATTTTAAAATGATATAATAAATACGACATACACTACACATTGTCTTTTTTGAATAATATTATTTATAAGTAATTTATTTAAATTAGAAATTGTTTATTTTAAAGAATATGAATATTATTTATATGTTACTATTTTTAAGTTAAGTTATAATTTGTATTTAGTTTTATTAATTTGGTTTTATAACTTGCCTTTTTTAAACCATTAATACGTATTCATAATTAACAGTTTATTTTAATGTGTGTTGATATTATTTGAACAATTTTGACGGAAATATCAATGGATGGAAAAGAATTTATATTTAAAGATTTAGCATAGTTTATTTTTTTAGTTTATAGGGTTTTAATCTTATTGTGCTAAAAAAATTATTTTGTAATTTTATTAACTTTATTATTATTATAAGATTTATTTTATAGAATATTGTCAAATAAATTAAGCCAAATAAATAATTTTATTAAAAAAATATTATACATTGATTAACATATATTTATAATTTTTCAAAAATTACAAATATATGGTTTCTATATATAAATTATCGATTAAACCTAAAATATATCGTATTAAATTGAGGAATATTGTAATTATAAATCAATATAAATATATTATAATATAAAGTAACAGCTTAACGTATACATGTATGTATAATATACATTGTATATGCATATATATTTAAACAATCCAATTATATTATCTCAACAATAATCATAGATTACAAATATGTAATCTTGCTATCGCATGAACACACAAGTTTTATAATTCTTGTTTAAGTAAAATATGTGTTTATTGTGGAGATGTATTAAAATATGTACAGAGAACTTCATATGGATGTGAGTTTATGTTATTATAAAAATAGACAGTGTTTTAAATTGTATCGTGATTCATTATAAGTATTTTATATTTCACTTGTATATATTAAATCACAATAAAATATTTAGCAAATATACAGATTATATTTTTAATTTTATATAACATTTTTTAAAAAATATTCTATAAAATATATTTAATTAATTAAAATAATTATTATAATATTCATTTATGTATAACATAAGTCTTAGTATTAACGTATATAATAGCATAACATATTTAACAAATCAATAGATTATTATTGGAAATTTTTTTATAATAAAATTATTAAAAAATATTTTATAAAATTAATAAAATATATTTAATTAAAATAATTATTATAATGACTAGTGTATAATATTAATTAATATATATTATTCAAGTGTAATCCAAGTTGTAATATTAATAATATCATTTTTATATTGATAAATAGTTATTTTAATAGTATTAATTAATTATTCTAATAATTAAAAAATAATTTGGATAATTTCCAAAATATAAATTATCGTAACTTTTTTAATAACAATTATTTTCAAATCCAATTAACATATAAAAGGTAGACTATTGTATTACCCCTATATTACCTATATAATGATATTACAAAAAGTATAATTAGTTAATTTATTAATATTATATACATTAGTTATGTTATTCAGTATAAAATATATATATTATTTTTTATTTAATCAAGAATATTTAATTAATAATTAACTATACATCATTAGTATGAATTTAATTAAAAAGATAATTAAATTCTCTTTAAAAATATGATAACTTATAATTATCAATTATTATTATTTAACAATGTAAAAGTATGTTATGTGAGTAATAGTATAAATTTATAATAAATACAAAAATCACTGGGGAAAATAGCGCATACTTTTGAAAAATCCGCGGGAGGTAAAGGATTAAGTGAACATACGATATTATATCATATTGTATTATATTATATAAATGTATACATCTTATAATTTTAACATTATTTATTGTTACAAAATTATTGACTATAAATCTAGTTATTTAAACCTAAGTTGTAAAGGTATATATAATAAACTCAATAATACTATTTATAAATATGGACAATATAATATCCGAAATATTCAAAAATTATATTAAAAAAAAGAATCGGCTAAAAATTTATGAATAGTACTATTACGTAGTATGTACCACTTCACAATGCGCAGTGAATAATGCACAGTAGTAATACAATACATGTCATTATTAACTATATATATACAACATCATTTTAAACTTAACGAATTCTCTACGTATTGATGAAACAACACTTAATAACAATTAATAAACATTAATAAAGTCATGGAATAATATTAACAATTACGGATACTATTCATACTGATATTACACCACATTATTATGGAATATAATTTCAGACAAATATATTATTATTTAAAATGATTAAAAGTGTAGTAATTAGTAAAATTTTACATTGGTGATTTATTTTTCTTTATTTTTTTTAGTATCCCTATTTGTATATTCCTAAACGCATAACATTATAACAGATAACATAATATATCAGTTAAAACTACTAGTTTTATTTTGTGTATACAAAATTAATAATACTTATTAATTAGACATTTGACAATATACGTAGAACAACTTTCCGAAATATAGCTGCAAACATATTTGCTTTTTCAGCTAATTGGTTACAATTTTCAAAAGGCAAATATTAAATCATCCCATACCTATAACAAAATCAAACTAAACCTATAAATAAGTAAACCAGATCATATTTGTCAACATTTAACAACAAGTGAATTAGTTATAAAATATATAGCTTACTATATATGGTATCACAATAAAGTTCTTATTTGGTATATTGAATTTGTAAAAAGATATATCGTGGCGTAAATATGGGATCAATACGGATACACATTACTCATAGAAAGATCTTTTCAGCTATACGCCGTATTGTATACGGGGCGTTAAGATATTACTCTTTATCTTCATGTATGAACTTTAAGAATATAGGAATACTTTGAACTCGGCCGCATCAGATTGTTTATACTAGATTCCAACTAGAGTATAGTTATAAAAATAAATGGACAAATAAAATACACGATTGTAAAGAATACAAGAATTAGTAATGGTTTACATTTAATTTACACTTGTTAAAACGAGTAAGATCCAACAGAAACATTATTAAAAGTTACCTAATAATTATTATGCTATAATAATTTATTATTATAACATATAACCAACTACTAAGTAAATGTAAAATTAACAACATACAATAGTAGTGAAATAATCAATAATTGCGAAAATGAATTAGCAGTTGGTATTATATGAATTACCTAATAAGAAGAATATGTATTATCTGCATGTCATACAATTCATGGTTTAAATTTGATAATCTCTATATATATATACATACATATAATATACATTATATGTATTTCATACCTTTATTTATTCTATATAAATTATATTTTCTATGTTTTCATATGTTTAAATATCATATTAACAATATGTATAAGGATTATATCAACTATTGCGTTATTTTTCATATATATTATATAGTTATATTTATTATATTATATATTAGTTATATTACAGTTTAATTATATTATTTATTTAATTAATTTAAATAAATTTAATTTGAATAGAATTTTTAATAATAAAAAATAAATTTTCTAATTTTACAATAATAATTAAATTAATAAAATTATTCATTATTATATATGAATATATGATGACTACGGTATACATATACGGTGAATGAAGGTGATAATTTATGTAATATTAAATATTAACTATAATAACCATAATATAGGATTAATAATAACATCTATTATTGTTGATATATATTTTTAATATATTATGTTATATTGACTAGATATGAGGGATATGAGTATATAATAAGTTTATTTACTCAGCAGTTGTAGTTTAAATACATGTAATCGAATAACATTATCCGTATGTGTATTCCTATGGAGCTATACTTATCCGTGGACAATATCACACTAATAGAGTGCATATAATATAACTACATCACAGTGTCCATTAGATATAGTTAGTGAATATAAATATCTATATATATAGTCATAGTGGGAATATTGCTTGATTTACACGACGGTTTGAATGTTCGAAATCACATTCAGCAAGGTATGGCAATAACATAATAGTTGGGTTTGAGCTCTGTATGAATATATGACGTAACGCAACTTTATAGCGGAATAATATTATAGTTTTATAATATAATATTTAATTGTATTTTTTAACGGAGATTAAGTATCATATTTTGTAATATGAGGAGAAGAATAGTATATTTCTATCGGATATATCGATACTTGTAAGTTCTATAACTATAGTTAAAAGCTTTTTCTATACGTATCCAAATATTTAGTAATATGATTTAGATGTAAAGGTTTACAGTTCACTGTTTACACAGTACTTTATAAACGATTATAAAATATGTATGGTGACAAATATCTTAAATTATTTTCTGATAATCGTTTTTTTTGTAAAAATATATAATGAATTGGATGAAAATTACATTTAATAATTTATAAATTTTTCCGCATATCGGATGATTTCGGCCGATTTATAATTTATAGATAATAATTATTACAGCATTAGTAACCGCTATCATACTTATAATTATATATATATTTATAATTTAAGTTAACTACACGACGTTTGTTAATTATCCTATTATCTTCTTATTCATTATAGTTAATTATTTTTGAACATATTTGTTCAAAAATAATGATCCGATAATTATGTCCAAATATATTTGGGATATATACGAATTTTCTATAACTATTTGTCGTTGGCTCGATTATATTGATATTACTCATACGAGGGTCTTAATTTGTATATATTCTCCATCCGCGAACACATTATAATATTAACACAATTTCGTATGAATACAGTAATGAAATAAGTTTACTACGTGATTATACAAGGATACTAAATAAGTACACTTTTGTGTACATCCTCGTTACACGCTATTCTATGCTAATTATATATCACATATAAATTTCAATAAAACTGTATCCCAACTCTCATGAGTTTCTCAGACTTAATATTCAATTAATTTATGTCCTCAATTCTATATGTATATATTCAATATATATATGTATTATACTATACCATATAATATATGTAAATACTATGCTATATATAGCATAATTACAATATGTAAAAATCAATAAAGATAAAATTAATCTACAAGTCTGTAATATGACATCGTTATTTAATTTTATGAGTGTTTAACTCATAACCTCATAGACTTTACATATGAATTATAAATATCAGATCAAATCAATCTATAAATAAATAATATATAAATGGAATGATTTATTACCAATAGTGATAAAATAGATAACAATAATCACAATCATGTTGTTCAGTTACATCAAATATATTATATTAGTATATATACCATATTATTGAGCCGGCTATACTATTATATATAAAGAGCATATCAGTTGAAAAATACAATAGTTAATCAATTTATAACACTAGAAATTCACACTATTAATTTGAAATATTTGTTTAATATAAACTTCTAATAAGTATTTTATAATTACTGTTTTCTCAATACAATATACATTATTTCTGATAATAAATATTGATATTAAATATATTTTAAATAGTCTTTTATGTTGATAAATAAGAATATTATTAATAATGTTAAAGAGTAAATCATACATGACAAACTAATACCGGTATAAAGTAATTTTTTGATATTCTTATAATTGGTTATAATTTAAATTTACTTACAAGTTATATACTTAATGTTTTTATGTTTATATAAGCAAATAATACAAATATCAAAAATATATAAATAAACTATTGCAGAATGCTTTTCATTACGTACTTGTGTGCATCAAATTTAGTTATGCATTTAACTATGTACTCTAGAATCCTGCTGATTTTACAATCTTTGGTAGAGGAAATGGATGTGCTTCGGTATTAAATATCCATTCATTGAAAGGCAGTAATTTGGGATCATCGGAAAAAAGAAGGTAAAAATACTGTGAAAATGTAAATTGTGTAAATAGTTTGATAAAATTCTAACATAATTAAAGGAAATTAATATTATAACTTGATTATAGTTAATATTAATAATATACAGCTTATTAAGATTATCTGTGCTAAAAATACGAAAATTGAGATATAATGGTGCCACCTTTAATGTTTCACCTAGGAAAAATGTCTCCATTTTATCCATCGGATTTGGGTTCGAAATCGACTTCACATTTTGAATCGATGAGTAACCGTGTTCGAGTTTTGTGTACTTCTCAAACGCCTTGGGAGTGGTGGTAACGTTACATCAGCTCTTAAGTTTGTAAAGAATAAGCACGATACAGTTTTGGCAGTCGATGACTTCTGTATTTTATATGCAGTTTGATATTGAACCAGAATAAGATGCTTAACTATTATCTGCGTGGCGATAATAGGTACAATAATGTTGCCTGGTTTTGCTGGTCTGAATCAGGAGTAAACTATTTAGTTCGCGTAGACTTAATAAAGATTGCATATATTTGAACTCGTTCGATAACATTGAATGCGATGCTAATGATAAAACCGGGGTTACCCTATTTAGGGGTGAAGGTTCAGAATCACCTGATAGATATCGTAGCCGATGTCGCGATACGTTTCATTACCGGTGATTCGGTACAAATAAAAGAGACTCTCCACCGTCTCCGGTCGCAGGAGATTATGTCGGTCAGCTTCCTATAGGGAGTAGTCGGAGATGGGGTTTGATATCTATATTGTTATATATGGTACATGATTATTCATGGTGAGGTCGTACAGAATTTATAGAGTGATCTGCGTTTCATTATGGTATTGCATTGGGCGCATAATAATAAGTATAATAATGCTTGTGTTAAAATAAAAGTATATTTGGGCTATTTAAAAGTTTGTTCACCTTTTTGTTATATGGAAAATAGAAGCCTAATAAGATATGAGTGAGGTACGTAAGAAACATATCTCATTAACTAGGTATGACTTTAATTAGCAAATAAATGAAATCATTTAGTAAGAATTAATTTTCAAATAGTTTAAAATAGGTCATTTTAAAATAGTAAGTTGTAAATAGTAGTATGTAATTAGTATTCTGTAAGTAGTAGTATGTAATTAGTAGTTTGTAAGTAGTAGTATGTAATTAGTAGTATATAATTAGTATTCTGTAAGTAGTAGTATGTAATTAGTAGTTTGTAAGTAGTAGTATGTAAAAGTAACAATATAAAATTATTATATTTTATATTATAAAAATGTACTTTCTTTTATATCTTTATAATTTCCTAGATATAGATTTAATATTCTCTAATGTTCTATATAAAAGTATATTAAATTAGAATAATTGCAGGTGAAAATAAAGAAGGACAATAAAAATGAACTAAGTGAAATGGACATATTTTTAGGGATGCAGCATAAACGTCCAAAGAGTATATCTGTTAATAAACATATACATTTTTAAAATTATCAAATAATATTAAAATTAATAATATGTATAAAGTATCAATTTGTATTCATTATTATATTACAATTAAATTTATTCTCATAATTACCATTGACAGATTACAGAATAATAAATAGAGGATGCCGTCGATATCCTTTGAGTCGTGTCCTCTCACGTGGTAGAAAAAACTAATACTCCAATATTACTTAGACTGGCATGTCCCCATTTAGTCACCTAGACTAATCATCAGTCGAAAGTGAACGAATATTTTCTTCAACTGGAAATATTTTATCATCGTCTAGAAACAGATTGAATGACAAAAACTTAGATATGCTTACATTTTTGCATATAAATAATAAATATTTAGAATATTATTTGTATTATTAAAAATGTAAGCATATCTAGGTTTTTGTCACCCAACTGTTTCTAAATGATGATGATGATGATGATGAAATATTCTCTCTCTTATAATTACAAATACTATTTTTATATATATTATATGAATATATATTTTTATTATCATTTTGTATTAAATTTAATTAAGTTTCTTTATGATTTACTGATTAACTTTCTAATTTTTTAATTGTTATATTATAATATTCGCAATAATATTAAAATATAGAATTTTAGTTTTTGATATTGTTTCGAAACTTTGATTTTAGTTTTTGATACTGTTTCGAAACTTTGATTTTAGTTTTTGATACTGTTTCGAAACTTTGATTTTATCTTTTGATACTGTTTCGATACTTTGATTTTATCTTTTGATACTGTTTCGATACTTCGATTTTATCTTTTGATACTGTTTCGATACTTTGATTTTATCTTTTGATACTGTTTCGATACTTTGATTTTATCTTTTGATACTGTTTCGAAACTTTGCATTTGGGTATCATTTACAACTCTAGTAGTTTATAATTAGTAGTATGTAATTAGTATTATGTAATTAGTAGTATGTAATTAGTAGTATGTAATTAGTAGTATGTAATTAGTAGTATGTAATTAGTAGTATGTAATTAGTAGTATGTAATTAGTAGTTTATAATTAGTAGTATATAATTAGTAGTATGTAATTAGTAGTATGTAATTAGTAGTATGTAATTAGTAGTATGTAATTAGTAGTATGTAATTAGTAGTATGTAATTAGTAGTATATAATTAGTAGTATGTAATTAGTAGTATGTAATTAGTAGTATGTAATTAGTAGTATGTAATTAGTAGTATGTAATTAGTAGTATGTAATTAGTAGTATGTAATTAGTAGTATGTAATTAGTAGTATGTAATTAATAGTATGTAATTAGTAGTATGTAATTAGTAGTATGTAATTAGTAGTATGTAATTAGTAGTATGTAATTAGTAGTATGTAATTAGTAGTATGTAATTAGTAGTATGTAATTAGTAGTATGTAATTAGTAGTATGTAATTAGTAGTATGTAATTAGTAGTATATAATTAGTAGTATGTAATTAGTAGTATGTAATTAGTAGTATGTAATTAGTAGTATGTAATTAGTAGTATGTAATTAGTAGTATGTAATTAGTAGTATGTAATTAGTAGTATGTAATTAGTAGTATGTAATTAGTAGTATGTAATTAGTAGTATGTAATTAGTAGTATGTAATTAGTAGTATGTAATTAGTAGTATGTAATTAGTAGTATGTAATTAGTAGTATGTAATTAGTAGTATGTAATTAGTAGTATGTAATTAGTAGTATGTGATGATAACATAGATATAACAATAGATTAATGCAATAAAGTTGTACACTTAATAGTATTTAAAAGGAAACATATTACGGTGAACTGAGCGTATATTATCCCACCTTTACAATGATGTCGGAATCCGTATTTGGATTATTGTTGAAGTGAGCGATTTCAGGAGACAGTTTTGTCGGCATGCTTGTGTACATCTGCACACAGGTTCTATTAGGGTGGAATTATGTGTAGCAGTATATTACAATTTTTAGCGGCAGAGGAAATAGCGAATGCGAAAATGTGGAGTCTAGATTTTACGACCGTAATGGGTTGGATATGTTTTCGAATAAAACTGACAGTTCAGATTCAAGTAGATCCAGCTGGGAATGTATATATTATTTTATAAAACTGTTAATAGAATTTATTGGATAAAACCGGGAATGTCGAGTTTTTTATTGGATTAAGTCCTGGATTTAAATTTTATTTTTTAAAGCTTGGAGTGAGGACTATTGGACTATTATTATTGGTTACAAATTAATAAATACATAGTTATTAGATTGAAATAAATATGGAGATGGTATTAGATCAAATGGAAATGTCGATGCTAGTATATCAATTAGAAAGTGGAAATGTTATTGGGTCATGCAGGAAGTGGGTAGATTATTTGATCAATCATACAATAATTAGATTATATATTATAATAGGAGTTGAGAGCAAATTGGATTAATTCGGGAGTGAAGATATATAAAGCTGGGATTGGAGACATTTTTTAGAAAAAAATGAACTAATTGTTGAATACAATTGGGAATCTTAGAAAATAGATATTACAGAGTAGATTTTATGGTGTAGATCTCATAGTGTATATATTATAGTATATTACTAATAGTATAGTACTAATAGTGTAGATAATATAGTGTGTATAAATCATAGAATAGATCTTATAGTGTATATCAAATAATGAATGCTTTTTCATGTAGATCTTTTGTGTAGATCTTTTAGTGTAAATCTTTCAGTGTAGATCATCTAGTATAGATCTTATAGGACAAGTACTAACTTCAGGAGTTCTGTGGCAAACTCCATATGCATCTGGTTAACGTCAGGAGTGGATACGTTGAAATAGGCGCCGAGTGCGAGTGTACCCGGCAGAAAACAAACTAGGTGGTCCTATAGACGGTGCTGATGTCAACTTGCTGGATACCCAGCATTGGAAATATATCAAGAAATTTATAAAATTGAACAATTTATCCAAATTTGGAAATCAACAATCTATTTAATAAATTGTAAATGACAAAATAATATCTATTGATATCACAATTTATAGATATAAACTGCATTGATTTTGAACATTATTGATTGATTACATCGGATATGTAATTACCTAATTTAGAGCTATAATTAATATTTAAAATTATGAATATTATAGTATTTTAATATATGGAAATAATATTCGCGATTACCATTAAATACCTAGCCATATTACCTAAAAAACTCTTTACTGAACCTGTTGATACCGCCCAGTGACTCACCATTTTCGGACGAAACGATAGGTTGATGAGTTCTCCGACATAGCTCAACTTATGAGGTTCGGAGCGTTTCCTAAGATGCACGTTAATCGCGTCTATGGCTTCAATATAGTCCTTGCGAACACTGATTGGGAGTAGGAAGTATGGCAAGGTAACCTTAAATAAGTTTTTTTATCTATGATTTAATAAATGAATTAAAGTGTAGTTTGAATATGAAAGTGATTAGTGAAATGAGTATATTTCTAAAAATATTTGTTTACATAAATATTAAATTACCTAAATATTATTTATTGATATGAAAGGGCTATTATAATATATGAATGATCAATTTCTATAATTATGAGATGTGAGATGTAATCCATTATGGATGTGATAAACAACCATTAGACGAAACAGTTACCATGGAGACTAAAAACAGATTAGTTGGTCTAGGTGAACTAACATTTCATAGGTGAAGCCCGACTGCACCCACATCTTAAGCAGGTACTCGTAATAGGAGTCAGCGCGGGAACCCAGAGTGATTTCGTTGTTAATCAGCTTACCGGAGTACATGGATAGGTAACGGCCCACCAAGGCACCGTGCACTTTCGGCTGTCGATGTACGTGCTCCGTGACCTTTTTTACGGCCTCCTGAAGGTGTGGCTAGAAGTTAGCACTAGAGTTGCCGAGAACCATTTAATTCCTAATGATACTCTCAATTACTCTCACTTTTCGAACACAAACTTCAATATATATTTTAACGGTATTTGTAGTGGATACATCATCCGGTGACTTGATTAATTGCGATATAGACGTATAACACCGAAAACTAGTGAATTAGAGCTTATAATGTCGTACCCAGGCATATAGCTTGCAGATGCACGAATTATTAACACAACTCGTAATAGACTAGCGAAATGTAACACTTTCAAGTGCAATCGTTTATACCGTTGCCCTTAACAACCTCGTATTTGGAGTTTCCAGAAATTCTTGACAACTCAATAAACTCCAATTGCACGGTGGTAGCTTCCGAAGTTGAAGTGTCCGCGGCTAATTGAACTCCCCGTCTCTCCAACAGGTTCACATCGGAATAGGGCACGCGGCCTTGCGATTTGGAGTCGAAGGCGGTGAGAAGACGGTCACCTAGGTCCACCTTGCGGGTGCGAAGGAGTGTTCTGGTTATATGGTGAACTCGAGCATTCGTTGAAGAAAGTAGTTCGAAATCTTCCTAGGTCTGCATTGTAGTGAGAGAGAAGATATGAGAGGGTGGGGAGAATACATCGGGAGTCTTAAGAACAAGGTTTAAATATAGTGAGAACATTTAGGAGTTATAGAGAGAGTTATGTTGAGGTAGGTAAACTATGATATAATTGAGAAGAAAGAGTAGGAAAGAGAATATACACTATATCACCCCCATATCAGGATATGGAGGTGAAATAGTGTATTAGATTGAAAGTAGATGTCATAAGTATGGTATAATGCACCAATATCATATATAACCAATCCGCCTTTACAAATACCAACTTACTAAATTACATCGCAGCTCACATTTGTATTATATACCCCACAACTAAACTACTTACCCCTAATCAAATTTACACTACTTACACCACCCATACCTACACTACTTACACCACCCAATACCTACACTACTTACACCACCCCACACCTACACTACTTACACCACCCCACACCTACACTACTTACCCGACTCCACTCCTATATTATCTACCTCATATTATCACTATTCCTCTTATACCACCTCCTCTCTCCATACCCGATTACTTCGCAGCCTACCCCAATCCTTCCCATCCCAACTGACTACCTACACTACCTAATCTTCACCTTTACTATCCTCCATAGCACTTCCCAGATCATAACATCCTCTCTCTCCCTTCGCAGCCCAAACACCACCTATACACATGCACTCTCCCTCCCTTACTCCTACTAACTGCCTTATTCTTGTACATGACATCGCCAGTAAGAGAGTACATGGTCAACAAACTGCCCAGGATTCGTATTGTGCATTCAAACAGATTCACGTTGTTGCCAATTTCAAAAGTGAGTTCTTCAGAGATCCATTTATGAGCCTTTTCATATTCTGAGATCGATGTTAGGTGTGGTACATTGTACATGATCAATATAAAGTGTGTGCTCGTGATGCTTTTACCATACTTACACTCCGACTTACACTTCACCTTACACTCCGACTTGCACTCCGACTTACACTCCGATTTACACTCCGATATACACTCCGATTTATACCCCGACTTACACTCCGACTTACACTCCGACATACACTCTGACTTACACTTCGACTTACATTTACACGTAATGTTCTATAAAGTATCAATAAAGGTCAACATTGTAATAGAATAATGTAAATCTGGGGAGATAATGTAAATCTTTATCTAGTTAATATAGAGTAGATAAAAACATTGGATGATTAAAATAAGAAAAATATGGTTGGGATCCATTGAAGCGGAAAATGCTTTAACATAAAATTAAGGGATATATTAGGAGAAGTATGACATTTTGAAGTTGATTTTACTTATAGAGTGCTTAAATATTATATTATACTATTGAGAAGATAGTTATAAAGATAAAGCCAAAAGATAGTAGTTGTCTGTTCTCTTCTAAAGGTTGTGTATGTGTAATAATGTTATGTAGGTGTATTAATGTTGAGTAGGTATATTAATGTTATGTAGGTGTAATAATGTTATGTAGGTTTATTAATGTTATGTATGTGTAATAATGTTATGTAGGTGTATTAATATTATGTAAGTGTTTAAATGTTATGTAGGAGTAATAATTTTATGTAGGTTTATTTATGTTATGTAGGTGTATTAATGTTATGTAGGTGTATTAATGTTATGTAGTGGTAATAATGTTATGTAGGTGTATTAATGTTATGTAGTGGTAATAATGTTATGTAGGTGTATAAATGTTATGTAGGTGTAATAATGTTATGTAGGTGTAACAATGTTATGTAGGTGTATTAATGTTATGTAGGTGTATAAATGTTATGTAGGTGTAATAATGTTATGTAGGTTTATTTATGTTATGTAGGTGTATTAATGTTATGTAGGTGTATTAATGTTATGTAGTGGTAATAATGTTATGTAGGTGTATTAATGTTATGTAGTGGTAATAATGTTATGTAGGTGTATAAATGTTATGTTGGTGTAATAATGTTATGTAGGTGTAACAATGTTATGTAGGTGTATTAATGTTATGTAGGTGTATAAATGTTATGTAGGTGTAATAATGTTATGTAGGTTTATTAATGTTATGTAGGTGTAATAATGTTATGTAGGTGTATTAATGTTATGTAGGTGTAATAATGTTATGTAGGTGTATTAATGTTATGTAGATGTAATAATATTATGTAGGTGAATTAATGTTATGTAGGTGTAATACTTTACTTTTGTAAAAGAAAATTAATTTATATTTTATTTTATAAATGATCTAATGACATAATACATAAATAAGATTTATCTTTTATTAATCATTATAATTTCTAATCTATATAATAAATATATATATAAATAATGTATAATATGTTGCATAAAAACTATATTAAAGTCTATGGTATAATATTCTTTATATTGGAATATTAGTTATAAATGGGATCTGAATGTACATTAAACATTGTATTTATTCTAAAATATACAGTTAATAAATAATAATGAATCAGAGTTAATTTCCAGTTATACTACTCTTTAGAACATATAGAGGGAATTGTATGGAGTTAATTATAAATAAATTAATAAACAGTTTCAGATTATTCTATTTCACCATAAATATGAATTACTCTAAACACTTTAAGAAATTACAAGTAATATAAAGTACACCAACACCAGGGTGTAGAATAACATAAATCTATTTTAGGACATCATCTACATTAACAACAGTGTTGAGGTATTCAATTTATATATGTAAACATTATGATAATTATAATAGATAAATAATGTTAATATAAATTTCTGCGAAATTAAATTTCCACACACCTTCAGTCATGCCCATGATGTACAATCCATCGATGGAGTCCAGTATAGTCATTCCAAGGTTAAACCATGTCTCGTAACCTTTGCTGACCGGCTTAAGAATGTCTTTCCCCCAAGCAAAACGTTCATAGCCACGCCAGGCATGGCGAAAAGAAGACACCACTTCTCGCTGTCGACTATTATTAGGGCCTGGAAAGAGAAAGTGGAGATACGGAGTTAGGGAAAGCGGCGTAGAGTCGAGTTGTTATTGAAAATAGTGTTGTTAAGGGAATGGGAGAATGTAGTGTAGGTAAGAAAAGTGAAGTGGTATAAAAGAATATAAGGGAGATTATGTAAGAAAAATAATATAAGGAAGATTATATAAGGAAGAGAAAGTTAAAAAGAGATAAGGAAGACTATGTAGGGTTCAGAGTATTTTTAATTGATAAAGTATAGATATAGATATAAATAAAGTATAGATATCTAAATACATTTGAATTGACCGGAATAAGGAGATTTATTCTTTGCAGTAACTTCTTTAAGATTTGATGTTATTTTGGGAGTCACTTTTAGTGAAAAATCTTTATCTTTTTCTTTTTTAACAGGACTTTTAAATTCAAAATCAATATTCTCCTGTAGATATAACGCTATGTAATCAAATATAAGCGAAAAATGTATTAAAGTTAAAATTAAAACAAATGATTTACTAGAAAATTATTATTTTAATGTTAACATACTATTCACAAACCTGTTCCAGAACAAAATCTATAAATAAAAATATTATATTATATGTTATATATGTTAATATATATTTAACTAGTAATTAATTGATTAAGTTAGATATCATTAAATTATAATATATAGATTAAATAACTATAACTCTTTGACTCTGTGATTAATGGTTTTTTCATAGTAAGTGTATATATTGAGGTAAGCATTAGTATCACTAGTAAGATTAACATAAACTTTTGAATAAAAGTAAAGCGAATCCATTTCTGCAAAAAAGATAATTAAAATTATTACACAATTAATTGTTATGATTATTTAGACAATTTTTTAATAATTTAAATTTCAACATAATTATACAATAAATGAATTAACAAAATTATAAATAAAATTGAATGCAAAATTAAAGGAATTTTATATCAAACTAATAAATTTAACGAATAAAATTGATTAAATACAAACATAACAGTTATCATATATTTACTGATAAATATAAATATGCATGTATAAGTTTATATATATAATGCTACTAATACCTTTTATGTATAATAATTAATTAATTATTATTAGCATTAATACTAATAACTCAAGAATTGAATATACTTAGAATCTTATTATAAGAATAAATAATGATATTTAATTGTTTTTGTATTTCCCTTGTAAAATGATATGACATTCTTTGTTGATTATTTGAATTATAAGAAGGATCAAATTGATGTAAACGTATTTAGAATAAGAGTTTAAAAAATGAAGAAATATCACTATAGTTCGTAGTATATGAAATAAATATGTATTCAGATGGATAAATATATTAATTATTATTATATTCTTGACATATATCTTGACATTTTCAATAAATTTGTTACAATATTCATATATGCTAATGTAATAGTTGAGTTTATTAATTAAATATTAAAAAATGTATATAGCCAATACATTTCTAAGTGTAATAGTCAAAATGCATGTATTGTATACATGTAAGTGCAGTGTTATAAATATATTAGAAAAAAATAAATATAAATATTATTATTATTAAAATTTATAATATAAAATCAATATATATGTTTGTAACAGCTCTATTAACTGCTACAAACATTTTTATAATTTGTAGGTAATTATAAATATAAATTCTCTTATATTATAGTAAACTATATAATATATAATAATATATATAATTGGTGCAGCATTTCAAAAAAATTAATATAATTTTCATCAACTACAATATATAACTATTAAATTGAACTTATATGTCAAATGTATAAGACTTATACTTAAATTTCCAAATATATATTTTACTTATACAAGATTGCACGTTTAATTATTGCAGCCTAATTCAATAAAATATTATATTATGTATTACTATATACTATGTATAATAAGGAAACCATTCAGGTAGGTAGAATTTGTATTTTATATAATAAAATTTAAATATATTTTATTTTCATTAGAAATATATATGTTTATTTAAAATAATTATATATTATATAATAGTTACATCGTCTGGTTTTTTGGTTAGTTATTATATAAATTACTAGAGTTTTAATTAATGATACAAGAATATAGGGTGACTTCCCAGTAAATTGGGTAACTTAAGTTTTGTAATATCTTTTGATGTGTCCACAAAAATAAAAAATAATATAAAATAAATTATGCAAAGTAAAAAATGAAATTACCTGGAATTGTAATATTGTAATATATATTTATAAAACGTCAATCTTGGAAATAAAAGTAAATTTAATATGTATTTGATTTAGTTTATCAAATCATATGATATAACCCACCTAGCAAAAAATCCAAGTAATTTCATTTTTTGCATTGCATAGTTTATTTTATATTATTTTTTATTTTTGCTTATACATTGAAAGATTCCACAAATCTATTGAGTCTCCTTTTTACTGTGAGATACAGTTATAGCTCTATAAAAAGAGATATATCTATGTTTATGTATTATTATATAATAATATATAGGATTTAACATAGTGCAAATTATATGTTCAATTTAAAAGAATTTTTATATAACAATTTCAATATCAATGAATTACTCTGTATATGAAAATAATTTCATATACATCTAAATATGAATTTATTACTTACAATTATTCATTATGGTATATTGAAAGTGTTTCTTATATTATATTATATTATTGCACTAAAATAAATAATTTGCAGGTGAACAGAAGTACAAATGGTATGTTTTGAGAAGTATAATTTATTTTAAATTCAAGTAATATATATTGAATTTATATATTTATATATTAGAAATATCAATTTATTTTAAAACGACAATTCCATCAATATCGTGGTATTACAATTACATTAAAATTTGAAAAATAGCAATTAAGTTGTAATTAATTGATTTTAAAACCATACTAAAATTATTACATTATAAATTAACTTAAATATTTTATATTTAATTCATGTGTATTATTTAAATTCACATGATTGATTATAAATGAATGTACATCGGATAAAGTGTATATGAAAATAATAAAATGCAATTAGTATACAAATGAAATTGTGTCTGTAATTGAACTATAAATGAATTAATAAAGTAGGAGCTATATTTAGGAATAAACTTAATGAAATGTGTATTGTATATGTTTAACTTGTACTGTTAATTTATCAATTGATTATATTATAATGATATAGTGTACTATAATCTATAATACTTTAATATTATACAATATTTAACAAAGGAAATATAAAATATAATAAATAAATGTTATGATCTATTATTCTCTGGTTTAAGATAAGTATATACAAATACAATTATTGTATATTATATTAACTACAATTTAACTTAAATAGGTCATTTGTTAATATTATTTGCATGTACAATTCATAGTTGTTATACTATAAATACTACTATATTTAAATCGAATTAATTAATAAGGTAATAATGAATTTTTTAATAATATAATCTTGGTCTAAATATTATAAATACGTATATATAACAATAGTAAATATATAATTAATTAAGTAAATCAACTTACACGTTTACATTTCGAAAGAAAAGTATTATTTTTATTTTTATTGTAATCAGTAAACCACGACGAATCACTTGAATCTATTTTAATGGAAACTTGATTGTACATATGTGTATTCATTATGAGTTATCAGTATTAGTTTATTGTATTAATAATTATAAATACTCATTTAAAATTTAGAAATAATTTGAAATAGCAAATTTTAAGATTATATATTTATACAATGATTATAAAATCTAGATTTCCTATTATCTTATGATGTATAGATATTAAGACATCGAAAAATCATAATATTTATTAAATATATGTATTCATATTATTCATCATTTGTTTAAAATATCATTTGATTTGTTATCGTATACTATTAAATAATACAGTGTTATTTATTATTACAAAAACTAAACCCCAATCCATGTCCAACTGAACAACTTAACAATTATTAGATTAACATATATGTTATAATAATATTACTATTATAAGTAGTATATTTAATAAATATTATTTATACGATATCCATGTATCCAATAGCTACGCAATGTTATTCTTATCAGATCATATTATAATATTTTAGAATTCAGTTATATAAATGATTACATTTAAAATAATTTATCGAATATTCGATTTCTTATAAATATCAAGTATTATAAGATAACATAAAGATAAAAAATAATAAAAATAATAATAATAATTAAAATATTAAAAGAAAACATATCAACTGATAAAATTAGCAGCAAAAAGTCACTTGACCTAGTTATATTCACGAGTAAAGTTATTGAATTATTTTTGAATATAAATGTATATTCTATGATTTATATTTTAGGCGGTTTATTCCAGAGAATATATTCTCTAACCTATAGGTTCAGTCATTTTGAAAACACGACTATCAACATCTTAAGAGTACTGGCTAGATTTATTCATCATCCGATAATTAGTTGCTCATATAGATACATACCATTTGAGCAAGGGTAGTATATTCGTATGTCATTAAGACAACCTCCACTTCCACGCGGTGCTCGCTGGACATTGACTAATGGAGGTAATGTAGCGGTGGATTGTGTCCAGTGATTTGGCATTTATTTACGATTTACATCTCCGTATTCTTCGTCTAAGAAACTAACCTCACTAGGCATACGCTCTCCCACATGGTAGGGAAACATCAGACTACCCACCCAATACCTTACCCACACGGAATGCTATCAAAATTACAGCTACGATGTAGATTCTATTCGTGGTGAACCCACTTATGATACGCAGAGTGCTTGTGAATTACGAGGGGGTATGTTCATTGACCGGGTATGACAGATAAGCCAATATAGACCACGATCTGAGGTTCCTACTGGTCTTCTGACTGGTAGGGCTATCGGCCTATCCGAGGTACATTAATCCAGTTCAAATTGGAACTGGAAGGGTACATTATATAATAGTATATATGATATATTATCTTAATAAGATCTAGATCTCATTGTTTACAACTTCCGTCAAATGGCAGTATTAGAAGTTCTGCTAAAATAATTTCTAGGGACCAGCGACAAAGCATTCCGAATATATTTGAATATTGAAGATAACAGCCTCCCTTTATTTAATGAATTCTCAGCACTTTTTCGAAAAATATCTCATATATATAATAAATTCAAAAACACTCATTATGCCCAAAACTTCCATGAAAGAAATATAAAGACGAACACGATATATTTATTTATATATGGCTATACCGTACTTATAATTTTAGTTCCTTATCTCATACATGTATTTACCTTATACATCTATGTCATACATTATATCATTCATCTATTTGCAAATTATTTAATCCATGCTCTACGATTCGCAATTTCCTATTATTTTCGTAAAATGAATAATAAAAATAAATAATATCAACTTCAGTTAACACGTGTGTTAACATTATATAATGCATTTGATTTCTTTTTTGGTAGTTAGTCAAATAACCATTACTTATAACGGCATTTACAGTAAATAAGCCAATATTTGGATGCGATATATACATGCTTCTAAACAAATCATTACAACCATCGATATATCATACACAAATACACAACCATACACACACGCATAAACATACATACATGCAAACACACACATACATACACCTACATATATATATATATATATATATAAATAGCGAATACATATATTGTGTGTGTACGACGTACACACTATTTATACATACATCTATACACACATCTATACGTAAACGTACGTATAGATTGTCTGTTGCATTTAAAAGTGTGATAAATACGCCGTTAGATGTTAAGAATATGTATTCTGATATATTATTAATGACTTCATAGCAGTTATGCTTTGCTAAATACCTCGACCAAAACAACAATCAATACCAATTTATGAAACTTAAATCCCAAATGTCCACTTTATAAATATATTTACATTTCACGAATGATATTTCTTGCAGCGAGCTTGTCTCCAAGTTCT
>OZ038314.1:26021825-26035987 GCA_964035775.1 Osedax frankpressi
ATAATTTTGTATGAACCCCTCTCCTTAATAGATGAAGAATATTCAACAAGTTGAAATATAAAAGAAAATAAATAAATGAAGTTATAAAGTACATTTTTATTCTGGTAATTATTTTTAGAATGAAATAGTCTATGCGATTATACAAATAAACAAAGTAATATTTAATGTATTAGGAATATTAATTATAACTTAAGATTAATGATATAAAGGCAAAACATGTAATGATCAGATATAGCAAATTGAATAAGTTGATATATAAATTTGTATCTAAAAAAATCAAAAACTAGATTTATTAAATAATAATTATCATATTATTAGCATATTTCGTCAAATGTATAATATTATAAATTTGACGTAATATAATATAGTGCATGGATAAAAAAACCAATTAAATAAACCGAATAACAATTATTAAAAAAATTATATTAATAAATAATTAATATAATTTTTTTATATTACATAATTAGTATAATTAATAAATTGAAAAATATAAATATCTATAATACATGAAATATAAGACACTGCAGTCTCAGTATGTGGAATGACATTTACACGATATGTCATTATGAATAGTCTATAAAATCTAAAATGAATTACTTATGTTTCAATAATATACCTTAAAAATAAATAGTATACGAGAATTATGACAAAATCAAAAAAAGATTTACTCTTATGAAACTAAAATTAGAAGTTCTACAAAATGACACATTGGTCTACCAACCGTCCTGAAAAAAAGTTCAGCAGTACATTGCAAAATAGCATATACATAAAATATAGTATACCAAATAGTATATATAGTAAATATATATTATTTATATAATAAAAGTATATATAATTAAAGTTAACAAAATGGTATATACAAAATAGTGTAAACAAATGGCATATACAAAACAGTGTATACAAACTATAAACAATGACGGTACATAGGGGCCAGATTTTAGGGTGTAGAAAACAAAAATATACTTTATATTTGTATTGTACCCTAATTAGGTACATGATTAAAAAATCAATTATGGTAGGCAAGTATTCATTTCTAGGGTACACCTGTATTATATTTTGGGTTACAAGAGGTTCGAAAATGCACAATTTTTTTGTGTACCCTAATATAATATTCATTATATATATGTTGAGAATACGTATATAATATGTATATAATAAATAAATTAAAATAATTACAACTATAATTAGAATAAACTAAATATATAAATGTTTTTAATTTTTATTGCGTACACCGTACGGTGTGTGTTGTGTAAAAAAAGTATATGTGAGCTTATTGTAAAGTTTATAGGTTATTTGGAAACATTCATAGATTCAACATATAACTAATTTGTTAGTATTACATATATATATGTGTGTGATGATGCATACCATATTACTTATTCTATTATAATAATAATTATATTACATATAATATAATAAATCTTGTATTATATAATTAATTTAACCTAATAAATATATAACAAGTCACAGTATATAATATTATTATAATAATTGTAATAATATTCTCTCTTTCTCTTTCTTTCTTTTTTTTCTCTCTCTCTCTCTCTCTCTCTTTCTCTCCCTCCCTCAATCTTTCCCTCCCTTCTTCCCTTTCCCTCCCTCTCCCTCTTCATTTCTCCCGCTCCCACTCTCTCCCATCCCCATGCCCTTCCCCATTAAAAATGCAATTTAATCTTAATTGATATAGTTAATAGATACACAATATTTATAATATATCATATATCTGATATAAATGTAATAATTTAAATAATGGAATACCATATATTATGCAATTTTAGATCTCAGTAATGGTATCTATAATAATATATTTCTGTGAAAATGACCATACTTTATTTATGAAGATAAGAGGTTAATTTTAATTGTAAACTTATTATAAAAATACATTCGTAATAAACATGTGTGTATTTTAATTATTATAATGACTAGTTTTGTTGATTGGATGATATTTTGACATTAATATAATAAAACATAAAGTAATTGATAAACTATCTTATTTCTGCATTATTTAGCAATATAACATATTATACAATGAAAGAGGTAAACAAATGATAATCCTATGATAATCTAATGATAATCCGATGTATAAAAACTGGGAATTTTAAATGAAGAATATTTATATATATTAATGTGTTCAATTTTATGGATTATTATTTCATTATGTAGGATATTTTACAATAATATTTGTAATAGGGTACATGTCTTAGTAGGGTAAATATGATGTTTTAGTTAAGGTAGACGAATTAGTTTTACTTAGGGTACTTATGGGGTATATCGTATTACATAAATTAGGGTAGAGGAGTAATATTTTTAGGGTACAATTCTGACTATGTACTATACTTTTTTACAGTTCACTATTGTTTTTTTTATTTAATATTATTAAATTGATTATGCAATTAAATACTTTTTTTTTGTATTTAACATTCATACACACACATATATATATATATATATATATATATATATATATATATATATTTACTATAGTATTATATATAAGGCTTATTGTACAATATTGTATTACCGTGTAAACATATATGTCAAATAATATATATATATATATATATCTATATGAATTACTATATTTAATATATATATTTGCTATGTCGAAAGTGGTTCATATCATATATTTTACTCACTATTTTTATTAGTGGAATATCCCTATCTATTTTTAATTACATACTGCTTATTACTTATATTAAAGATTTGGTGTCTGCAAATTTTCATATAATGGCTGATATATTACACCCTGGAGAATCTATTCGACCCCAGCTAACAGAAACTGAAGTTGAACAGATGATACTTGAACTGTACGGATTGAAGGTACATATGTTTTCAGTACATTACAACACTCGTTTTGATTTATTACAATATGCAATGTTTACAAACCTAATAGAACGTGTTGGAATAGGTAAATAGTATCAGACAATTGGAAAGCTACGACGATAGAAATTATTTGGTTCAAGTCTATAATAACGGGAATAATGATAATATCAGTTCGCTTTGGGAACATGGCTACACGTTTAAAGTTCTGAATTCACTCGACTCCAAGAAAAAACACGTTGGTTGGTTGAGTCGTCACTATTTCATTTACAGTTTAATCGATAATTGCAGAATGATTCGCTAACCGTAACATTACGCAATGACCGCATAGATGCGGAATGCGACATGCAGTCCATACTGAAGGAAGACGGTTTCTCGTGTCCAATAGCGGTTAAGACAATCGATGGTCAGAAAAACGTTTTAAAGACAATCAGTAATCAAGGTATATATAAACGAATTGATATATTTGTATACCAATATAAACATATTTAACTCAGAACTGTGTTATTAAAATATCAATTAAGCATGTAAGTTATATTTAGTATTAGCATATTTATTATAAATAGTGAGTATATATACATAAACTATGAATAAACTAAACATGATATGATAATTAAATTATTAATAAAAATTAAAAAATTAAAATTATCTAAAGAAGTTGGACCAAAGATTTCCAGATCCAATTGTAGTTTTTATATTGTAATCCTTAGTTGATTTGAGGATTTAGTCCGAGATATTGAACATTTCCATTAGGATAACTTCAGAATGCCAAGAGACTAACAAGCCTACACAGAAGAGTATTGTTGAACATAGATATGAATATTTCACAATTATCTGTTTTCTGAATTATCACTATTAGAAAATTAATTAAAGAGTATATTACTCTTTGATATACTCTTATTATAAATATTACAGTATACTGTAATATTGATAATATATGTAAAGTTGGTATGATTAATGATGAAATGCGTGTTTAGTTTATCAACCGAAATTTGACTAGTTCATATTTTATATAATGCATTACGGATTTTTATAATTATTTATTGAAATTAATCATGTTTATATGTCGTATGTAAATATACGCATATTTAATATATGATCAGTAATTCTTTTGTAAATAAATATGCGCATTTAGTATCATCTAGTAGGAATTTATTGGAAAGTATGTGTTCGAGCTCATTATCAGATCTAGAGGCGGAATGAAATATTATTGTACATCGACACAAACTGAGAATAATATTATATTAGAGTTTAGATCAGCATATATATTTTTAGCTACGAACTTTTACGGCAATTTAATAAATGTAAGACTTATAGCCATAGATCTCTCCACCGCATTTATACTACTTTGTTATATTGCTATATATGGTTATATTATTTGCATCTGAAATATCATAATGAACTCCCAAGAGGTAGAGGTTTTATGAGTACAAAGTGCATTTAAATAGGTTTGCATCCCTGCTCTAAAATCTGTACGTATTATCCATGACTGTGGATATGAATTATTTACAGGGTATTCTAATACTGTTAATGTTTGCTTCGCTATTATGGATATCGTTTAGTCTCTAGAAGATAGGAGCAGGACCGATTTGCAATAAGTCATTCATCTGATCCTGAATTAGTGTACCTAATCCCATACTTCCAATGTTTCTACTACCTTAAAAGGGAGTTGCGACATATATAGGAATATTTGTGGTAAGTTTCAGAAATTTGTTATCGGTTTATCCAAATCAAATAGGATATCCTTTAATACCTTATCCTGGGAGAATTTACGAGAAAGTGATAGGAGAATATGAATTATCAATACTTTAATTTTCTGGCTAGGTGATAACACCTGATAGTTGATATAGTTGATATGAACAGGAATGTCCGAGGTTATATTAATTGATAGCTTAACGTATAGCAATTCATTTACTTAGCTTTTCTAGTATTGAGTTTTGATGCTAAATTAAAAATCAACAGGAATAGACAGTCGCACTGCGTTACTAAACTAGTCGGATTTATGTCAAATTTACACTGACATATTGTACAAATATTGATGTCCTTTAGTATATTGCATGCATGGTTAGGTAATTGGATTATTTAGAAATATGTGTTAAGGCTCGAGTTTATTTGATGCACCGACAGCTTTAACCGAGTTGATTTATTCTCTATGCAAATAATTGATATTCATGTATTCTAGAATTCCTGTTTCTACTAGGTATGTAGGCTTTTGAATACACGTTAAAAAGGATATTGTCTATACGAGACATTAATTTTGTTTGTTGTTGCTTAGCTTAATTAACTTTTAGTTAAAATAAATTAATAATAATAGAATTTCCGTCTATTTTCTTTGTTTATAAGAATAGTTTTCATGATTTAACACGCTTCAAATATTGTTTTGAGAACAATTGTTTAGTATTTCTAGTTGTTTAAAAATAGTTGTATTTCTGTTTGTTTTAAGATGGAAATATTCAATTGTATATTCAATTTCAATTGTATCTATTCCTGGTACTGTACTATTGGTCTATTTGGTCTATTTATTTATTGAAATATTCTACTATTGGTCTATTTGAACTAACTAAGTATGCTAATTATGCTAACTAATTGTGCTTTCTGAATTAGGATGAGCTGTAATTAACATATAATCTTCATAATTATTAAAATCTAAACCGCATATGTCTATGAATATATAAAGTTATGTATGTGATTCACAAAACATTTAAGCAACCAGTATAATTTTTGTTTGTATAACTAAATATTTTGCGAATTTCTTTGTGTATATTTATTATGTCATCTTGAATTAAGATACATCTAAATATACGACAATTTTATTATTTTCTTGAAAGTTTATGACTTATTTATTATGTTGGTATATTCTTGTTCACACCCAGATTATTGGCCGGAATAATATCTTGTTTTAATAAATTAATTGCTTAATTCAGTATACTATTACTGTGTTTCAATACTATCGCTTATATTCGTAAATTGATACTACACTCAAGTAATTTCTACATATTCAATAACTACTCAGCTATACTTAATATTATTTGAGTTGCCTATATTGTGAAGTAGGATTATTTGAAGTAGAGTTTACATATTGACTTTGGAGTATTATAATTATGCAGTAACTGTTGATGTGTTGAATTTATGTCATTACTTGTGGTAGTGATATCAGGGATAACATATGCATAAAATTGGGGTTGTTTCGAAGGTATTGATGGAATACGTACTGGGAAAGTATTTAGGCTAACTTTTTTAATGAATTCGTATTAAATAGTTAATACGAGTATGAGGATGAAATTATTTACGGAGATTGGATTGGGAAAGGGATGCTTTGATATCCGATTTAAGTATTAGTAGAACATGAATTCCTTATTTATTTTAGCTATAATCATATAGCTCTAAACCATTTATAGTATATTAAATAAACATAAAACATATAATTAAAATTACCTATATTGACAGTACACCCATTCGAACGTATGTACACATACACCTATTAATAATAACGTACTATACGCATCCATTTTCATGTAACATGATATACTATCAAAATAATAGACAAAGAAAAGAAGCATATCGTAAGGTTATTGTCTTTTATTCCTGGTACACTGTTTAAAGACGTTGGGTATACACGAACATTACTGTACGAAGTCGGCTCATACATTGGAAAATTAGACGTTTCTCTTCAAGTTGGTGGAAGATCAATAATGAGAACAAAAGTGTAAAATAAATTTCCATATAATTGAACTGCATAATAAGTTCATGATCACTGCACTTAAAAAATTAGAGAAAAGAAAGGCTACTTTTTAAAATACATAACATATAAAATGCTTGATTTTTGTAAGTACATTAAGTAGGGTACATGATTAAACAATTAACTAGTGTAGCATTGATTCATTTTTAAATATATATATATATATATATATATATATATGACGATAATGAATAACATATTACAAATTATATTATAATAATAATAATATATTAGATATGATATAATATGTCCTGTAATATATGATTAATATAACTTAATACATATTACATACATTATAGTTTGTAATAATATTATATTATATTGATTATAATAATAATAATAATGATATTAATAAAAATTAATACAATGTAACGTTTTCTATTATTGGATATTATATGAGGATTAACTACGTCCCTCTCCCTCTCCCTCTCCCTCTCCCTCTCCCTCTCCCTCTCCCTCTCCCTCTCCCTCTCCCTCTCCCTCTCCCTCTCCCTCTCCCTCTCCCTCTCCCTCTCCCTCTCCCTCTCCCTCTCCCTCTCCCTCTCCCTCTCCCTCTCCCTCTCCCTCTCCCTCTCCCTCTCCCTCTCCCTCTCCCTCTCCCTCTCCCTCTCCCTCTCCCTCTCCCTCTCCCTCTCCCTCTCCCTCTCCCTCTCCCTCTCCCTCTCCCTCTCCCTCTCCCTCTCCCTCTCCCTCTCCCTCTCCCTCTCCCTCTCCCTCTCCCTCTCCCTCTCCCTCTCCCTCTCCCTCTCCCTCTCCCTCTCCCTCTCCCTCTCCCTCTCCCTCTCCCTCTCCCTCACCCTCTCTCTCTCCCTCACCCTCACCCTCTCCCTCACCCTCTCCCTCTCCATCTCCCTCTCCATCTCCCTCACCACCTCCCTCTCCCTCTCCCTCTCCCACTCCTTTTCCCTCACCCTCACCCTCACCCTCACCCTCACCCTCACCCTCACCCTCACCCTCACCCTCACCCTCACCCTCATCCTCACCCTCACCCTCACCCTCACCCTCACCCTCACCCTCACCCTCACCCTCACCCTCTCCCTCTCCCTCACCCTCACCCTCACCCTCACCCTCACCCTCACCCTCACCCTTTCCCTCATCCTTTCCCTCACCCTCACCCTCACCCTCACCCTCACCCTCACCCTCACCCTCACCCTCACCCTCACCCTCACCCTCTCCCTCTCCCTCACCCTCACCCTCACCCTTTCCCTCACCCTTTCCCTCATCCTTTCCCTCACCCTCACCCTCTCCCCACTCCCTCTCCCTCTCCCTCACCATCTAGCTCTACCTATCCCGCTTTCTCTGCATCTGCCTCTCACTCTCCTTCTCCTCCTACATCTAAAACTTCAATGTAATAGTGAAATAAATGAAATTATAATATCCATTATACCAAAAAAATAATTTAAAATATATATTAAATAATTAATGTGTACAATTTAATGACTTATTATTTAATTATGTATGCTATTTTAATCTATTTGCATAAGATATATAAAACAAATTAGGTTACAAAGTAATATTTGTATTGAGCTACATGGCTGCGTTTTAACGAGGGTGCCCTACGATGTTTTAGTAAGGTAAATTGACATGTTTTATTTCAGGTACATGAAGATGTTTGAATTATGGTACACAAATACGTTTTAGTGGTATATAGTATTAACCAAAATTGGTAAAGGAGATCAATTTGTAGTGTACAACTCATTTAATTTCATATATACCCTAAGTATGGTACTGATATACGGACATGGTATGTACCCAAATTTTCGATGCGTGCGTATTCTAATTTTTTTACAGTGTGCATTCTACAGAATCATTATATATATTAATTTGAATTTAGATTTATATTATGAATAACATCCAAATTCACCATGTAATATACATAATACTGGATAATATATGCGATATAACGAGTATATGGAATAAATACGAACTCTAATATCGTACTGCAGAACTATAGACACGATGCGCTCACTAATCATGAGACAATTTGGAAACTATCTTCTCTACCGAAGATCGCAGAATTTCTTTTCGCAGTTAAGGACCCGATAAATCACGCACTCGCTTGTGAAGTCATCCAGGAATTTACCAAACAAGTCTGCCCGAAGATAAAGTCATTGAAATCCGGTTTATATGTGAACATGATCGAATACTATATATTTAATATAAAATACGCAATGTATATTTAATATATACAAATATACTATCATATATATATATATATATATATATATATATATATATATATATATATGTGTGTTAAATGATTTATATGAAATAAACTTTCATACCATGTAAAACAAACATGCGTATGAGATACAAAGTAATTAAAGTGAATTTATTGTAATATTATTATATCAGTTATCGTGTTTTATAAAAATCTGAGATATACCTATAAGTAAATATATTTACAGGAATAATTCACGGCGATTTCAACGAACAAAACATTCTCGTTACGAGGAAGAGCTCACATTCCCACTACAGTGTCTCCGGTGTTATCGACTTCGGAGACTCTAGCTACGGACCCTATATCTTCGAAGCTGCCATTACCTGTACTTACATGATGCTGGTGGACAGGTAGGTAACAGGTAGGTAACACGTAGTAATATTAACCAATGAGAGTTATTTGCATTCTTTGATATAGACGTTATACAAATAAACATAATATATGTATATATATATATATAAATATATATATATATATATATATATATATATATATACATATATATATACATTTATATTTAAATATAGGTATACGTATAAAATGCCATCATTATTAAATTTTCATTGAGAAAAATTAAATACTAAATATTTTATATACATAACATATAACGACATGGCTTATAAGGCCATCCTTATAATATTTAAATTGATTTACTGTGATGTAATCAATTATTATTAAGTCAATATTTCCATTAGTTATATAAACTTGAAATAAAATTAAATTATCTAATGATATTTTCCAATATTAACTATTTGTAACCAGTTGCATATCCATTATTTTAGCTACAACGTAGTCTTTCGGTGAAACTAATTTGATACGAAACTAATTTAATATCCATATATTCGTTTCTTCTAGTAATTATATATATATATTTACCTGTATCTCTAGGTTACTTATTAACGTTTAGAATATAAAAATGTATTTCTATATACATTTGTTTCTCAAGAATAAAGTATATTAGTTATATATTAAATCAAGGTACTTATTTTACCATATATTTTATATTGATAAGCTCTTTCTACTCTACCGGATGAGATATACTGGGAAATAGATGGAATGCTATTACTCAATAGTAGTTATAGTTTTTAAAATGAGCAATACTAAATTAGCAAGTTTATAGATATTTTATCAAATAAAGTTGTCTGGAAAAATGGTAAAATGGAGAATTAGCGATAATATAATATAATTATTAGCGATTTCAAGATATTTGTAATTTGTTTCCTTACTTATCAATAGAATCTATATTTATTTATAATCATACACATTTAATAAATATTAAAATTAATGTATTACTTTACTAATTAAAATAATTTTGCTATGGAATTTAGTCGAAATAAAACTGATATCGATTTATTGGAAGTGGGAGGACATGTTATGGCTGGCTACTTGAAAGAAGTAGAGTTAACTTCAGATGAATACCACTTGATAAAGGTTCATTTTATTAGCTACAGTTGATCCAACATATACAATCTAAATTATAACTATAACATCTTCATAATACTGATTAATATATAATATTGATAACATTGTATTAGCTTTAAGGATTAAGTAATTTTTACCCTCATTTATCTTATTTTCTTTACATATAAATACAATATTCTAAATATATGTGAATTAAGGACTGCCAATAGATACATTCATACTCGAATTAGATATGCATAGCGGCAAGATACGTGCAATCCATGGTGATGGGCGCATATAGTTACACACTGGACCCGGGTAACGAGTACGTGCTATCGACGGGAATTAATGGATGGTCCCAGCTAAAGCGTTTTTGGTCCACATCTGACCAAGAACTCTACGTTGCATGGGATCGTATCATAGATCAGCGAACTTGATTGGTAAACCACCCCACACCTTCGTAGAAATCGGAGCCAACCCCGACTACAATAGAATACAGTTATAGTTATTAATTATTGAAATGATATTTTTTTAAATTTTATCTATGTATTTATATAATTATGAATAATTTTAATTCAATAAATATAATTTAACTATATATTATATCTTTTTGATCAAATTTACATACGATTTGGATTACTGGTAGAAACTTATTAAAATCATATAATTACGCATATCTTTATTATAATAGTTAATTCAATAAATATCCATTTTATATTCAAAGTATATTTTAAGCATTGATTTTGTATACAAAATTTCGATACGATATGACGTTCTTAATTATACTAACATGTCTATAACAGCAAAATGATAATATAATAATAATCAAATTACCGAAGTGGCAATTATTTTGAGTGTTTGTCTTATTATTCTAGATATACCCATTGTAATGTCTTCTTCTATAATGGGACCATCGTAAGATAATTTCAGACGTTGCAGAATAGTAGTACTGAAGATAAATATTTCGTGCTTTGCCAACACCTCGGCCATGCAGGAACGTGGACCTATTGTATAATCAGTTTACGTATACATAATTATAGACATAATAAAAATATATTGAAGTAAAAATGTTATTAACAAATTTGAGCATTTATTAAATCTCCCTTTAGAATTATTAGAAGTATAGCAATTACAAACTAACCGATTCCGAAAGGCATAAATTCAGGCGGAGGTATTGCCAAATTACCGTCCGAATCTATCCAACGTTCTGGTCTAAAATCCAATGGATCCGGGAAAACATTTTCATCCATGTGACATCCGTAAATGTTAGATAAGAACATTGTGTTCTTATCATATGCATAACCATCGATTTTTATGTCATTAGAGATACAGTGCACTAGGGCTATTGGTGCTGTGTTATACAGGGTATGTATGGATATGTTAAAGTAATGCTCTGGTAAAGTTGGGTGATTGTTGATCACCTATATATACATATATTGCATAATTATTTTATTAAATATATTGTATTTATATATATATATATATATTTAAAATATAAGATAAAACATATACTAATTGATATATATATATAAATATATATATATATAATTATACGTTTGCAATATGACATACTATATAAATGGGATAGAATATTATTATTATAAAGGAACATATTACCAATGCATGACAATCTCAGCAATTCATTATTCATTGCGTGGTTGTAAATCAGTCTACTTTTGTCATTTATATTAATCATCCTTCCATTACCTATTACCTATAGGTAATCAATTTTATATTTTTTTAGAACGTAAATATATATATATATATATATATATATATATATTTATATACGATTGGTATTCATCCAGGAAATATATATAGATATAAATATACAAATATATATTCAGTGAATATATTTAGATATTCATTTATATTTTGAAATTAAATTACATCATTATCAAAAAACCGTGTCAATTTCATTTCTGCATTTCTCCTGAACTCTAGGAAACTTACACATGTAGAAAAAGAAAAAACGCAGTGTAGTACTAGTAGTTTCTGCTCCAGCCAAAAGTAAGTCAAATATCATTTCTTGTAAATTTTCAACTAAATATTCATATATATATAATAAATATCTTACATAATATACATAACATTAAATTGCCTAATTATTTTAATATATTTATATATATATATATATATATATATTATATGTGATATGAAATGTTATACTATATGTAAAATAGTCCAACTTTTGAGTTGTTCACTATTATCTGACACATTTTTGAGGTATATATCCAGAAAGTTGTTAATGTTATTTTGATCAAAGTTTGCTCCATGATTATTGATTTCATTTTTGATGTAATTACTAATTAAATCATAAGCCCGCAAACTATTATTCAAATCATTCTATTTATAATTGATTTTAATTATTATAACAGATTATTATTTTTTTTTTATAAATACTCTAAAATTGCATTATACAAAATATATTGTATTAATAATAATAAATGTGTCGAATTATAATGCGTATTACAATATAATAATATTATATTCCAATACAAATTTAATACAATTTAAAACATATTTAGGTTACAATTTTATAATCAGTTAAGTAAATATATATATATTAGTTAAGTAAATTAAATAAATTAAGTAAATTACATTATGACATTAGTTATATGTATGTGTTATATGTTATATAATGCAATATATAATAATTAAAATAACCGATATTAATTTCAAAATCCAAACAGGCAAGAAAGAAAAAGCTCTATACCCAAGACCATTCTTGTCCATTAATATATTCATATTTTTCATCAATGAAATAAAATTGTCATCATCATATTCATTTCTTAAATTAAATAATGAATTTAAATATGTTTTTAAATTATTACTTTGAATATAATTACCTTAATTAATATAATCAAATAAATATATTTTGCATTTAATGTGAAATAAACATCAAGCGTAGCTCTATTAACTCCATATTTTATAAATAGTAGTATATACAATTTAAAATAATACATCTAATAATGCATTTTATCATCTTAATAGCTACGTTAAAATCTATGGTGATATAATTTCAGGTTATATTGCGAAAATAACATATTCAATGTATTAATTATATCGTATCATTTTATTGAAACCAATGAGTTTAAATCAATTAGGAATATGATATTCTAGAGAGTCTAATATTTAACATTTATACTATAATATAAAATCTATATATTATATTTATATCTTTATATATTGAAGAGTTTTACAAAATTATTATACCACTCAATTTTATTTGTAGATTATATAATATAATATAAAATTGTCGGAGTTTCATGTTATTATTATTATTATTTAAAAGACGATTAAAACCTAATAAATATTCTGAACATATCAAAAGTATCTAAGGAAAGAAACTGTAGTTTTGTGTAGCTTATATTTAATCATTTAAGCCTTTTTATAGCATATATTATATAAAGTATAATATTAAATAATCTCTTTTTTAATATTAAATAATCTTTTTTTAATAAAAAATATATGTTATGGGCTGTATCTTGAATATATTATTTAAGTCTAAGCTTAAAATATGGAAATTTTACAATATTTATAATAAAACGAAACAGTAGGAATATATAAACTCACCTTTTACCCGTAACTAATAAGAATATGATATTGGATACTGCCTTTTCGATATAATGAAGGGGATCAAAACTTGTATCTTTGAATGTTGAAATTTCTTGTACTAGTAGCTGAGCTTCATTTTGTATCTAATTAATTGTGTATTTATTAAAACCAACCTAATTACCATTATCTTTACAGTAAAAATAAATGAAAATAAATGAAACCTGTCCATCAGTTAAGGATTTTCCCATTCCAAAATTCCTTAATGCTTGCATGACAAATCGTCTATTTATTTTATTCTCTTCGTAGTTAACTTTAATAATACCTAGCGATATTTTTATTAATAATTAATATTAATAATTGTTACGATAATATATAATAGTAAATAATGTATATATACAGCAAATAAAATATAAGATTACACTA